>JAODOY010000001.1:3331852-3381522 GCA_025399855.1 Forbesichthys papilliferus | reverse complement strand
AGCTTACGTCACAAGTCCCTCAACATATTATATCTACCTAGTCCTTTCCTCATACATGTACAGTATAGCTTACGTCACAAGTCCCTGAACATGGTATTATATCTACCTAGTCCTTCCCTCCTACATGTACAGTATAGCTTACGTCAAAAGTCCCTCAACATATTATATCTAATTAGTCTTTCCCTCATACATGTACAGTATAGCTTACGTCACACAAGCCCCTCAACACAGTCTCTCCATCTTCTCCATTTCAGTGTCTACCCCACTCCTGTTTTATAACCCCCCCGCCACACACACACGCATGTGGCATACACACACACACACACACACACACACACACAAACAGGCACACAGACATACACAGGCACACGCACACCCACATGCACACACACACACACACACACACACACACACACACACACACAGACCCCACCTCCATCCATCAGACTGAGTAATGGCCGCCAGTTTGGGGAGCCACTCTGCACTAGGGCTGTCTGGTACAGACACTGATCTCACACACACACACACACACACACACACACACACACACACACATGTCTCTGCTGGTAGTTTAGGGTACACGTACAGCTACTGTAAGGCCTGGTCTTCATGCTCAGCCCCATCTGCCTGTTGTCACAAATGGCTCCTCCACTGTAGGGAGATTCAATTGTGGTTTCTTCCGAAAGGGTATATAGTGTGTCAGATCTGGGATCATCTATAAAAGCTGCCATTTTGGGAAGGGCATTTCAATATAATGGAGAGTATTTAAAGGTAAAGTCAGCAATTGCAAGCTAAGTGTAAGCTAATACACTTTTTTTCAATTTCACCAAATATCTCTTCGCATTTCGCTAGCATACCGCTCTCTGTGCGTGTTGAATAATATGATACTTCTACACAGCACTGGCTCCATAACTAGCAACATAAGAAAAGTGGTGAACAACGCTCGTATTAACAAAGGTTTTGATTTGAGCTAAAAGTTTGCAAGAATGACTGACCATACCTTTAACTCTGGTGTATACATGTGATTTAATTGCCATGCATGTAATCTTTTGTCACACACAAGACACACACTTTTCATTAAAGTCAAAATTCCCTGTGTTTAAATGTCAACATTAGCCATGCGATTGGGTAGAAGCACATGCCCTGTTACCATTGTTTTATTGTGTGTGTGTGTGTGTGTGTGTGGCTGCAGGAACTGCATGGCTTGTCTCTGCGCTGCCCCCTTTGGCCAATACGCACACACTACAGCTTTGAACAATGGCTTTACAAGTGGGAGTATTGTAGTGTGGGAGTAAGGTAATTATTATTGCACAGCTTGTTTTCCAATCCACTCGCCGCCTAAATGCCACTCTTGTCTCCAATCTTAATTTCACTCCCGTCTATTGTTGATTATGCTAAGAATGAACCATCTCTTGTGTGCTCAGTTACATTGATGTGGTTAAAACACTGTCTTATTGCCTCGTGTTTATTCCCCTCTTTTGTGCTGTTTCTCATTGTTTGCACACGGCTGCAGAAACCTGTGAGTTACCAGTGTGACAACTGCACTTTATTATGTTTATACCGGTCACCAATAATATACCCCCCCCCCCACCCGCACCCAGTCCCAATCCCCGTCACATCCCCCCAGTATCATTATCCTAAGCAGTGAGGACAGACATTAAAAGCAGACACCAAATTGTTCTGAATATTCAAACATGTCAGCCTTTATTGGGTTTCTCACTGAAAAACAGTATTTAAACAGTGGCTTGATATTTGGCTGGTTACTGCAACAGGCTTGAGATATCCTTAGGGTACTAATCCCTTAATAGTATCATAATTGCCTTTTTTGTCGATTTTATTACATATTAATGAGTGGCTGGGCCCACATTCGTGCATTACACACAGATTGTCCTTATCATGTCAGCCCCTCCCATCAAAGCTATGACATCATTACTCACAGATTATGTGGTATTTGTTATCTTAGAGCCACTAAATTAGATCTACACTACTACTGAAACCGGGGACACTATTGATCCCCAGGATGTTTCTGAAAACAAAAACAAACAAAAAAAAACATCAAAGAAATGCCTACCATGGATTAATAATCGATTAAATAAAAGCATTGAATCATTATGTTTCTAAGTTGTAAAACACTGGGGTGGTTTAATAGCCTCGCGAGAATAGCTTCAGTTTAATTTTGCCATGAGAATCAGTCTGTAAAGCCTCGGAATCATTTTGAATGTGTCCGAATATCAGCTGAACTTTCCAATCAGCGTCATGTTTATATGTATACGGGTGTGGTTTTCCAATCATGGTCGTGTTTTGTAGCTATACGATGATAGTTTAGGTATGCTGACCTTATTGCCGACAGCAAAAACTACCAGATGATTCATCCAATCAACTGCCAAGTATTTTTTGGAAAGTACAGCGATTAAAAACAGTTTCAATGTATGGCCCCCCAGATGTACTTGTGACAACAATTCCTCTGGCATGTCAGGTTAGTGGTTTAACACCTCATCCAGTAATACTGTTTTCGATAACAATTTTAATAATTTTAATTTTAATATAATTTAATGTTTTCTGAAATGTATTATAAAATTAGAATTACTTTTGAGGATTGGATGATATACTGTATTGTTAATTTGTGTTATCCCTGATTATCATAATGTTGTCATTATTTTTAACAGAAGATAATATGATTACAACTGCCTGTTCATCTGTTGCAAAATGTACTAGTTGTTAGATGCTTTGGATAAAAGCACTAAATGATGTCAATCTAAATGTACATGTTAGGTTTAAGTTTTCAAGTGCTGTAAAGAGGTTTTCTCTGCCCACAGAAACTACACAGCATCAGCTTTATGAAAATCTGTGGCAAGATATGGAACTGCAGCAAATCTTAACTTTTTAGGTTTATTGACAGACAAAACCATTTTTGCATTCTTGGAAGGTATGGGCAAAGAAAAATAGTTTTCAAGGAAAATAAAGATAAAACGTAAAATATAACAAGTTTATGTGACTCACAAAATACAATAGAAAGTTTGACAAAATGAATTTTTGGCAAACCATTCCAAGAGGTTAATTAAAGGTTAGGTCACCTTGAGGCAGGGGGATAACTGCCCCCCCTTACCCCCATGTTGGCAGCCATGCCTGCTAATGTAAATATACTGTACTAAATATACTGAACCCTGATCCTGTCTGTTAATGTAAATATACTGTACTATAAGTACTATAAGTGACGCACAACAACACATCGTCTCCTCCTCTCCCTTAAAACAAATACCGTCACCATTCGCAAGGGGGCGACCTTGGTCTCCAAAACGCTGGAAGGTGGAGGGGGTGTATAATCTGCGCTCTACTAAGGCTCCTACAGCAGAGATGGTCTCCTACTACAGTGTCAGGTCGATTCAGTCACACATCTACTGCTCAGACATGGATGAGAATTTATTTAACGTTTTCTCTTTGTTTCGGTTGAGTATAGATGCATAATCGCACATCGCTCGCGGTTAAATCCAGTTTACAATAGCATGTATGCATAACGACCAGTTGTTGCGCGCACTGTCAAAAAAATTTGGAATTAGAGACGTATGTATATGATAATTAGCTCGAATTACGATATTTTTCATCTGTTTGTCATAATGGTCCAAATGGTTGGACCCTTCCTAATATTTACACATCACAACACTCCATCAATGCATTGACGTTTTAATGTGTGAAATTCCAGCATTACGCTTCAGACAGTACAGTATTTGCAGTTAATTTAATGTCAGACTGAGAGGGAGATGGATGGTGGTGGGGAGGGGGGGGGGGGCGGTCATGATGAAAAGTGAAGACAAGCAATGTGAAGATAAAATAACTAATAGGCTCAAGGCAATTAGCAATACGGTAGGCCTAATGGATGACGGTCCATTACACTGAGTTTAAATAACTTATAGACCACTTGTCCGTGCCCAACACTTTTTCACGGGTCTTTATGCGGTCGAGTGCTTATAAAGAACAGTGTAAAAGTCCAAAAGACCAACATGATCATCTTTCATGGTCATATTCTTTAAGATTATAGGCTATGTGTATACAGTAGGCTATGTACCTGTTGAATTGTGTTGGGTTACGTTGATTCTTGATAGAACATTAGTAGGCATTATATAAAACGTGTAACCCCATCGTGTTGACCGTGTAGCCTATTTATTTCCTGCTCGTGCTTACTGTACACGTTCACAGCTGTTGTCAACGGTTATTCTTTTCAATTGATATGTAAACCATTACATTTCCCTATAACGCTGGGACAAGTATAGAAAGGGGAGACGCGGAGAAAAGAGGAGCGCAGCGCCACGTTACTGTCCGTTTTATTGTAAGGGTCCGATACGCTCTGTCTGGCGTTGCAAAGCCCCAATCAGGTTCCATCACACCCGGTTTTTGAGAATACCATTGGCTGGTGTGGAAAGGAGCTGTGCGCAAAACCAACCGCGCTCCCAACACTCGCCTTTCAGAAGCCGAGCTGAAAGCATCATCCGCTTTGAGCGCTTAGGCGCAGTGATTACATACTTAATGAAATATACGTCGAAATTCATATTATTCGCATAACAAACTGCATTTGAGCAGGTTTTATGCAATAGAGGTTCGATGGTAATTTGTGTGTTTTCGTTTTTCCTCATGTGGGATTTCTTATTTTGTTTGTGACTTTATATGAAGGGGCAGTCTGTTCACTGCACAGGGAGTGTTGGCTATGCGTCTTGGCTCTATCCTGCAATGTTTGCGCTGTCGCCAGAACTCACAGACCGGGACAGAATTGATTAAAACAGAGAGGCTAGGATCAAATGGCTTTGCTTCTCGGGACTGAAACGGCACAGCGTTCTATTGATCCGCAACAGAGGAGAGGGTTTTTAGAATTGGGCGGTCGTTATAATGTTTGTTGTGTTGCCTTTTTAAGGACAGAAGAAATCAGAAATGCTTATTTATAGAATTATAAGGGATTAATACAAATTTATCGTATTTTTTCCATCCGTCCAAGTGCACTTTGACTGAGGAGGCGATGATTTGGTTACTGGTCCTACTCTCCGTCCTGGATGGAGCCGATTCCCAGCTACATTACTCTGTTCCAGAGGAGCAGGACCCGGGTTCCGTGGTTGGAAATATTGCAGAGGATTTGGGGTTGGACATAACCAAACTTTCCGCTCGCCGCTTTCAGACGGTGCCTAGTTCACGGACGCCGTATCTGGAGATGAACCTTGAAAACGGAGCGCTCCTCGTAAAAGAAAAAATCGACCGAGAGGAAATCTGTAAGCAGACGATACCTTGCCTACTGCATCTGGAGGTGTTCTTAGAGAACCCACTTGAGCTCTTTAGGGTGGAAATCGAGGTTATGGATATCAACGACAATCCACCCATCTTCCCCGAAACAGACATTTCCGTGGAGATATCTGAGAGCGCCATCCCCGGGACCCGTTTCCCGGTAGAGAACGCGTTCGACCCGGACGTTGGCACGAACGCGCTCAGCACATATGCTATAACGAACAACAACTATTTTTACCTGGACGTCCAGACGCAGAGCGACGGGAACAAGTTTGCTGAATTAGTGTTGGAGAAACCGCTAGACAGGGAGCAGCAAGCCGTGCATCGCTACGTGCTGACGGCGGTGGATGGGGGCATTCCACAGCGGACCGGAACGGCTCTCCTAGTCGTTAAAGTTTTGGATTCCAACGATAACGCGCCCACTTTTGACCAGTCGGTGTACACAGTAAACCTGCGGGAAAATTCTCCCGTGGGCACCTTAGTCATTCAGCTTAATGCCACGGATGTCGACGAGGGACAAAACGGCGAAATAGTTTATTCGTTCAGTAGTCATAACACGCCACGTGTAAAGGACTTGTTCAATATTGACGCGAGAACTGGGAGGATAGAGGTGGCGGGCGAAGTGGACTACGAGGAGAGCAATACGCACCAGATATATGTTCAGGCGAAAGACCTGGGAGCTAATGCGGTCCCTGCGCACTGCAAAGTGCTGGTCAAGCTCCTGGATGTGAACGACAACACACCAGAGATCAGTTTCAGCACCGTGACCGAGTCAGTAAGCGAGCAAGATGCTCCGGGCACTGTGATAGCTTTGTTCAGTGTCTCCGACCGAGACTCCGGAGATAACGGACAGATGAGCTGTGAGATATTAGGCGATGTTCCTTTCAAACTCAAATCGTCATTTAAGAACTACTACACCATTGTGACAGACGGACCACTTGACCGAGAAGGCACGGACTCATACACCATTACGGTGGTAGCCAAAGACAAGGGTCAGCCCTCTCTGGCGACCAGCAAATCAATCAAAGTGCACGTCTCAGACGAGAACGACAACGCACCCCGTTTTACCCAGGCCTTGTATGATGTGTATGTGACTGAGAATAATGTGCCCGGTGCATTCATCCACGCGGTGAGCGCTTTGGACCCCGACATAGGGCAGAATGCCCTCGTTACCTACTCCATATTGGAGTGTGATATACAGGGTATGTCTGTGGACACGTACGTGTCCATTAACCAGGACACTGGTTACCTTTACGCGCTGCGCTCGTTTGACTATGAGCAGCTTAAGGAGTTTAGCTTTATGGTTCAGGCTAAAGACTCTGGCACACCCGACCTTTTTTCCAACGCCACAGTAAACGTCATCATTGTGGACCAAAATGACAACTCGCCCACCGTTATAGCCCCCATCGGTAAAAACGGCACGGCCAAGGAGCATCTGCCGCGGTCTGCAGAACCAGGTTATCTGGTGACGCGCATAGTCGCCATGGATGCGGATGACGGCGAGAACGCACGGCTCTCCTACAGCATCCTACGCGGTAACGAGATGGGGATGTTCCGCATGGACTGGAGGACAGGGGAGCTGAGGACTGCCCGGAGGGTTTCGCCAAAACGAGACCCCCAGGGGTACTACGACTTGTTAATAGAAGTTAGGGACCACGGCCAGCCCCCCCTATCCTCCTCGGCCAGCGTTAGTGTCATACTGGTCGACAGCGTCGTAGAAGGCCGCAGCGGGGATCGCGGGCAGGCCTCCAAGTCAAAGGAGACGTCTTTAGACCTCACGCTCATCCTCATCATAGCCTTGGGCTCCGTTTCCTTCATCTTCCTCTTGGCAATGATTGTGCTGGCCGTACGCTGCCAGAAGGACAAGAAGCTCAACCTGTACACCTGCCTGCTGGCCGGGGACTGCTGCCTGTGTTGCAGCGCCTGCTGCAGCAGGCAGGCGCGCGGTCGCAAACAGAAGAAGCTCAGCAAATCCGACATCATGCTGGTTCAGAGCACGAACGTGACGTCAGGGGTCGGACCCGTGGGGCAAGTACCCGTGGAGGAGTCCGGCGTGGGGGGCGTGGGAGGCGGGTTCGGCTCCCATCACCACCAGAACCAGAACTCCTACTGCTACCAGGTTTGTCTGACGCCGGAATCCGCCAAGACGGATCTGATGTTCCTGAAACCCTGCAGCCCTTCCCGCAGCAACGACGCCGACCACACGAACCCTTGCGGCGCCATAGTCACAGGT
The DNA here is from genome assembly GCA_025399855.1 of Forbesichthys papilliferus. Lineage (NCBI taxonomy): Eukaryota > Metazoa > Chordata > Actinopteri > Percopsiformes > Amblyopsidae > Forbesichthys > Forbesichthys papilliferus. Next base: position 3,374,024 of record JAODOY010000001.1, on the reverse strand, counting down.
TACGGCGACCAGCAGCCAGACATAATATCCAATGGCAGCATCCTCTCTAATGAGGTAAGAATAGCATGAGTCAGCTTGTAGCACAGACGCTCTGTTTCAATACAATAATTGCTAAATATATCCATACATATCGCCAGCAATCACTTTGTGTATTAATGCGCATATTCCCGAAGAGTTTCTCGTGAGTACAACTGATGGAATTATCGTGAATAACTGTTTGCGAGTCTCGAGTTTGAAATGCAACCTGTTAATGTTAGGCCAGACAAGATGTTCCGTGCCTCTCTATCACGTCATGCGCAATAGGGCTACTGTAGGCCTATGTGAAACTATAACGACATGGCCACAGATTAGTCCCAAGAACAGTCTTTTAGGCGCAATGAACATTGCCGTGCACAGCCAGCACAGACCTGTGGGCCCTTTCCATTCAGAGCTTAACATTTGTTTCAGGGAGAGAAAACAAAAAAGACCAAATAACATACATTTAGTGCATAGGACTAATGCGCATTGATAAATGGGGTAAAGTAGCCTATAGACAAGAGAAAATTTATAGTAGGCTATGACATAATTATTTAATCCGTCTAATTAACTGGCACTTAAAACGTCAATTTGTCTTTCGATCAGCGAGAGGACTTAATTTAAACATTGATAAAAAAAATGGCATTACTTTCAGAATAAACATTCTAGATAGTTCTACTGACCGATACAGATATATTGTTATACTTTCTTGTGTAGGCTTTTTATTGTATATACTGTATATTTTTTCATCCAGCAGGCAGTCTCTATATTATTGGCTTGCCTGCACGTTAAGTATGCTGCGCACGGCTATGCACGGCAACACCGCGAACAAAGGTTGTTCAGTTTCAGCGTCGCGCGGCTCAATCATTTACGCATTCAATCGCCTCCCTAACCCACTCTCATCCTCTCTCCTCCTAGCCCACTCACTCACTGAGCCAACACAGCCAGTACACGTAACGCCACTCGGCGCTTGTAGCACATTAACATGTTGCATGCATAGAAGGCCCACTTGTTTAAATCAATCGCACACTTAGCTATTGATTTAATATGGCATTTGCAATAGGCCATATATTAATGGTTGTTTTGTGCTAAAGAAAAAAGAGAAAAATAAATGGCATACGGTATGACTATGGCGATATTGTGTTGATTCTTAGACAAAACACCAGCGCTCAGAGCTCAGCTATCTGGTGGATAGACCCAGACGTGTCAACAGGTAAGACAACCATAACTCAGGCCTTGCTGGGTTGCCATACAGTACACTGTCAACAGCCATACCAATTGTATTATCTGTGTGCAATGTCCCTTCATTGACGGATAATGCCTATACCATCCAATAGTCCTCCCAGACCTGCAGCCTAATCAGATGGCCATAAAATTCAATCGTCCACTCAGCAATATGAATCTCATAACATCCCATATCATTCATTGTGGCTGGGAGAGGCTACATCATTCCCAGTATATCCATAACGTTCTGCTCCAATTTGGCTCCACTCCCATAACTGACAGTGCAGCTCCTATTAGAGTCCTGATACTGGATTTCATTACATGTCATCTGTAACATCCAATTTAGTCACTTGACGGCCACTGCGAACATAATAATATGGTGGTGTCATATCTCTCTCTCTCTCTCTCTCTCTCGCTCTCTCTCTCATTCTCCCTCCTTCCCATTTATTAGTTTTATTACAGAATTATGTCTTAATCTTTCCCCCTCTCTATATGGTATGCATATGCATATTATACAGTATACTGTACATATACAGTAGGTTGTTCTCAATACATCACTGCCCCCCTTGTGCTATTTCCATAACCGTCCCCATTCCCTCCTGTCAATGACCCCCTTCCATTTTTCCCCTTCTCCCATCAGCTCGGCATTCCAAGAAGCGGACATTGTCAGTTCCAAAGACAGTGGCCATGGCGACAGTGAGCAGGGCGACAGCGACCATGACGCCACCAACCGGGGTCACTCGGCTGGTAAGATGCCTGAGCCATATAATTACACTGTCATTTCAGTACCCCCCCCCCCTCCCCCCTTCCTCAGTGGCGTATTTTTGCACGGGATAATACTGGATTGTCGGTGCGGACCGCTGCCTTTTAATTTCCCTAATTTGAGAGTGTGCAGCTTGAGCTGTTGACTGGCTGGCTGGCAGGAATGTTGCAGGGCCCCAAGGTGTTGATTGCATTTGACACCAGAGTGAAGGGGGGAAATATTTTAGGGGGGAAAAAGTTATATCCTTCTATCATTTGCGACTCTTCTCCCCGCGGTTCTCCGGTGGACTCGTGCTTGGCCTGATCTCACCCTGCGGTGCTGAAAGGACAGCGACTCACACGAAGACAATGTGAGGCTGCGCCATTGCTGCAAAGCCCTAAGTGGCACAAATCAATAGGTTCAACTCAGCTACAGGGGAAATTAATGGAAGCTAAATGGATGATTTAATGAGATGCACTTCACTCGGTTGCATTAATCCCTTCAGGGTTGGGAGATTTAGGACCCGTGTTGGTACCAGGTCTAACTGGACACAGATACATTTGTATTCCTTTCGTCGGGATGATATTCATTGGAGCTGTAGTTTTGGCAGGTGCACTAGTTTGTGATTTCTTACAAATGTGCATAGATTAAGCCTTCTTTTGAATACTAACAAAGACACATGCAAACACAACACAGACTCAAGTCCATTTCTCTGACCCTTATTTATAATTCACGACCTTTGCATTGCACTGGATGTTTTTAGGCAAGGTAATTGGTCTTATCATAAGCTTCCCATGTTCTTTTAGAAATTCTATTTGGTTAGTACCTGTTTATTGATTAAAGTGGAGTCAGACAAAAAGCAGAGCAATACAAAATCTCATTTCATATCGAATTGCCCTTTCCTTCTGAGGGATTGTTCCTCACATCCCATGTAAGACCATCGTCTAGACAGTGCCTGCCAAATATCATACCAGTGTTGGGAATACAAATGGAGAGGATTAGATAGCTGTTGTACAGTGAACAGCCGTGATTGCGCTATGTGGCGTTATTAATGAACCCAACCAAACATGAGGTCCGTTGCACAGTTTTAGAAGCAGCACTTTTCACCCTCCCTGATTAAAATGAGGCGGGAAGGTTAAACTGCACAGTTTACATGCAGCACTGGAAAATATCCAACAGCTCCCTCGATTCTTTATTGCAAATACATTGATTGGTGACATTCATATTAGCAAGCATATTTAAATATGCTTATTGATTTGGAAAGTGTCCACCAGAGTGAAATTGAGGATTATCTGGGACAGCAGGACTGAAACGGTGTTGTAACGGTGTCTGCAAGCAAAACAGTAGATATAGAATGTAAAGCGTTACATGCGTATTTTGCTGTAGACTTGAAGCAAAACCAACATGTTTAGAATATCATCTCCTTTGTTGGGACACCCTGGATTTAAAAGTACACGCTAACCACCTTGTTGCATTTGGTGATAAGCTGTAAGCAATATGCAAAGTACAGACATTCAATATTATGTGTGCAAAAAACCCCCCAAAAACTCTTATTTGGCAATAGCCTCGAAGTGTCTGCCATTGGTATCGTTCATATGCAAGATGAACATTTGTTTCTTGGGTTGGATTTAGAAGGGAACAGCTTAGCTCTCCATAGGAGGCAATATCACACGCTCTGTATTTTGGAAAGCGGCACTCTCAAATTGTACAAGCTTCTGTAAACAAAACCAGACTTTGTGCGAGTGCGCATGGATGACATGGGTGTGTGTGTGTGTGTGTGTGCGTGTGCGCGTGCACGTGCATGAATGCATACGTGTAGGAGTAAACTAAGCTAGCCAAAGATGTTTGCATTTAAAATACGTTCTCCCCCGAGACAGTGCTTTGGGAAGCTTAATACATGGGATTGTGTTAATAAGGACAGTAGTTGGCAGCACTTGGCACCAGTCCAGGTAAAAACCAACTCTACATAGTCTACTGGCCCACTAATACTCTGTGTTTGCATGTATCTTCTGTGTATTTATTTATGTGACACTTCTACTAAAGGGAGATGCATTAAAGCTGGTTGCCACTTGCTATGTACTGTATGTGATTGTATGTAATTGTGAAATGTATGAGCATATGTGTGTGGTTTATACACAAATATGAACCATGTGTGCTTGTGTATATTTGTTAAATGTATGAATGTGTGTGTGTGCGTGTGTGTGTTGTTTATATACAAATATAAGCCATGCATGCTAGTGTATGTTCTGAAATGCATGAGTGTAAATCATATGTGCATGTGTATGTATTTGTGAAACGTGTAAGTATCAGTATGTGTGTGTGTGTGTGTGTGTGGTTTATACACAAATATTCTGTTCTATGGTTTGTAACAGCGTGTCATCCTTCATTCTGTCTCCCCTTCACGTTAGCTCTCCGCAACACTCGGCTGATCAGTAATTCTTTCCCAGAACCTTTTGCATAGCAATTATCAAAGGAGGATTTGAGGCAGGATTCCTCATGGGAATCCTCGCTTAGACATCGAGCTCCCTTACGTTTTGGTGCACCTCCGAATATTTCAAATCAAGGGGAAACCATTTCCCGTTGGCATATCATCAACTACACCTGCCGTAGCTTCCCGCTCGACCGCTCGCCTGACACTTTAGAAAATAACTCTCCTGACGTGGCATTAAATCAAAGGGACACTGTTGGCGGGGTTGGGATTTCGCCAGACACTTTCGAAAAGTGGGCGAATGGCTTTTATAACATGTAGTGCGCCTGCCGCATCCAGGACCCCATTTTAAGACCAGCCCATCTAATTTCCCATCCTTAAACCTTATCCAGGTAATTTGATTAGAATAAGCCACTGTATTCCTCATTAGCCCCAACCCGCCACACACACACACACACACACACACACACACACACACACACACACACACACACACACACGCACACACACATACAAATGTAGTAGGTTGTGGCTTAACAATATAAGAAAGTAGAGAGAATAGTTATGAGAGGATATCAGGAATTCATCTTTGAAAACTTTCAGGCTTTTTGGAGACCTTGGGATGTGATATGGAGGTTCCGTGTGGTGGGAGGGGGAGGTCTTTATATTTGAAATGATCCTTATCTGGTGTTGGAGAGAACAACGGCCGTGACAAATGGGACAATTAAATCACTGTGGCAATGGCGTATTAGACGGCTGATTATGAATTAGTGGCGGGCTGTGTGTTGTGGTTTGCCACGTCAGTGAGCTGTCAAAAGAATTTAACACACAGCAGCTTGATGCCCTGCCGGCCCGCAAGCCAGCACACACCCCTCCTCTCTCCCTCTCGGGACACCCGTCACGGAGGGAGGGCTCCTTCAGGGCTAAGTGGAGTTCAGAACCCTTACAAAAAAACAGAATAAAATAGAGATGTTTGAAACATTTCGAAAAAGGAAATTGTTCCAAAAAATACTTTTATTTAATTGACTTGTAATGCTATTCAACTGAAAATGAAAATGCACCTGCATGTTGATTTGTGCAGCCTGTTCCAATTTTATCATGGTTTGAATGGCAATATTTTGTTGGCAATTTAACACATTATTCTACATGACCTCTTCATAGTATGCATGCAGTATGGGTGGGATGCATATAAATGAGGGTTGAGATAAAAATGGATTGAAATCACAGCTCTGCTAGTAATAAGAACAAATAGCCCTGATGATAATTATTTTTTCCGTTGAGAAATTCAATAGATTCTGCTTTCTCAATAGAGTGAATAGCATAGTGAAGTAGTCCAAATCCCGCAATGGATGAATAGGAGCCTTCTTCTCCTGCATTACTAGGTGTGAATACAGTATCTCTAGAATTAATGGTGCACTCTCATTCCGTCAGCTAGACCTTAGTAATTTTTTACTTAAGTGAAACATGAGCCAATAAGGCCAATGGAAATCCTAAAATCCTGAAGGACAAACACAAGCTTTGGTCCCTGGTGACCAAAGCAAACATTCTATCTGGGGACTGAAGTCCCGCACTCTCTCGCACTATATCTGTTAAAATAAGCCTATACGTGTACTGTGGGCTTGGCATTGCTGTGGTGTCCCAAGGAGATCCCAGATGCCTTGGAATCTGATCTGTAATCTACGGCTTTAGTTGCATTCAGTCGACTCTTTGCGTGATAGAGTAAAACACTTCCATTTTGTACCAATGCAATGCTTTGACTAGCGACCGCACACAGTAGCTGACAGCTGATAGCATCCAAAGACTCGAGCACAATAAAAACCTCTATCTAAAACTCTATCCAAACCTCTATCCAATTCAAAACACACAATGGTGCCACAGTCTGAACAGGTCAAGACAATGGGACAGGGAAATATTTCAAGTATCCTGCATGTTTTCAGTTAATGAGGGCCATCAACGGCTTGAACCAAGTGTGTTAATGTGCACAGAGCCGACGTCAATGACAAGTGGTCATGCAGGCGCTTTGCATTACAGTAATTAGTGAATAGAGGGCTGTATTAATAAAAGGATGGCATTAATCAAAGTGGACATTTATATGGCAAACAGCCATCTTGAATCTCTTTTTCAGGTTAGTTGTACTAAAATGGATGCTGCCCCTCAGAGACCAGGAGCTATCAGTCTGGCTGTCATCACTGCATGCATCTGGAGTCATCATCATCCATTTTGGCTCTGGGGGGTCTCTGGTTTACGCATGTCACTGTCCCACCGGCCAACTTGTGTAAGAAAGTGGCTCAGCTATCCGGCCATTCTGAGTCGCTGTCCAAATATTGACATTTCATGTCAGTGTCCTGCCTGAAGCAGCGCAGGTCAAGATGAATAACAGCCGTATAGAGACACCTGCCTCCTGAGATATAAGGCGTGTGTGCGCGAGAGAGATACAACGAAGATGTTTGGATATCCGCGAGTGAGGAAAAGAGACAGCGGATGCGGATTAAGAGACATGCTCGGACCACACCGGAGTTCAGGAGACGTGCATACTGAAACTGCATTTTGTCCCGGGGCTTACGGTTTCTTGTCAAAGGTTTGTTTTTCTTAATTTTTTCCTGTTCCCAGTTGAATGGTGAACATCAGGCAATACAATTAGTCATACCACTGGGACTCCACAGATGTAATAAAATTGAACGGTTTGGGGGGGAAAAAAACAGGTGCTGATTGCTTATTAGCAAATAGATTGTGGTGTGTGTGTGTGTGTGTGTGTGTGCGCGTGTTCATGGGCAGGTTGTTGGTGCCTGATGAGGTCAGGCTGACAGTGCTGCTGGCACAGCTTGTCATTCCCAGTCAATGTTTTGCCCTCTTGTTTGGAGTGGGAAAAGCTAGCTTATGGAATACCTGCAGTCATTCGTGGCATGTGGGCGTGAGTGTGTGTGTGTGTGTGTGTGTGTGTGTGAGGGTGCGTGCGTGCGTGTGCACGTGCGTGCGTGTCTCCAAAAACATGTACATGCACTTATCAGTATGTACACAAATATTGTTTGCTGCCATGCACGTGTTGACGCTGCCACCACGTCTTACAGCAGGACAGGCTGTAAGGAAAATACGACAGAAGTCTAATTATCCAGTAAGTAACTGACAAAGGCAGTTATACTCAGGTGTTATATGCGTACCATGAGCGGAGATCGCTGCAGACAACGTTTACACAGCTATCTCTTCTGTGAAATGCGTCGAGTCAAAAAACGACGAGTGGCGACGCGAGCTTTCGAGGCGCCTTGTAATCAGTTGTCAACCCTACACATTGTGTCTTGTCAGCATCTTTTAACGACATACACGTCACCTACCTGTATGCTTTTCACTGGTGCTTTTCATGCATGGAGTGATATCAGATATGATGTCAAGTATGTGGATAACATATTACAGTTTAGTTAGATATGGAACAATAGGGTTGGGTCGTTTTGGTTTTGTGTCACAAGGTGGTTTGATATACTGTATAGAAGGAATATTTATTGTCAGTTAGCGGCCTCAGAAGCTTTTGATGAGGAGTATGTGTACAACTGTGCCCATATGCTTTCGACTAATCGTATTTGCATTTAGTTTGGCACCTCGCCCTAATTTGTTTGTGAGCATCAATATGCGCATTAATAATGAGTGTGCTGACCACTTTACCATCTCAGTGTGAACACCGGTTTAAATGAAAGTGTTTATCTACAGTATCTTTACTCTCTTGAGCGCACGCTATACGGTAGCATCACATGTTGTGTGTGTGTGTGTGTGTGTGTGTGCGCATGTGTGCACACTTGGGGTAGTTTAGAAACAGCACCCTATCAGTATGATAGATTCATGTAAGCATACTCTTTGATCTCAGGCCCGCTGAGTCTAAAAATATTATAGATTGATGACTGTTCTCTCTCTCTCTCTCTCTCTCTCTCTCTCTCTCTCTCTCAGCTATAGGCCTCTATAACACATTCTCTTCTATGTCCATCTCCATCCGTTCATCTGCCCCTTTGATCATGCCATGTGAATGCACTCGCAATGTTGCATTGCTCTGTTGGAAAAGTGGGAACGCTGCAAATCCACAGATAATGTGAATGGCTGGAAGCTCCCATTTTGATGACTCTTACTCTCCTAGCCTCTTTTACTCTTTCACCCAATTCTTTTGCAAATTATCCTCTCTTTATTCCCTCTATGAGAGAGTAATTAACACAACTAGTACCGCTTTCATGCTGGTAATGTGTGTGCTATTTCATTATATTATTTTAGATAGTTTAGATGCTAATTTGATTTTTTTTAAGCCCCAGTGTTTGGTATTTGGCAACAGCTCAGCGGCTATTGTGTGCAAATTGACACGTTAATTTGTACTGTGTTGATTGGCACGGCGGTGCAACTGTAGTCAGTTTGAGTTTTGTGTTTGTTTTTAGTTTTTTTCCCACCTCAGGATATTCGTGTTCAAATATTTTGGGTATGATTTGGTTTGCAGTAGTGAGTCATAGCTGGGGCGCTGACGTGACAGGAGGCTGAAATGTTTCTTGCAACACCACATTGGTCTGATTGCACATTTCCTTGGGAATGAACGGGTTTGGGGAGGAAAACAACCCGTTCGCTTCATCACTGTTGGTCTTGTCGGGATGATAAATAGCATTTGCCGCCGCGTTCTCCATGTTTGACTTTGGCAAATCATTTGCTAACTTGTGTTCCCTCTTCTGCTTTCGCTTTTGTTTCCTTCCTTTCAATCTATCCCTCTCCATAAACCCCCCTATCACACCGTCCCCCCCCCCCCTTGACCTCCCTCCTAGGCACCGACCTGTTCTCTAACTGCACGGAGGAGTGTAAGGCCCTGGGGCACTCGGACCGCTGCTGGATGCCGTCCTTCGTCCCTTCGGACGGTCGTCAGGGGCCGGACTACCGCAGCAACCTGCACGTGCCCGGCATGGACGCAACGCTGCCCGACACTGAGGTACCGTCCTCTGCCGAGCTGGCCGACCAGCTGAGCGCCGCCTCCGTCTCGTCATTCTCCACCTTTGGCAAGGACGGTCACAGGTCACAATCACACCACAGCCTTCACCTCCATCACCTCCATCCGCAGTACCAGCAGTACAGCTCCAGCACTATGGAGGGGAAAGAGTATGATAGGGGGACACTCCCGTACAAATCCACCTTCCTCTGTGAGTATCAGTACCAGAGTTCATTGGGACCCTATGACTTCGCTGCCACCCACTACCCGTACTAGGAGGGGGGTGGGACAAGCCAGTTTTAATCAGGAGTTTTGATCGATTCTTTCTTTCGTTGTAAATATGACATTCATTTCTCGTTTTGTTTATTTGTAACTGCCTTGATTGTTTTGTTGAATGCTCAATTTATTATAATTCAATTTTTTTTATCCCCTTCCAAAAAATCTGCTTCCCTTCACTTATTTGATCTAACCCAATTAAATGTTTCAAATGTTGTTCCTTAATAAAATTATACTATTATTTATATAAAAAATAAACAAATAAAAGTTGTTTCTTTTCTTTTCTTTTTCTCTAAATGCCCTCTCTAAATTCCTTGCCATCCGACACAATTAACATCCTCCTCTGATGCTCTCATAAGTAAAGGTCATTGATGCTAACACGCTTTATAGCTTAGTTTATCAAAACACTGATTTTCACACCTACTGCAGCACCGAGCAAAGTGGAAAACAGACTGTTCCCAGGGTGCAGAACACACCATTTATCTGTTTGTTTACTCCATATGATGTCTTTCATACTGAATACCTCCAAACTTACAACACTGAATCTGGTGAATGACGATCCAAATAAAAATTGATCTACAAAATATAGATTAAACATTTGTAATTTACAATTACTGTAAAATAAAGTGATCAAAATCGGTCAACACACACCGATGAGTGTGTGTCAGAAGTGTCTATCCCAAACTTTGGGCCTGTAGGTTGTTTCAATTAACAACCTACAGTATACTATATAGTAGGTAAAATATGCAATATTCATGCTGGTATGCTGACATGTCAACCATCATCACCCGTGTGTGTGCATGCTGCATGGGGACCTTCCCTCCAGGTAAACAACATGCATGTTGCTTTCCTGTCTGCATGGAACTAAACCATTACAGCCAAACAGCTGTATAACCACACATTGGGTCTATGAGTAACACAATAGTGGTGTTTAGCCTTGAGCTCATACATGGGGTCTGCTTTGTTTCCAAATATAGCTCCATGTGCATCTGCTCCTCCTCTCTGCCCGCAGGGTTATGCTTAATGCACTCTGATTCAGTCAAACACAAAATATGGATTTGTTTTTATGTAATCGGCCTCCGTTTACGCTGTTTGCATGAATTACTTGACCTGCTAACCTTTGCAGTCTCGATTGTTTTGTTATTAAAATATCAGTAGAACATGTCAGTTATCAGTGGCTAAGGTACCATAACTTGGCCTACTAAATTCTTCTTTAAAAAACAAACAAATGAAGCATTAAATAGTATTGGTTCATTATAGGCTCCTTGGTATAGAGAGACGAAGTCACTTTTGCATTATGGGACCTTAGTTTGGAAAACATGTATGGTGGTCAACGGCGAGAATACAATTATATTTAGATCCCGTTTGAATTATGACAGGAAGCACACATATGATGTGTGTCTATATAAAAGATAATTGTCAATATCGTTGCAGTTTGTTGTGAAACTATTAAGTAATCTTCAGTGTTTTGTGTGTAAGCACTCAGTGAACTACAGCTTTCTTCTCGCACAACACCCGTCCTCAAAACAATGCTTTCTTCGTCAAAACGTCATGACACACTTTACGTCGCGACATGGGGTTTGTAGTCTTACTAATTACATATATTCACAGTCTTATACTTTAACAAATGCACGACAAACTGAGAATTTCTTGAATTTTCTTTTAAATACTAATAATGTGTGCTTCGTGTCACAAAGCAAACAGGTTCTTAAAGGAATTGCATTCTCGCCGTTGACTACCATACAACCATACATATTTTATTCCAAACTAAGGTCTCTATAGGGTTCACATATTTTATGTTGGATTAATTACATTAAACTGGGGTAATAGAGCTACATTGGCACTGTCACTTACAAGAGTCTATATGGAATTCAAGCACAACGCTAATGCAGTCCTTTATTTGCTAATTTCAGTATTTAATCTTATTGCAAACAGCCCGACTTGTGCAGATTTGTTTGCTTATCCCTCAGTATAAATGTAATGTCAGATTTGATCTTTTAGTTTTGGTCTTTGAGTTATGTATAGTAGTTGTCAATCAAACTACCTTTCCTGTCAAGTAGACGGTCTTGGCCCACTTAGCCAGCGCTTTGTTTGAAATTTTAAGGCTGGCTCTGTGAGAATAGAGTCCAAAATGATCCATATCATTGCAGTATTGCTCGTATGCTTAGGGAAATATATTATTGTTTATCATCTTGGAGGACTGGCCTTTGTGGCACATACTGTATAGTGCATACAAAAAACTGAAACGTAAAAATGTATTTTAACAGGTGTTTCGTCTCCCTTTTCAGCCCGCAAAAGGATTTGCTAGCTCATTCCGAGTGGACCTGTCGGAGACAGCGTGAATTTCGGTACTAGGCCACCAACACACACTAGAGACAGCAAAGTTAAACCAATCAAACATCTTCAAGGACAATAACAATAGCAACAACTTGTTTTCAACTTCATTATCTTGGGTGGCAAACTGTAACGGAGCCTTGGGTTCAGTCGCCAAGGGAGACAAACGAACTAAGTACTGACAAGCTGTAGACCTCAAGGACTAAAGTATGAGCTCGGTTTGAGGACCATTGAGCAGTCTAAGGACCATTCCAAGGCCTTTTCTTCTCAGCAGGACTGAGACTGGGGCCAAAAACCCACTGATGTGAGGAATATATGAAAAAGAGGAACAATGAAGAGCCAAGACAGAAATTGTCGAATACAAAACAAGTGACTGCAAGAGATTCACGAAGAGAGTTCTTTCTTTTTTGAGGGGTTATCCGGCGGGGACTTTCTACCCAGCCTCTGGTGACCCATGTGTGCCTGTTTACACAAGAAGAAAACAAACATGTTTCTGTCCAAATTTCAACCGACATCACTCAGAACCCTTTAGCTATTTCTATGGTCACCACGAATCCTACTGTATAGTAACTGAGGAGGTAAGACCACAAAAATATAAAAGAGTGTGGTGGTGTGTGTGTGTGTGTATGTGTGTGTGTGTATGTGTGTGAGAGAGAGAGGAGAGAGAGAGATAGAGAGAGAGAGGGAGAGAGAGGGCAGAGGATGTTGTACAGGAACAAATAGACTTGGGGAAAGAGGGACGTGAAGAGCGTTGGACAAAATAAGCAGAGCTGATGAGTATTGCTATGACTTGAGTATCCCCGGTTTTTCAACTTGACTGTCTTTATATAACTTCTCTTTTTCCTTCTGTTGTTCTTTCTGTGTGGTCGAAGTGTTCAGATTGTAACATATTCCAGCTTTAGGGATACAGAGGGGAATGCGGGTCTGTCGTCTGCTAGAGTCCTGCTTTCAACTCAGACACTTGAGGAGGGCATATTCAATGCGTGCAGAGATAATACACATTTGACTACAATTGTGACTCACGTCACTCAATATATCCACAACTCAACATGTGATGGCTTTAGAACAAAAGGTGATGTGTCTGCAATAACCCCCTGGGGTGTCTGGAGAGAAAGTGAAATGACCCTTTAGAAAGGATTCACATAACACCATTGGCCTATACATAAACAATCAGTGGTTTCTATCATGTGTGCAAAGTGTTTACTGTGCTCTTTTAAAAAGCTTATAAATGAATATAAATCTATATATAAATCTATATATACGATAATACTTTTTTTCTGAAAACTGTAACCATTGGTTAGTTTCTGTTCCATCGCTACACTATTCAATCAGATGATACAAAGTGCTACAAAATCAAGACTCCTATTGGTTAAAAAAAATCAAGGGTATTGCTGTGAGCATAGAACGCAAACCCTCCCTCACTCAAACCAAGGATTACATTGATGTTTTTTGATTATTTTTCACAGTTTACAGATGCTGGACCTTGTTGTGTGTAGAGAAGACACCAGTTCAGTTGTCTTGGCCTGTTGTCTTTGTTAATAGGAGAATACATGTTCATACACAGCCAGGGAGACACACTGACACAATATTCATTCAACAGTGAAACATACGCGCAGTGACACGCACACACACACACACACACACACACACACACACACACACACACACGCACGCACACGCACACACGAACACACACACACACACACAGGTCAAGTCAAGTGGTAATAAATAAATGGTGTCCTTCAAGTTTTCTAGTGTGTGTTTTCTCCCATGCACCTGGGAAAGCTCTATTGTAATGGATCATTAAAATCTCTCACTGTGAACTTAGAATAAAATGTCTCCTTTGGGATTCTTTGGTAATAGTCATTAGAACCACAAGTGACTTGACATACAGTAGAGTCAATTCATTTAATATCATGTTCCTGACAATAACTTATAAATGGGAGCAAACTTACCTTCCTTTTAATCTCCTTAAGTCGTCTTCGAACTGTCACAGAAGAGTCAGAGACGTGGATAGCCCACTCGCGTACACGCGTACACGCACACGCACACACACACACACACTTGACATTGAACTGTCAGATGCCACTGAGACCAGACAAGGAATCTCGAGATCATCAACAGCGGTGTTCTACTTTATAGACCTCTCTTCCTGACCTCAATAACACTTCAAAAGTCCCTTTACATTTGCTTTTACCACATGTTGTTGGCTGGTATTCAAGGTCAACTTTAAAAGCATTTCAGGCAGTGGACCTGACATATTAGTTATTATAATTATTCTTATTTTATGGACGTTTTAATTTTATTTATAGCGATGCTATCCATAAAGTCACAGATATTGCTTAACCATGAATAACCACATAGAACACCGGCCCCAATAAAAAGTACAGTTAAGTTACGTGGATTTCACTCTGCAACAACAATATCCCCATTTATGAGCCCCTAAGCCTTGCTGCAATGTGGGCAGTCTCTCAGTGCTCCCAGGAAGAGAAACACATTACAGACACTGGGGGGTCATGAGGGAACACACAATGGTCTCTGTTATCGGATAAGAAGCTCTTTTATGGGACCTAGATCAAGAGATGGGCTCAGAATGCACGCACGCACACACACACACACACACACTAGGGTTAACCTCATGACCGGGACGTGACCATTTTCACCATGTGATATGCCACTGGGATCTGAGGAGTGTGCATGTGTGTATGTGTGCGTGCGTACGTGCGCGTGCATCCATAATAATAAATAAAATAACAAATAATAATCATAATTTCTTTTAGTAGACGAGCTAAATACAAAGAAAAACAAATAAAGAAGTAGAGAGAGAGAGATTCAGGCACACAGACAGGCTGACATGAAAAGAAATAAAGACAAAAAAGAAACAAAGAAAGAGAGGCCGCTTATTAAATCGGAATAATCCCGCCTGGCTCGACAGCTCACAGGAGTAGACTGACATTCTATCAATGGCTGGAAGTTGACCTGGTCCAGCTATATCCGCTTACACACACGATGACAGTCATTACAACTGAAGCATCTTGTCGATCTCGTCTCCCCTCTCCGTGCGAGGTGGAGTGAGGTGACCCCCCGCTGTCGCCGTGAACCGCCATGGCTGTCCCTCATATTCCTGCCCCGGCAGACGCACTTCATTACGCTGGCTAAATAGACTTTGAAGAGACCCCATCAGCCCACATTTACACAGCGGGGCCCTATCACCTTTCACTACAGCTACCTCATCAGACACAGGCTCCCCTGACATGCACGTGCACACACACACGCACACACACGCACACACACACACATGCAAACCAACAAGTGTGAGTCTGTGGATACACGCACACACACACACACACACACACACACACACACATGCAAACCAACAAGTGTGAGTCTGTGGATACACACAAACACAGGCATGCCAACAATTGTGATTCTATGGATACATGTACACACACACACTATTAGAGTGAGTGCTGCAGTGTACATTTGCATCCCCTCCACCTCACCTCCTGTCTCTTATCTGCTGTCTGCTTTGGACTCCAACTGCCGATGGACCCCGAGACCTTAAAACTCACTCACATCATATAGTCATCTATTGTAGGCTAAATGTAAGATATTACGCTCTGTGTGCGTGCTAAAA
Source organism: Forbesichthys papilliferus (assembly GCA_025399855.1). Classification (NCBI taxonomy): domain Eukaryota; kingdom Metazoa; phylum Chordata; class Actinopteri; order Percopsiformes; family Amblyopsidae; genus Forbesichthys; species Forbesichthys papilliferus. Next base: position 3,358,429 of record JAODOY010000001.1, on the reverse strand, counting down.
ACATACAAACAAAGTGGCAAACGCAGCTCACGTCAACAAAGCCGTAGTACTCTTTGCCTCACAATGCGTTTCAATGTGTTTTGATTTGCGCTCAAAGTTAGCAAGCGTTCTTGAGAATAACTGACCATGCCTTTAACTGGCTGCCTAAACTCGGTGTTCCTCCCCTCTGTGTTTATTTAACTCACCTAACCTAAGATAAGATATGTACAGTGTTTTTTTGCTTTTGAAAGTTAAGTTTGAGCAGTGGCCCTGGGATGTCAGACTAATGTATTCATGATGTTGAGTGGAGCTGGCTAGATATATGCCAGATGTTTCGACGTGGTTTATTTGTGTTCACTGCCACTATCACTCAGCTCTCTGCACGCCCCCACAACCGTCTTGCTTGACCCCTTTTAACCTCAAGTTGTCACGGAGATTCAACGTGTCACTACGCTCATTTCACCATTAACTGAGGAATGTGTATTCGGGCAATCGTGTGAAGTTGCTCAGGTTCAGATACTTGTTCATCTTTGACGGATTATGCTATTTTATAAAAATCCAGATTCAATGTTCATGAAAACACCATATACTTTATAATATTCACACTGTAGTTATGAATGGCGGCTGCATAATTCATGTAGCAGTTTAATGGGTTAGTTCTTTTTGAGAACGCTTGCTAACTTCAAGCTAAAATTAAAACAATATCTGTCCGCAGCACAAACAAAATGTCTCAACTAAATGTTCAACTTAGTGCATAGTGGTTGTAATTCAGTAAGATTAAAACGCAATAATGTTAAACCTCTAGTGAGTTAAATGCTAAACTCTTTAGCTAATCTAATCTGCCACCACTATTGTTGGAGCCAGGATATTAAGCTTTACATTATTGTTTGTTTGACATATTATTTATTTAGTGTTGTCTTTTGCTTGCTGATATGTATCTTATCAGTACGGAGGTGCGTGGTTCATGCCTCTCAGCCAGGTGTTTCTCTCAGTCAAGTGACTGCAGCACCTGGGCAGAGGGACAGGCATTCGTTTATTTAGCTGAGCTCTCCAGAGGGTGACGTGGGTTTTTTATGGTTTTTGACCGCGACAAGCGTGTCAAGAAATAACACAACACGTATGCACCTCCATACTGCAAGGTAGGAAAGAAACATGTTATTCTGCTCATGTCAAGAAAAATAAAACGTTAAACTGAAGAACGGATTCTGAGTTTTACTACAAAATGACAACAATCTGTAGCGCACCAAACCAAGGCTCAACTTAAGATCAAACGCTCTTAAAACTATGTCCAGTTAGAAGGCACTATAGGCCCCATAGTGTATCTGCTCCTTGTGATATGCATAAAAAGAGATTAGAAAATGATTGTGCATGGTGCATCAATTGTAGAATTAAATTGATCAAATACTGTAGCTTTAGATATAAATGGTATAGGCAAAATATGTCACTGCTCAGGGAAATACGCACAGAATCTCATCAGGGAGCAACATCAACGATTTTGGGCCAGACCATAGAACGACACACACACACACATACACACGCATACATACATACATACATATACACACACACACAGGCACACACATATGTACACACACACACGCGGAATATAAATGGATGCGAGCAAGTAAGAGCCTAAAACACTTTGTCCTAGGATACCATGTTTTCTCGTGATCTGTTCTTAACAGGAATGGGGAGTTGGTAACCAGGGGTGACGGAATCAGGCCTGTGACTCACCACCTGACCTTGGGGGGGGCCCTGCGTTGCAGAATGTAACTTGCAGCTCGAGGCTGTTACAACAGCCAGTGAAATAACCTAACCGAGAGCTATTTAACGGGGCGCATGCAAATGCTAGCGGTACAAGATGACAGCCTGCCTGGATACAGATGTATTTTATAACATGATGATATGCTAAATTATACGCGTAAGATGTGGCCGCTGCAACAGAATTTTAACCTAACTGAATAAATAAACAGCAATAACTGCAGCTCATGGTAAACAGTTACAGTAAAGTGGTTTTCCACTTTACGCTGCCAACCACACTGTAGAGAAATGCACAGTGGTTTTATGCTAATTTAGCTACGTACGACGCACAAAGACATTATGAAGGAGAGCCTGCATCTTACTGTAACAGCGGAAACTGAACACGGAATAACCAACCACTCAAAGAAAAATATATGTAGGGGCACAAACAAGACACAATATAAAACTAATAAAATAAATACAAAACAAAAAAACCTAAGATGAGCATTCTTGTCAGGAAGGGGCAAACGTGCGTCAGGTGCTGCTGAGGGGGCAGAGTTGTGGTGGCTGAGCTGTGTTACAGCCACGTCACTACCCCCAAGAGACCAGTGCTATCTGGGGCCCTGTCTGTGGCCCCCCCCCCCCTCCCTATAGCCCCCACCCCGACAGCTGCAGGTGCAGAGATGTTAAGTGAAACACAAGAGTAAGGGCTTTTCTTCCTCCTCCCTGGCATCGCGACCCCTCAGAAGGAGAACACCTGCTCCCTGAAGACTGGGAAGGGGAGGGCGAGGGGTGCGATGTGACGATAGCCTCCCCCACTTTGTGTCCATCTCTCTACCTATCGCCTGCTTTTCTTGGCTCTCTCTTTCCCCCTCTCCCACCATCCTCAAGCTCAGCCTCCCTCCTCCTCCTCCGCTGTCGTTCCGCTGTCTGAGCTCCGCTGAGCTGTCAGGCTGAGGAATGGCAGGTCAGACGGGGGTCTCCAGCCTAGCAAGGGGGGGGGGACAGAGACGTTCAGGCAAACACACTCACAGGCCACATGCAGAACTTATAGGCCTATATCGTGTCATCGCTTTGCATTTATTTAGATACAGTATATTGTATGTTTGTATGTGCATACGTTTGTACACCAGTATAGTTAGCAGTATAAAATATATACATGTATATTGTGTTATCATTTTGCATACATACTACTGTAGATACAGTTTATATGCTTAATTGTTTGTACATACAGTGTGTACGTGTGTGTGTGTGTGTGTGTGTGTCCATCGTCCATCTTCATCCACCTGTCCATAGTCGGGTCGTGGAGGCAGCAGTTCCAGCAGGGGACCCCAAACTTCTCTTTCCCGAGCCACATTATCAAGCTCTGACTGGGGGATTCTGAGGCGTTCCCAGGCGATGTGGAGATATAATCTCTCCACCTAGTTCTGGGTCTTCCCCGAGGCCTCCTCCCAGCCGGATGTGCCTGGAACAGCTCCCTAAAGAGGCGCCCAGGAAGCATCCTTACCAGATGCCCGTACCATCTCAATTGGCTCCTTTCGACGCAAAGGAGTAGTGGCTCTACTCCGAGTTACTCACGGATAGCTGAGCTTCTCACCCTATCTCTAAGGGAGAAGCCAGCCACCCTCCTGAGAAAACCCATTTCGTCCGCTTGTACCCGTGATCTTGTTCTTTCGGTCATGAGCCACCCTTTATGACCATAGGTGACGAACGAAAATTGCCCGGAAGATCAAGAGCCTTGCCTTCCGGCTAAGCTCTATTTTCCTCACAACAGTAAAGTGATTGTAATACCTTTCCCGCTGCTCCAATTCTCTGGCCAATCTCACGTCCAATGTCCCCACATTCGCGAACAAGACCCCGAGGTACTTAAACTCCTTCACGTGGGGTAAGGACTCATTCCCTACCTGTAGTAGGCACTCTATCGGTTTTCATCTGAAAACCATTGACTCAGATTTTGCGGTGCTAATCCTCATCCCAGCCGCTTCACACTCTGCTGCGAACCGATCCAGTGAGTGCTGGAGGTCACGGACCGATGATGCCATGAGGACCACATCATCTGCAATCACTATTGCTATCACTTTGGGGATACAGGGATTGGATTGCCCTTAAAAAAACAACCCTCACCCCATACTCCCGCAGCACCTCCCACAGTATCTCCCGGGAGACCCAGTCATACGCTTTCTCCAGATCCACAAAACACATGACCGGGAGGGCATACTCCCAGACCCCCTCCAGGATCCTTGCAAGAGTAAAGAGCTGGTCCGTTGTTTTACGGCCAGGACGGAATCCGCCTTATTCTTTTTCAATCTGCGTTTGGACAATCGGCCGAACCCTCCTCTCCAGCACCGTGGAGTAGACTTTACCAGGGAGGCTGAGTAGTGTGATACAACTGTAATTGGCACACACTCTCTGGTCTTCCTTTTTGAAGAGGGAACCCACTACCCCAGTCTGCCACTCCTTTGGCACTGTCCTTGACTTCCACGCGATGTTGAAGAGGAATGTCATCCAAGACATCCCCTTCACATCCAAAGCTTTTACAATTTCTGGACAGATCTCATCAATCCTCGGGGCTTTGCCACTGTGGAATTGTTTGACTACCTCAGTGACCTCCCCCAGGTAAATGGACGATGATCCCCCATCAGCCTCCAGCTCTGTCTCTACCACAGAGAACGTGTTAGTTGGATTCAGGAGTTCCTCAAAGTGTTCCTTCCATCGCACAATTACCTCCTCAGGTCAACAGCGTGCTATCTTTACTGTACACAGCTTGGATGGTACCCCGCTTCCCCCTCCTAAAGTGGCTGACAGTTTTCCAGAAACACTTTGGTGCCGACTGAAGGTCTTTTTCCCTGGCTTATCCGAACCTCTCCCACACCTGCTGCTTTGCTTCTGCTACGGAAGATGCTGCAGACCTTCGGGCCCGTTGGTACCTTGCAACCGCCTCCGGAGTCTTCCGTGTGTGTGTGTGTGTGTATGCAAAATGATTCACAATATAATAAATACATACAGTATATGCATTTAGTATGTATTATATATGAACTATGAGGACTTAGGATATTGTCAATTTACACTGTGTAGGACTCTACACAGTATGATGACTAAACTGAATAATTAATTACATTCCACGTTTACCGTATAAATAAACAAACCCTTTATTATATAAAAACAAGATGATATTTGATGCGATGCTATAATTCATATACTACATTAGAGCCAATTATATCTCTCTCTGGAATTTAAACATTTAGCTTCCTTTACCTTTCTGTGGATAGCTTCCCACGCTTGGCCAGCATCCAAAGGCAGGAGCGTTCAACGGTAATCTTCAATTCCTCCCGGGCTGCCTCGCTCTTTTGCTCGCAGCTCTACCCTTCCTTCGCAAGCGGGCCCCGTGATGGAAAATGCGTTTCCAGACACGTAATTGAGAAGACACAATGTTAGTGTATTTTTATTTCAGGCGAGGGTTGTAATGTTAATGAACGCCAACAATGAGATGAGAGCTGTGTCTTTTGCTCGGCAAAACATTTGTTTGAGTCGCGTTGACTCAGTGATTACATTGTGAGAAAACAAGTCTTGTGTCTTCTGACAACAGCATCCGCTGAGACGGAGAGCAGAGTACACACATGGACTAGATGTACACATCAAAGAGGCGAGAAGGAGAGGGACAAAGATAGATAGAGAGAGAGAGGGAGAGAGAGAGAGAGAGAGTGAGAGTCAGAGACTTGCGGACAGAGCGAGGCATGGAGACAATGAGATATAAATGCAATATCATTGTCAATTACCGAGGGAAACAAATCTCTCGTCTGACACCCCAGAGGCCTGTTGCGGTCCACTTAGCATGAGCAGACAAGAGGAAACATGCCATTTCTGCCCCCCGAACTGCACACACACAGGGCCTGTCCGTGACACGCGTGTTCCAAACATGTTGGGGAAAGAAGCAACGGGCAACATGGCAACACACAAATACACACGCACACACACACACACACACACACAGACATCAAGCCAAACGTACATTTATAACTTTCGACGGGAGCTGCACAGACATCATGCATTATGCACACATGTGTCTTATTCATCTGTTGCGTGGTATTACATCATTGTGAAGTGTGCGATGATGCATGTGCATTGTGCACGGGGAAAGTGGAGCAGTGCGTATGCGTTCTCCCGTGCACGTCGTTTTTTTCACACACACGCACACATTGCCCGGTCCTGCGTCGCTAATGCGGTGATATCGGCAGCTGACCTGCCGAAGAGCAGCAGTAACAAATACTGTACAGCATCCGGGGGTCCTCAGACACACACACACACACACACACACACACACACACACACACGAAGACACGCATGCACATATACTGTACATATGCACACATAAACATGCACTAACATGCATGCGCGTATGCACACATATATATGCATGCACACACACGCGCATAGACACATGCACACACATGTGCACACAAACACATACGCTTGCACAAAACCCACACACACACATGTACATACAGCATATCGTATGGCAAGAGGTCTCACTGCAAAGTGAATTCATTAGGCATTATGTGGACACCTTTATCCGTGTATTTATTCTTACATTTATCTTGCTTATGCTTTCAATTTCCCTTTCTCTCTCACACGCACGCACACGCACGCACACGCACGCACACGCACGCACACGCACGCACAAGACTATATGTTTCCAACACAAGTCTCTAGCTGAAGTGAATCAGGGCATTGCTAATGGATGACCCTGAAGCCAATTTCATACAAGTACACACACACACACACACACACACGCGCACGCAGGTTGCAATCATACAGTCCTGTAACAAATGGCAGGTGGTTGTAGAACTTATTACCACCCCCATCCACTTTAATGAGTGAGTGGACGTGAAAGTTATGAGCTCCCGTTTCAAACAAAGGCTTGCCGTGGTTATATCAAAACACTCCATACACGGGCCACTATGTCTTTTCACTGTTGTTTCTATTTTAAATGTTTAACAACCGCTCATAGATTGAATGATTGTGGCGTAAACACACATTTTTTCAGTGTCTGAATTGTGATGTATTTGACTTTCAACTGCAAAGGTAAATATTCTGCTTAGCCTCATGGATTGTCACAAACAAAATGGATAGGGAGAATGTATGCTTTACCCTGCCAGTGAAAGCTAGAGGATAGGTTTTCACACCTGAGCTGTACTTAACTAAAACATCAACCTATCTAAATAGCTGGTTTCCTCCTTTTTATTCTGCAGTACTGTATATTTATATTCTAAAATTAGAAGAGGCCCTGGCAGAAATGCATGAAAGATAGTGAATGAAAGAAGTGGTATTACAATTAGAATGCCATTTCACGTTTCAGCTCCTCCACAGTATTCAAAAATTCAAGTTCAGTCATACAAAACAACAACAACATAAACAACCAACATTCCCACTGGAGTGTGCAATAGAAAAAACAGTTTCCGCTAACCAGATGAGGTTTCCGGGGTTACATGTTTTACGTGTTTAATCCCCCTAACCCCAGCACTGTAAGATTTTTGTTGATGCATCTGTCTGTCTGTGGGTCTGTGTGTGTGTGTGCGTGCGTGCATGCGTGTGTGTGTGTGTGTGGCGGGAGGGGGGAACACTCTTCCCTGGAGCCACAGTTAAATCCCAGTGACACCAGTAGCCATGTCTTATTTCCCTATTAGAGAAGTCCCACTGTAACACACTATGTCAGAGCAAGGGACCTTGGTCTCATTATGGAAACATGCACGTGCGCGTGCACGTACATAGACAGACGTACGTGCGCACACACCACAGGGAGAGCGGGAACAGGAAAACAGCACAAAAACAAATTAAACCAAGCGCAAGATAGGCCTTTCATTATAATTACCATATTCAATAAAACACAGATTAGATAAAAGAAGGGAAGCTCTGAGAGAGCGGAAAGGGGTTTGTACATGTGCGTGTGTGTGTGTGTGTGTGCGCGCTCGCGTGTATGTGTGTGTGGGTGTGTGTACAGTATGTGTTTTTGTGTGAGAATGTTTCTCTATGAACTTGAGAGATGAGTTGAGGATTGTGCATAATTTACAGTACACTTTTCAAAGAGGACCACAGACGGCACAAATTACGGAAGCAACACTCTTCACGTGGCTTTAGTCGAGCTACTGAGCTACTGAAGAGCCATGAAAACATGCACACTGCAGTAATTCAGCAACATTCAATCACTTTGAAACTAATTTGAGGTTTAACAGCAAGCAAGCTCTACGGTGTCAAAACACTGCTCGTAAGATGGACAAATGGTTCATTTTTTTTACATATTTGTATTTGTTCACATGGTTACCTTGATTTTCTGTAATCATCAAGGGGGGTTTGTTTGCTTCCATGTAATATGGCAGCCATGTCCAGCCCTTTGAGACTCTACTGTGAATGACCATAAACTTGACAAGTAGGCTTTGCTAGATTACAGTGGCGGGCCGTGCATTAAACCCCTAGGCCTTCACTGATGTCCTACTTAGTCCGACTTCAATAAATACCTCTTATAATACATTCATTTATGACACCGCGTGACCACATCTGGAGAAATAGTATACAGAAACACCCTTACGCACTACTGGGCATTGCGTCACCTCAATTGTGTACAAAACAGGCTATTTTCTAGCGCATTTAAAAATCAATAAACCCGCATCAGCAATTAAAACATCTCTACGTGGTACTGTCAAAACAAAAAAATAAAAGGGTATTTAAAATTAACTGTCCAAAAAGTTTAAATAAGTCCACATAGAATGCAGGCAAGCTTTAGCAAGATAACTAAATAGCTAAATTGCAGTTTAATATCAGAGAGACACCAACAAGATGACCGAAGGAGTGCAAAATGTTGATTTGGTTGCAAATCAACGTGCAAATCAACGTTTTGCACTCCTTCGGTCATTGTGGGTTAAAAAAGCGAGTAGATATATTATATTTCTCTCTGCTAACCGGGTGCGGCTCCGGTGCTGCTCGGTTGATCTGCGTTGAATTCACAAGTGAGTAGACTGCTATCCTTCTTGTTGTTTAATGGCGGTGAGTGAATATCCAATCACAACGTGATGCCAGCTAGGTAGCCTACTGTCAACAACTTGTGATCTGATTGGCTATCGTAACTGTCTATCAACTGTATGTGCCCGTTCACTTACAATGCACAGACGCCAATATTGTTGATTGTGAAGGCATCAGGCAGATTCCATACAGCCTGGCAACACAAGCTTGCTAAATTCTGATTGCATACAAACTATAACCTAAAAACCACACGAACATGAAGAGAATATGTATAATGTATAATTTGTATAATATTTTTATATATTTAGGGAAAGTAAATTCAAAATTAAATGAACTTTTATCATATTATGATCATGATTTATGTTAGGCCAGCAGAGAAGGCCTTGCTGGCCCTGACGGCCCACCACTGCTAGATTATAGTTCTTGACATGTAGGTCTTGCTAGATCATGGTCATAAAATGATCCAAAAAAATAAATAAAATAAAGGAGATAAATGTATCAGCTGTCGGACTGCTGCTACATATTCTATGTGTGTGCGTGTGTCACAGTTTATGATCAAATCCGTAGGCAATGTAATTCAATCAAATGTATTTATTTTCTTCTTAATTCATTAACACCTTGGTGAGCATTCTATCAAGACATTATTTTAACCATTGTTAAATTCTCCATCAACAACACAGTGTAAAGGACAACCCCTAACACTTGCGCTATTTTATTAAAAGCAAATAAAGTTATTTAACCCCCTTTCAGTCTGTCTGCCTGTCTCTCTCTCTCTCTCTCTCTCTCTCTCTCTCTCTCAGCATGGCAAAGTCTCCTCTGTGGGGTACCCATCTGTGACTGAGCCAGTGCTAATTCAGTTAACCACGGAAGTCTAGCAGACACCGCATTGAATCTTGTGTTTTATACTTGTGTACCTGTGTATGCTCCACTGTGTTCATCCTATAGTTTTTCTCAGTATGTCTGAAACTGGCAATATGACGCTTCACTGAAACAGCATATAGAGAGATTGGTTTTCCATTTCAACAATCAAATTAACAATAATGTGTTATATTGCTAGTCTTGTGTTGCTATAGCTACTCCACATGGCAGTAACGTTCTAATCTGAGAGATGCATGTCACTGAATATTTCGAGTTATTCCTTCAAACTAAGAATACGAGAAGAATACCATAATTCATATAAAAAAAGAAAGAAAGAAAATTCGAATATAAGGACTTGCCCTTTATCACAAGTGATGATTTATTTTACGAAACAAAGACAAGCTGTGATATTTGTAAAGCTAAGCATGAGGCCAGCTTTACAACACCAAAATTACACATTTTCTCAACATATTGTTCGTGGTGTGTGAGGGATTATCAGTGCTGTACTGAAGAAACATATTTCAGTAGCTTCACATCACTTCACTGTGCACATTACTAGGAAAGCTATTTTCAAAATACAGTAAGGTAGCTTTCACAACTACAAAAACAATCTTCTTTTTTTTACTAGCACATAATGCGGCAGGTACATTGCTGTACAATTATTTTGAAATAAGGAATAATTTTCCAACACAAAACATATTATGTGATAAAAAAATGTACCGTAAAATAGCACCCATAAAATGATAATGGAATATTATAATAATACTTATAATATATTATAATATACACAGTATTACTGTGTATATTAATATAACATTTTTTAGAGTGATACGCCGCTTCTCCTTCTGTATCTGTCTTATTTTCTTATTTTTTAGATGCTTTACTGGTGTTTTTATTCTCTTATGAAGTTATGTTTGCTTGTTTGTTTGTTTGTTTGTTTGTTTTTTGGCTTGGCTGGCGTTCTTGAACTGCTTTCGGTTTGCCGAGTTGCGCAGCACTGGCTCCTGGCTAGCAGCCTAGCTCGGGCTACGGTACCCTACCTTTTATTTATTGACACAATGTTTTGACAACGGTGGACCGGTGAGGGCGGGACTGCATGTTCGGTCTGCCTGGACATGGACTAGGCTACATCTTTGTCGGTGACTAAGCATGGCGATGTCCTGTCTAATCCGCCGAGGAAGTTGTACTTGGTTCCTGTCGCGCTTCGACGCTTCTGCTTCCCTGCTCTGGTCTGGTCTATGACCTCTGACCCTGGGATGGCGCTGGTTTTGTCCTCTTGCGTATAGTTATTTTGGGTCCAATTTCCAACGACTGTATACGAACCTCTACACTGAGTCTGACTGTTGCAACTTTTGGCTATAGGCCCACATACATCCAAAACAATCTGACATTAACTGAATTGTTGTTATTATTTACTTTTGTTAGGATAGATAAGTCTCCCAATGTAGACTACTGATTAAGTGGGTTCAAACCTTCAAACCGACTCACGGCTATTTTATCTCCCCGACCCCACTAAACCAACAACAAGTTTATTATTTCACATTTATTTTATTCCACGTTAATTTTTTTATTTAATGTGTATGCTATGTTATAGAAATGTGTGCTCCTGCAAATGTTTTATGCTCCTGCAAATGTATTTGTCTTTATATATGTGTATTTACAATGTAAGATGTCCTTGAGTGTTTTTAAAGGCGTCCTCAAATAAAATGTATTATTATTATAATATAATATAATATAATATAATATAATATAATATACAGTAAGTGACGCTACTGTATATTCTGATAGCAAAAAATACATTAAAAGGTTCAAAGTGCAAATTGAATGTATGGTGAATAAATTGTTCCATTAGTAGATTTTATTACATTCCTTAACCATTTGTTTTTGAGAAGGTACTTTATGCTTTATATCCAGGAAATCGTTTCTAACATAAGAAACTCTGCACCAAGTAAAACCTTGGGGATTAGCACTTTAATCTGTGATACACTGGATATGAAATATATACAGTATGTGGGGCTGACAATAAATTGCATACTGAATCTGTTCCCAGAAAATGTTAGCACATCTAAGCTTTAGGGTTTAATTTAGTTATGGGCCACAAGATAAAATCAATCAATCAATCAATCAATCTTTATTTATATAGCATACTCTATTTATATTTTCATACAAATTTGTGTAACACAAAGTGCTTAACACTACGTCATTAAAAACAATACAAAATGAGTAAAAACAATACAATATATAAAAAATAAAGTAATACCACCACTCATGTTACCGTCATCATCCCAACCCTCCAATCATAAACAAACATCGGGAGTCCAAAAATGCAAATGCAAAATGCAACAACTAATTGTTAACAGCCAACCATACATAATGTATTGTATTTGTAAAGCCAAGGTGTTGTATTTGAGATCTCAACAAACGTACAAATGTAATTAAAACAGTTTTTAAATATTTTTTCAGTCAATCGCAGTATCATTCTCACTATGATGGAAAACACATTTGGTCTCCACGAATATACTGTAAATATTCTGAGATATATGTGTTGTAATGTGTTATTGCAATGATCAAAGTTTGGTAGGTTTCTTTTTAATGTAATATGTTACAGTTACCAGTTACCAGACAAAAATTATAATCAGTAACATAATTTTTGGATTACCTAAATGTAGTAACATAATCTTTTAACGTTCCATACTTTCAGATTACATGCCATCCAAAGCAATTTACTGCATTGGCAGTGTTCAGGGGATCAGATTAAGTTGGACATTTTTTTCAATATTGACTGATGAAGTTTTATGCATTTTTCTTCATAAAACTTCCCTTTAAAAAACACAACAAGAAAGAATGACATCTGACATTTCTTTATAGAGTTTCTGTATGTAGTATTATTTTAATATTGTATTATTTTTAATATTCAGATATCTAAGAGGCCAATTATAAAGACTGAACACTGTTTGAGGAAAGTTACAAAAATGTGTTTTAGGTACACATCGTTAAAGTTTTCTCAACCTCACTCCATCTTTTTAAGCTTTCTCTGTATACCCATGTGTATACAGAGACTGCAATATTGGCTTTTGCATTGGAGAAAGAAAGGCTTGCACCTAGCAAAACATATTTAATTTACCTTTTATAAAGGAAAAATATAATTCTCCCTATCTCTGAATTATCTATCTGTGAAATATATAGTCATGTCTTGTGAGCAATTGACTAAACTATCATCCTCACAGACAACAGAAATGTATTTTCCCTCTTTAGTCATCAGTTTCCCTTTAGACACAAGTTTATATCACTGACTCTCATCTGTAAAGCATGCTAACAAATTACATTGTAAGTAATTTTAATTATTGATCACATGTTTCCAGTGTATTCTGCAATAATTAGGCAGAGTGCAATTGAAGGCTCTTCATCAAATATTATCTTCTTCTAGCATCTAGTTGCAGGGAGACACGCTTCCAGTAACACAATTGTGTTTATTGTAGCACAATATTAACCTCGCCAGTTGTGTCGTCACTGCGCGCAGTCGGCAGACCTTAAATAAAGCACTACATTAAAAAAGTGTTTATTTCACAGAAAGGCATTTTTATAATTGTTTAGTTTTGTGTTATGCCATGCTCGGGTGTTTTTCAGTGCAAATAAATAATAATGAATGTAGCTCTTGACATACAATATATTTAAGTTATGCTGTTTGATGGCAAAACTAAAAAGTCAACTGCTGGCAAGGTGCAACGACATAAAGGCTACCAAGTCTATTTTTCCACCTTGCCTTGTGTTTTGGAGCGCTTAATAGATTGCAATGGAAATATGTCATAGAAGCAGGTAAAACACTACAAATAATTTAAAGACAACTATTTTATTGTTTCTTAGCCACACCCCCAAAGTACTTTCTACCCCCTTAATTTTTAAAATGGACTAATTACAATAGAATGTCTATGCTGGAGACCTAATTGAATTGAATAAATATTAGGTCTACTGTGCAGGCTACAGTTCACACTGACTAAACAAAGACAAGCAAATGCATGTTGTTTAAGTTACTTCACCTTGCAACTGTAGCAGTAGGCCTATGTGACGCAGGCAAGAGTGAGTTGTACATCATAAATGGAGTCAGTTAAAATAGATTCAGAAGATAGCAGCAAAAGAACAGCTGATGAGGAACATCCATGGCAATATTTGAGGAAAAAGTTTAAGGGAACTAGCTCCAAAAACTGTTCCTGGAAGATGCAATGTCTGCTATGCCAACTGATAAAACACTAACTTCTCCATCCAAACTAAACAACCTAATAACCTGAACTTATTCCATTACAGACTACCTTTGTGATACAGTATGACTTGTTACCTAAAAATAATTAGCTTCTAAGTTAAATGTATATTCCTTTATTCCTTTATACTACAATTACTAAAAAGATACATGAGAAACATATTTTGTTTTATTGGGTGTGTGCAAATAGGAAAATACACAGCACATTACTCTTATATTTTTAGTATAGATGCTCTACTTTAAGATGTTCACTTGAGTAAAGATTAAAAAATGAAGTTGGACTTTTACCAGAGTCAGTAAGCTATTACTTACTTGAGCAATGATATTGTGGTATTGGCACCTCTAGGCAGTAGTGGAGAAATGATAAGCCTATATCTTGGCATTAGCTGTATTTATCAATCATTGATTAATTCAAAATACAAATATTTCTATAAGTATAAATACATGTGTCAGTAATCAATATATGCTGTGTCTAATCCCAATAACAGACTATCTTTGGGCTAAATGAATATTCTGAAATGCTTACATCAATCCAGAGCTTAAAGGCATTCATAATAGTAGAGTAGTAAAAACAAAACCAATAGCCTAGTTTAGAGATGGAAGACTGTCTTTATTTCAGGCATTTTACAATACTAATGATCTAAGAATAGCACATTTCAGTGAAGTGTCTGTCATTAAGCTGGCACATAGAAAAATGGCTGCCCTTGGCTATCCTTATTGGTATCAGCCATTACTGCCATTATGAAGATGAATTGCTGTCATTGTCACTTAATGGACAGGTGACCTGTGTGTGTGTGGGCGGGGCGGGGCATGCACGGGGCATGTGGTTCGTATGTGTATGCATATATGTGTACATTATCAAAGTCTTTCTGTACAGCTTAAAGCTGTTCAAACTCTAGGCTATCCACAAGCCCATGACACGCAGATATGCCATGCAACTCTTCATATAACATAACCATTTATTCCTTGAAATGAATTAGCTTAAATTATATGTAAAAATGGTTAATTATTATGATGAATGTTTTATTGCAATAATATTGAGAGGAATTAGAACAATGTTAAAATGAGTCACGCACACTCAATGCAGTTGTCACAGAGAGTAATGGCTATAATTCATTTAATGGGAACCAAAATATTCATGGCTTTTAATAGCAAAGAGAGAGAGAGAGGGAGAGAGAGAGAGAGAGAGAGAGAGAGATAGACCCAAAAATGCAACTCATCTTCATCAAAGCCTCAGTGATGAAGTCAGTAAATATGAAATACCTGAACTAGAGGAGCTTAAACATGGAGTCAGGAATTCAGAGAGACATTTGACATTTAAGCAAAACACATCTCCCTTCAATGTGTTGAGTGTTCCCTTAGAAGCTCTGTCCCACCACTGGACACACATTGCCAAGTGGTGTGTGGTGCGGTCTGCACCACTTTATTTGTTTTCCTATTTACAGAGCCAGGACTGTGTAGAACCTAGTGGACCCTAAAAAGATGTTTGCTGAATTTGACAAAAGATTCATTAGTTTACAAGCACTGACTCTTCCTTTAACATTTCATACACATTATGATGGTGACTAGATCAAACATTTAAATTGACACAATCAAACAGCATATGGTAAACAGACTGCATTTAAATAGCGCTGTTGTAACATGCTGGTCACTCACAGCACTACAAGTGCTTCTTATTCACCCATTTACACAAACACATTCTTACACCGACAGTGATGTCAGCCATGCAAGGCACCACCTGACCACCGGGGGCAGCTAGGGTTTTGGCGTCTTGATCAGAAACACCTCAACACTTGGTGAGTGGGGTTTGGTGGCAACTTCCTATTTACCTGTCCCTCCGCACCACCCACTGCGCCACTGTTGCCCATAACAGCAACACACAAAACCAGATGAATAATAAGATTACAAATATTAAATCCCACATGCTGGACATGGAATAACATCATTGATTAAATGCAGTGGCGTTGCTAGCACCAAGCTAGCTATTCGGGGCTAAAGCTCCAGAAGCCTCCAAGGCTTTAGCCTAAAATTCATACTTTTTTTTTTGTTCAGCCCAAATCTTGTGATGTGTGAATAAAGAGATTCCAGGTGGCTGCTGTACATTCCTTGTGCGCCAGGCTGGCAAGGAGCCAAATGTCTATTCTGGGTGGGTTTTACTGCACTCGAAAGGTGCCTCGGATGTCAAGTGCCGCTCCCTATCAGTGCTCATGTTTACACCGTTCGCCAAACATTATACTTTCGTGAAAACAGAACAGACAATCAGTAACAGAAAATATTTCTGTTGGGAAATTATAGGTAGGCTGCATTAAATAAATCTTATTAGTATATATGTTATGTGCATTATCTTCATTTTCTGTAGACCCGTGACTTATTAGCATAGCATTTAGCCTACTGTACTTGTGGATGCTCGAGAGGAGGCAGTAAGGCTTTAAACAATATTTAGCCTCTATCATACAGTGCATGCTTTTTAATAGCCTATATGCAGCAAGAAGCCTTCTAGCCCATCTCATGTAGCAGAATATATGTGACAGCTTACAAATACACGTAAATAGTGCATTAAGGCCCCTCTACAAATCTCTGGGCTAAGCCCCTTATGGGTACAAATCCTATGGTTGTACAAATAAGCATTTCCGTTCAGTGTCATCACTTCTGGTTTATTATAAACATTACAGGAACTTGACCTGTAAAATACATGAAAGACCCGCCTTTCCAGCTCAGCCCTGTATTATTTGGGCTTAGATTGACATGTATTTATTGTTATAACACATTTAAATATGTTGCATAAGATACACCATCAACATTGTTTAGAGACACTGCAACAGAGATGGAATTGGTCATATGGAGTGATGATACTGTACATATCTAAGCTCATAAAAATGCCAAAATATTACTGGCATCCAGTGTACTTGGCGGAAGTGATGTTTAAATTGTACTGATACTGAATTTTCCAGGGTAATTCCTCTCTTTACATTATTGTAAATGATAATTTTAACTCCAGTAATGATCAACCCTTCAGAAATCATTATATTGATTATGGATAGTTGAATATACATGGCTTGGTCTCTTACCAGACAAAATGTTAAAATATAACCTCCTTTGTGGACATTATATTTGACTGGATATGTGTTTTTTTAATTTACAACTTATCAACTGATTCAGAAAATTGCTGGTGAAAAGCGACAACATTACATCAGCCCTGCCAGCCTTTTTAGAAATGGACTAAATGTGATGTTAATCACTTCAAACCATGGTGTTATAGGTGAATGTGACAGAAATTTGATGAGAATTATGATTATAATTTTTGTCCTTTTTTTGCTAATTTTGTTCCTTTCATTTTGTAAGGCACATTTCTCTCTAAATATGTGGATTAGGACGTTTGATATATTCCTATCCAGAGCCAGCATCATTTTGTCTGGACTGTGGTCAAGTTAAATATACAGTAGCTGCGGTCCAGTCCAATAACGGCATTTTAATTAAGATTTGTGTTGTATAATAGTTACAGTATTAATGGACATTGCACTATTTGCCAACATCTGTTATTTTCTTTTAATCAAATTGGCAATTTCTCTGTATTGGATAGAGACAATCCTTTAATTATTGTTAGACTTTACATTTATTTCGAAAGCAGTGTAGCATGACAGCCATATTAGTCAAAGTACATACAATATTCATTCTATATTTCAAATACAATGTTAGCTATACTCTATTGAAACAGAAAAGCAGGCCACTTAACAGTTCACTACTTTCATAGAAAAGTCAACAGTATTTCACATGTAAATTATTTGAAATGAAATTATCTTTGAAATATCAAGACATTTAATGTCACATTTTGAACACTGAACAAACCTGGGTGATTTGACCTAAATCACTTACTGGGATAATTGCCTTCGCAATGTAATTAACTAATACTATTATCTCTTTAAGAGTGGACCCGTAAAAAAGCTTTTCAGTTGTCTCATTTAAGAACAACATTTAAGATAACAATAACCACTTCATCTGCTTTGTCTGATCCATTTTGATCCATGGAAACAAAAGGTTCCTGTCTAGCCTCCTGAATTATATGAATTCATTGAAATTGTGGCTATGGTTTCTAAGTACACTGAGACAGGGGACCATTTTAGTACACGGTGCTGTCTGACTACAATACAACAATTGTAGCGTGTGTGTGTGAGAGAGGGGCCCTTAAAAGTCATCCTCATCTTTTTGTGCTTACCCTGCGAGGTCACGTCAGCAAAAACTCTGTGCTGGACCTTTCTGGAGATTTCTGGTCCTAGCAAATTTAGGTTAGGCTAATTGAACCAACCTGTCAATCATCTGGTTTGAGAGGCTGCAATATTTTCACTTTGGCTGATTGTTGACCCCTAAGGTTCATTATAGTTCCAATAAAGAGGATTCTGTTCTAAAATGAGCTGGCTACACAGGTTGTCATTTTTCGGCAGGGGCGAAGCAGGGTAGTGATTGTGAAAGTAATATACTAATTACTTTAAATACCCAGCAATAAGTAAATTAATATTATTACATGTTGAAATAGTAATTAGTAAAAAGTAACTTATTACTTTTCCTGAGTAACTTGCCCAACACTGATGTGCATACAGGGAAAGTTCACGTGAGTTGCCGGTTAATCTTAGCTTGAATTTATATTCCACCGCCATTTCATTTAGCCATCATATCCCTTGTCAACACATTCAATAGAACCATACCTAGTCATGATGGACATTAGTAGAAAATATGGGCTCTGGAAAAATTAGTTTGGTAAAATAATTTATAATAAAGATTCACAAGTAAATTGACGACACTGATGCATTTTTATTGCAGGTTTCATCACGTATTCACCAGAGGGCAATCCTCACGTAGCAAAATGGCAAAATAGACCACAATGTCTACAGCCAATATGAGATGTGCTGTGTAGCTCACTTTACCACAGCAGCTTTTCTCTGTATAGGCTTACGTGATGGGTGGGCAAGAGTATATTAGTATGTGTTGGTGTGTATATGCATATCTATTGTAAACATACATTACAGTAATGGCATATAATTCACTAAATGGGATTCCCAGAAGGTTATGAGTCTGTTGTAGAAACGATAACAACGCAAGTTGTAGCTCTTAGCAAACAAACATAAAAACAGCAATGGTCTTCAAAAGTTCCAATTGGGTTCATGTGTTGATCCCAAGTTGTTCATCTTCTCATCTGGTCTTGGCATTATTAAGTCAATGCCCCCCACCCCACCCCCCCCCGCTTTCCTCACAAGTTGCTCCCACCATCTGGCACCAGGCTTTGAAAACCAGGCCAAGTCTTTCCCACCAGAATGGCATGAAAATATACTCACATAAATCCCCTCGTTCTATCTCTCCCTCTCTCTCTCTCTCTCCCCCTCTCTCTCTCTCTCTCTCTCTCTCTCTCTCTCTCTCTCTCTCAAATCATCCGCAGTCTAGCAGAGATTGTGACAGGGCTGCTGTGTCGGATAGAGCGGCACAGGATTTGAAGGGTCAGCGCAGACACGAGACATTGTTCTGGAGTGCAGCGATGTTGGGAGAGTGGGCTGGAGTGTGAGTGAACGCAGCACCCGGTGAAATGCACTCATGTGAATAACAGGGTTTCCTTTGGATCCTGTGGATGAGCCACACCGCCGCCATGCCAAGTCTTAGAATTCCCAGACTGCATTTGTCCTTAAGGTCACCCAGCTTATTTGGTGACAATATAACCGAGCAGAAAGGTTTAAGCAGTTATTGCAAGACGGCCAATTTATTTTCCAAAAGACAATGTTTCTATGAGAGAGAGAGAGAGAGAGAGAGAGAGAGAGAGAGAGAGAGAGAGAGAGAGAGAGAGAGAGAGATCCCATAAAGGATTGGGGCAGAGGGGGAAGATAAAGCAGAGTTGTTCAGGGATCCCCCTTGACCTGTTTGAGTATAGTTAACTTTCTGCTCTCCTCAGCTTCCAACAACTTCATTGACTCCATCCAGGCAGAGGCCAGGACCATTTGCATAACCTATTCCCCTCTCTGGACGCCAGTCACCTTTTTGCTTCTGTTTACTCAGTCAAACTGGGGCCATGTTGGATCTGCTCCACCGCTGCGCGATGTTGATTCCCCTGTCCGTGTTGTGACTCTAATTGCCTTGGTTTTATCCTTGGTCAGTGGGACACGCGCACTTAGTAGGCTGCATTTTGACGATGACCTTTACATTCTCTTTCTCCTTCCCTGTTTCCCACTTCATAAACTCCATCCTGTTTTAAACTATAGTAATTCAGTGTAGCACCGTTTCTGTTCACCAACAATATTATTATTAGATTTATATATATTATAATATGCACTAAATATTGCCATGGTGTATCGTTTAAAATAAATCTTATGTATACAGTAAACATAAAGAGGTTTTCACTTTAATTATTTTTCTGTTTGCAAACAAAATGTTCGAAGGAGGTGGCAGACATTGTTGAACTTTGTTTTAATTGTAATATGTTTTGGGTATGCCCACATGTGAGACAATGTACTCTGACTATGCATTTCTCAACACAATATGTATTTGATGGAAACATCCTGTAATATGTCATTCATAGGGGTTTAATCATTGTCTTATATATTGATGTAATATCATACTAACCAACACTCACATGGAATCAAGTAGACAACCTGACATTTCCACCTTTCCACCTTAAGTAAGGTGTAAAAGTCTCCACTACAGGTTTAAGGTAAGGTGTACACTTTTCACGTCTGTGCTTGTATGAGGACCAAAATGTTTTATTGCTGAGGACGTGTTTGCGTTGACTGCACGTGTGACAGGCTGAAGCCCCGACAGCAATGGATGTCCTTAAAAACTCACAACTGAATTTTCTACGCACGATCCTCACAGTGAATCTCTTAATTACACCAATCATGTGCATGAGAAGCAATTTGCACTCACAAGCAGCACGGTGGCATATGGGCGGCAATGGCGCATTGCGTCGAGCACCCGATAACGCCTCACCTCAAGTGTCGAGGTGTCCCTGAGCAAGACACCTAACCCTATACTGCTCCCGGTGGCCAGGTGATGCCTTGCATGGCATTACACCATCGCTGTGTGAATGTGTGTGAATGGGAGGAAATACTGTACAGCGCTTTGAGTGGCAAGGTTGTAAAAGCACTATATAAATGCAGTCGATTTATGATACTCTTGCATACGTAAATAGCAGACACACCCACTGTGTGCTGAGATGCATCTGCAAGATGAGAAATGTACTGTACTTATATACTTATACTGTATACTTATATACGCATTGGTGGTATACCCATACTAGTACAGCACTCCTTAACCTAGACATCTGGCGGGTAAGCATCACAAGCTTTAGTCCTACAGGTCAACTTAATGGTCGCACTAATGACAGCTCTTAGTGCTAAGAAGTCTTTTAAACCCAGAGGCTTACATTATTCCTGGATCACGCATGAACTATCAACACTAGAAGTATAAACAGCAGTCTTTCAACAACATGTGTGCCATAGAATTAGGACTGAAATCAGCCTTTGTGTGTGGATTAAGAAGATAGGTTGTGATTCTATATCCAGGATCAGATACAGTGCATGTTTTTGCATTGGAGACCTACAGTATGGATCAACAGTCAGCTATTTTAACTTGGTGTCTTGCCAACACAATTTTTTCTTGTTGCCTTCTGGGTCTGAAAAAGTACAAGCGCAACATATAAATACATATCAGCCTGTGCTTTATTAGAGATCATAATCAAGGTTAAGGGACCACATCTAATTGTTTAATGAAACGCTATTTACTAAAAGCTCATTTCCATTTTTAAAGTGTGGCTTGCTGGGGTAAAACATTATCTTTCTGCTGATCAATCTGCTCCTAAAGTCATTATAACACACAGCTGCCAACAAGACCTTTCCTCTATATGGGTAATAGCTCTTTAAACATTTTTGTTGAAAGAACACATTTACTATCTAACAGCACGACATTAGGACCGATTGACTATGTGGTCTTTCAAAAAATAAAATAAAACAATAATAAAAAATTTGAATGGGTTTTTTGGAATTAGAAAGATTGATAGGAGGACATAATTGAAATAAATGATGGTACTTAAGGGATGAAATTAGTTACATAAATGTTTAATGGGGTGTGGAAACTTCCAGCTTCAGTAGGTTTTAGAAGAAACCCCCAATGCTCACATGAACCCTGACAACAACAATATATATGTCTGGAGACAATGCAGAACAAGGGAGATAATCATGTTCCCTTTGACATTACCCAGCATTAGAGTCAATGACATAATCACCTCTGATTGCTATTTCACTGTAGAAGAAAACATAAAATGCCACTTAATTTACTGAATTTTATGACTATATATTTTCACACGCATGCACAATCACACCAACAATAAACAAATATACTACATAAAAAAATAATAGAAAACCAAAGTGACTTAGAGTGGCTCTGGTTGTATACTACCTACACACCTTGAGTCATGCTCTGTGTGCAGTATATTGATAGATATGATAATATCGGCTGTCCGGATGTCTGTCCGTAGCCTTCCAGTCGTGCGCTTGGGTCCTGGGTATATATTTGTTTCTGGTTATGTAGGTGGCTTACAAAGTTAGGAGTACCCTCATCACAAGACAAGGACCTGAGGACGAGATAAAAGCTTGTTTTGGTGCAGATGCATTTTACAATGGTTGGGACTTTGACAAGTACAATTTGAGCAGTGTTCCCGAGCCGAGATTGAGGATCACTGGGCTACATAACACATTGAAATAATATTAGTAATACAAAATCTGTGCCTTAAAAGTGGCGAAAATGGTCTCTCCCCCCCCCCCCCCCCTCTCTCTCCTCCTCTCTCTCTCTCTCACACACACACACACAGATGTGAGGAACTACAGCCCAGCTCACTCAGAGGATAATGGATTAGTGTACATTTAAGAAGATTCCCCTATTTGTTAAGCTTTGCAGTTTAGCTGTGTGCGTGTGTGTGTGTGTGTGTGTGCTCCCTTAATAAAATGTTCATCATAAAAGCATAATGTTTAATCTTTCCCTTGAGAAGGTATGAGAGGGATGTGTGTGTGTGTGTGTGTGTGTGTGTGTGTGTGCTGTAGGTGCACATACGCAATTGCATTGCCCACTCAACACCTTCAGTATCTACCTGACAAGTGAACACATCTCTTCAGTATCTTCACCAGGTTTGACCAATGCCTTGCTGCCCAGTGAAATAAGGAAGTAAAGGCAGTGTCAATCATTCTCCAGAATGCATGCTAACTTCGAGCTCAAATCAAAACAATGAATATCCCTCTGCAGCCCTCCACAGAACTGCCCCACACAAAATGCAGTGTGAATCAAATAGCAGTGCTACGGCTTTGTTGATGTGTTGGTGTTCGCCACTTTGTCTATTTTGCTATTTACGGAGTCAGGGCTGTGTTGAAGTATCTGGTTATGTTTTCAACATGCACAGAGAACGTTAAGATAGCGAAAGGTTGGTGTACTTGACAACAACGTGTATTAGCTTGCAATTAATTAGCTTACAATAGCTTATACCTTAAAGCAGGACTGGTGAAAACATTATAGGAAGAATTCTGTCAGGTTGTGTGAATCTGCCCGTGCTAAATGCAGGCTATTTGGGACTTAAACCATGGATCAATAATGTATATGGAAAATATTATTGAAGTGCACATACTGAGAATAAAGGCGGTCAATTAAATTCTACTTTACAGAATTCCTCTGCCTTTCTCTCCTTCTGCCTTTCTCTCCATTTTCCTAACACCTTCTTTTATTAGCATGTTCTGGGTTTTACTCAGCCCTGTTTATAGGCTTTATTACCTTATTTGATTTAACTTTGGCAGTTATTTCATCATGGACAATTGTATGTTTCGGTGCATGGTTACTCCCTGCTCCGTCATTAAGCTCTATAGGCCTCACGTACGTAGGTTAGCGAGCGCAGCGTAAAGCTGAGTGAAGCCAGACTGCAGATAGCGCACGCTGCACCATCACATTTTATGTTGGATGTACTTCATTTACGGCTGTTCACGTAATCAAGCGCTTGACACCGCCCTTCAAACTTGGACTGTAACCGTAAGTCACACCGCCCGAATGCAATTGAACATCAGGCTGAGAAAAAAAAAACTTCAACGATCATGAAGTAGGTCTATTTTTATGTAGCCTATTGTCTATGTGTTATTCTTGGAATTGAGAAACAGCTTGTGTGTGTGCGAATTCAACCCATGGCCATGACCAATTGTAACTTTTTATTGATCATTGCAATTATCAAAACAAGTTCTATTATTTGAGCGTGGGAGTCATTTTTTTCCTGCTGGCTAAATTAGATCACGACACTGTCCGTCTATGTCTCACCTCAGTGACAGAACCAGGACCAACTGTGTCTACATTTCTATTGTCTAACTAAACCACTGACTGACACTGTTGTGTGGTTCCGATGTGTCGGTTGGTTGGGGGTGAAATAAGGGTCGTGATGGCCTTGGGTGTGGCGATGTGGGGGGGGGGGGGGGGGGGGCAGTTTTGGTCACAAAACCCAAAAGCTCCTCTCAAAGCTGTTGTAAACACCACTAATGCATCCTTAAACTTAGTGAATCTCATGTTGCGCGCGCGTGTTGGTGCTTGCAAGCGCATGCACGTGGCCAACTAATCCCTTATAAACCTACATTTTATCTCTTACCACACCATTAGCTCAGCAGTGGAATCCTGCCTGGAGATGTCAAAACAGAGAGACTGGAAGAGGCGGCTGTTTCTTTGTTGTTCTACGCGTAGATTTCACATTTCCCTGGGCCCTAACCCGACATAAAAAGAATGATGTCCTTCTCACTGGGAAACAATGTAATATTAACTGAAACTGGCTTTCTTAGTTCATGCAGCCTACTCAAAAGGGTACAAACAAGCCGTAAAATTAGACGCTTTGTCCTGACGCACTGGGAACAATATGAGATGTTTATGTTTTATTGCTGGTAAAAAAATAAAGCTATACAAATATAAAAATGAAAAAAACAACAACATCATTTTCATAGATATTCTCATATATTCCTTTGGAACAAAACATGTACCTCGTCTCTGTCACTTTCTATAACCGTCTAAAACTATGACTAAATCCTCAAGATCTGAGGTAGCAATGCAAATTTCCAGTATAGGGAAAATAATGAAAATAAAACAGTCACACAAGATCCTAAACACACACACACACACACAGCTAGTAAGCATGGAGTGTGTGTGTGGTGGTGTCAGCCACGAGTCTCCTGTGGTGCTAGAGCTGGGGAGGTAGGTGACACTTTAACTGTCTCTGATCAACACAGGAGAGAAGCAGAGGTGTGAGTGTGAGTGTGTGTGTGTGTGTGTGTGTGTGTGTGTGTGTGTGCGTGTGTGGTTACCTGAAGTTTCACTATCTGTGCATCTGCTGGTGTCAGTGAGTCACTGTTAAGTGCCCCTGAGTGTGACACTGTACAGTGTGAGTGTGTGCGCCTGTGCATGTTTGTGTGCGTGCGTGTGCGTGTGCGTGTGTGTGTGTGTTTACTACATACAAAATGCTTAAATTGTCAGCCACAGACCCTGTCTTCCAGAGCATTGTGCCTGCTATCTTAAAAGGATAGAGGTGACAAGACTTTAAGCTAAAGGGCTCACTGTGCCCCAATGTTGTTGTTCTTTTTCCCCAAATACCTGCTGTGTAGTGTGGCAAAAGCATCCATCCATCCATCCATCCATCTATCCAAGATCTGTCTCTTTGTCTGTATCCATCCATCCATACATAAAGTACATACTGTACATACATACATATACATAAATGCATAGCCTATTTTTATTTACAAATACTATTTATTTGAGGCTTCATTTACTGGTCAGTTCTAATTTATCTAGGAAATTGTTCTTCAAGTCCCTTGGTAAATGTGTTCAGTAATATAATGAAAACAGACATAGAAGAATTAATACAATATGAACACGTGTACAATATGAATATCATGAGATTCATTTCCATTATCCTATATATGGAAGAAACTAGATAATGTTGCAGGTTCATAGTAAATTAATTTAACAGTCAAATATGTTAATGATAATGATATGAGGAGATACAGCAGCTGAAGTATAAAATGTCTTGGATTAGTTCAGCAATTTCCACATAAACATTGGTCAAAATGAAATGGAAGTGCCCAGTGGTGTGTCCTCTGGGAGGCCAAGGGATGTTTTTTCAGACTGTAGTTGCCATTTCTAGCATTTAACATTTTGTTTAACAGTTTTGGTAATTCTGTGCTGTTGATCGCAGCACATAATTAGTGATCTCTTCTTCATTTCTCATAGTAGCCTTTCTATCCTACAATGAGTGAAACAGCGCCCCTCAAAAAGTATAGAGAATGTGTGGTGAAACATGATATTGCGCGCCTACTGAAGTCAATTGGAGATGAGTTTACAACCCTTGGTGAAATAAATGTGTAAGATTAACCAATAAAATTAGGCTAGCATCAGGTCATGTGTCAAACTGTAATTAGTCAAGACCAGAGCCATGTAAAGAGAGAGTTGCATACTGCTATCACAGCAATGGTGGATCGTGAATCCTCAAACAGTTCCCAGAAGTACAGTTCCTGGAAGTTAGCTGCAAATACTAAAAGCCACCATATAAATTAATTTGTAAATGTAAATTGGTGCATTTATTCACTAATAACTACAAAAAAATGAAGTTATATATCTGTATACAGTTGCAAGAAAAAGTATGTGAACCCCTTGGGATTACGTGGAGTTTTGCATGAATTGGTCATAAAATGTGC
>JAODOY010000001.1:3301261-3322014 GCA_025399855.1 Forbesichthys papilliferus | reverse complement strand
AATTGAGCTAAATTAGACTGTAATGCACAGGGATTTCAGTTGTTGTTATGTTTTGTCTTCAAATAAAAAAAATAAAATTAAAAAAAAAAAAATAAAAATAAAAAAAAGAAGTACCAGATTTTTTTTCTTTACGCAGACAATGCCGGTATAAAATAAAGAAATGCGAGCATTGGTTAATTTGAGCAAAACTGTATTATCTAACAATAGCTGACTACACTATACCTATACTATCCTTACTAAAACTAAATTAATAACTACATAACATGTGGCTTTCAGTTAATACATATGTGTTAAACTTCTTTATGCTTTATTTTGTGAATACATTGTTGTGATATCATTCATGCAGATATCTACAGTTGTACTGGCTTGTCATTATTGGTTTATAGGAAAGTGACAGGGGCAGACTTTAGTTTATGTGTGAAGAAGATGTCTGTTCATATTTCCTTCATTAGATATGCACTACCAAATGTACAGTACATAGTGCATGTAGGTGCTCGGCATTCTCCTTGAGTGCCCTTGCCCTGCAGCACCCATCAGTGCATAAGCATACACAGACATAATACAAGGAATGTATACGCTTAAATGGACATTTCAAATAAATTAATATAAATATTTTAAGATTATATTTTATAATATTGTTATATTTGTGACAATAAATATCCAATATATGTTTAATTAAGTAACATTAAGTAACATATCATTGAGCAAATACTTACTGATGAAACCCTTTCCACTGGAAATGCCTGGTGTGTGTGTGTGTGTAACTACAGCATTGTGTCTGAAATAAAATAAGACAGTTGCTTAGTCAATCAAAGTACACACACACACACACACACACACACCTGGATTCCTTGTACCTTATCTTTCTATTCTCTGGTTGATCCTCAATTCGCTTCCACCCCAAAACCAGTGATCTCCTCTCACTTATCTTATTACCACCCACTATTGCCCCATGTTCCTTTTCCTTTACTCTGCTCTCTCCATCTTTCTCTATACCCATGTCCCCCTCCCCTATTATTCCTCCCTTGTGGCAGTGGGTGCTACCTCATGAAAGAGTTGTTAGCTCTTAATAAGAGCTAATCTGCTCAAGCAGCTGCTATAAAGGTCATGGCATGGGCTAACAGAGGACTGTGGTGGAGGAATGGCGTGGCATTGGTGATTTAAGACACATTATTTTGGCCTGAAACTATAGCCTGGCACACAAAACTGACACGAAATTATTACAATAGCCTTTAATGTTCACAATGCTCATTAGGAGCATGAACATTCGAAGTGCCAATATGTGTATGCATCTGACGTTAATGCCAGTTTTGCATTGAAACATTTCCTGGTACAGAGCCACTTTTGTTATTAGGATTCATAATGTTTTTGTAATCTGTATTTCATATTTTTACTGCTACTGTTTAACATAAAAATGCTGTGGCCAAAAACAGACAGTGACTGGACTGCAGCCTAAGCATTTAAAACATTGTTGTTTACCCACTATGGGGGTCACTATGTGTCACTATGTGTGACACTCAATAATCAATTAATCAATTAAAAGTTAAATTCACCGATAGAAAATTACAATTATTATTTGCTTCATTAGGAAAAATATGTATTAGTTGTTTTATTAATAAACTTATGATTTTAATATTTTTTCTATTTTTTTCTATTTTTCTATTGCATTTCTTGATTCATTTTTTAATTCTAAATTTGTTAATGAATTGTTCTAATTATATAACCATCGATTTACACATTTCTTTATTGATTTTTAGGTAGATTTATAATTTGTCACTTGAATTATTAATTGATGGAATTCATCAGCGTGTCACAAATGGGCCCCGATACCCACATATTCTTAAACATGTGGGTAGAGCAGAATTTAGTAAAAATGCCTTAAAATTCCTCTTTCTCTTGCATTATTCCTGTACAGTATGGGCAATCAGCGATCACTAGATGGGTTTACATGGACACGTTTGTCTTTCCGAATGGAGTTTACGGGTTAGATGTTTACATGGTGTGTAATCTAATCGGGTCTGGTCAGTATCTGCTCCTCACACATACAGTAATGTGAATGATAAATCTTCAAGATGACGCACTGTAAATGGATTCTAAGAGACGGTATACAGCACAATATGTTTGCAGAGGCTCTACAATAGCAGTTTGGAACTATAAGGAGAGCATCCTTACATATCCACTTTGAAATCCGCTGAATTTATCTCAGGTTCAATCGGAAAGTGATTTGTAAACACTCACAGCCATCAGATTATATTACAGCTCCTGCACATTCTCTCATAATGACTGTAAGGAGAGGGGTCGCTTGTAAAATCAATCATAGATCTATGCCCTTATTGAGAAGCCATCATGGCACAGAGTATGGGCAGGGAAGAGGATCAATATGATATAGCAACAATGAAACACTTTGTATGGGATGAAGGTAGAAGACCGGTGAACCTGTACGGACTGAGGTCAGCCATTAAGAGCTTGAGCGGAATGGTTGAGAATACTATAGCAAGGCAACATAGCCAATCAATAGGCTAATAGCCTGCACAAGCTACCCTGTCCCAAAAGAATATAAATAGTAGTAATATATATATATATATATATATATATATATCTCCTTATGTATATAGTACTTTAAACCTATGATATACCTTCACAGTAAATTATGGATTCCAGTCCTTCATAATTTGTAGTCACCATATTTTAAACAGGTAGTCAAGATTAGCCTATGGCACCATGACAACATCTGGCACAACATCATGATGGATTTGATCCAACAGACCCAATATTACAATTAGAAAAACAATGTTGAGTTGCACATTCTCAAGTGCTCTTTTGTTATATTCTGAGACTGAACTTGTCATACATTTTCATTTTTTGAATTGCAGTGTCTTTTATAAGTGTCTCCAAACCTTTTCAAAAGGGCATCTATAAGGAGAGTAGTTAAAATTGCCCTTTCACAAATGGAACACCTAAAGATACATCTTCAGGAGTTATTTCTTTAAAAACAGTCTCTTTTGCTTTAAATATATTTTGCTTATTCTATTGTGTTGTTTTAAAATGATTAGTAAATGATGTACAAGAAAGTTCCGCTGCAAATTATTTTGGTGGGGTGATTTAAGCAAATGTCTTACTCAATGGCACTTTGACAGGACATGAATGGAATTTAACCTGGCAGTGCCAATCCTTATTATGTTATGCTTACCTGTTAAATGTTGTTACTAAACAAAAGTAACATTCAAAAGTGAACTCTGTCCATGTTCCCGCAGTAGCTGTGCACTTACACACAGCAACATCACCCTCTTGAAACTTGCTGGAGCAGGTGGACATGCCGGTTCCTGACAAAAGTAAAAGACAAAAAAAGACACCCGCCTCCTAGCCCCATGGGAATTAGTGGATTAGTTAGAATTGAGGGAATAAGGAGAGACATTAAAAAAAATTAGAAACCACTATAGACATAAAGGGGAGAGAGATTGAGTTCCCCTTTCTATTCCCATTGTGGGCCATGAGCCGTAAGGTCTGAATAGCTATGCTAATAGGCAGCTGAACGTACGAAGAGATAACACAAAA
The DNA here is from genome assembly GCA_025399855.1 of Forbesichthys papilliferus. Taxonomy (NCBI): domain Eukaryota; kingdom Metazoa; phylum Chordata; class Actinopteri; order Percopsiformes; family Amblyopsidae; genus Forbesichthys; species Forbesichthys papilliferus. The sequence continues at coordinate 3,318,459 of JAODOY010000001.1, read as the reverse complement.
CCCACTTGACTTTCTGACACCTACTTGAGTGAGGCCCTACTGTTTTCCATGACTAGTTGTTATTCATGGGGGCCGGAACTAGCCTGTCTGTCAGCTTTAAGTTTGACGGTTCTGGAACAACGCAACTTTAAGTCTTCTTTTGCAGGCTACTAATACAATTAGGGTCTTAACTATTAATTCTCATTGAAATGCTCATCTGAATGTAGAGAGCATTTCTAAAGGTGGCAGTTTGGATTAGGGCTTTACCATGGTGATGATGTGCATGATCATTGGCAACTGGTTGGATGGTTTTGCCTGCAGCTTTATTTTACCCTAAATGCATTGCTGCCGCTTTGTGATCTGAAGTCAGTGCTTTTATCCTTGACAACCTTGCACAAGCACAAACTAATACAACATTTTAAGGCATTACTACCATTGATGTAATCTTATTTTGCATATTAATTTACCTTAAAATCAAGGTATATTATATCAGAAGAAAAGTGTATTTTATATCATTACATTTCATGCAATTCAAAATTGTGTATTCACTGGTGTGTTACCATTGTGTGTATCCACTGGTGTGTTACCATGGTGAATGACTTTCAAGGACTATGTGCAGGAGGACAAAATGTACTTTGCCAGCTATTCATAGTCTGTCATTTCTCAATTATGTTCAATCTTTGTGACATTTTACTAGTTACTAGTTTTACAATCCTGCTTAATCTTGAAGGGAGCTGTTACTATTACGTGTGTGTGCACTACTTTAGTCGTTCATTGCTTTAAAAATCTAAATTTTTTTTCTTTATTATTATTACACTTCAGCAGCCCAGTCGCATTTTTTGTGACTTCCAAGTCTTAAAGAATGAACTTATAACACAATCAAAAACCTCTGTTGGGTCTTTACTCTCTTTTTTTTTTATTAAACTCTATTCTGAGTTCAGAAAAGTATTTTAATGAGAAAGGGCTGCATGGGTACATAAGGGGAGAGGTAATCCTCGGTGTACAGACAGCCGAGAATGACACCGTGCGGACAGCTGGGTTGATTAAAGGGGATGTGATGGTTACTGATTAAAGGGTAAGTTTTGTCCCATATCTTTTGGACTGTGACAGCTCAAGATGGCAGCTCCCTTCCATGGTAGACGCTTCACACCCGTTACAAAGAGCAGTAATGAGCGGAGCCTCCTCCTTGTCACCCATTGAGGATGGTGGAGAAATATTTCTTTTCAGCCTCATAAGGCAGAGCACTGGTGTTTGATCAACATTCAAACAGATTCCTCCCTCTCAGTACATTAAGCTTGGGTTGGTGATAGGTGTCAAATTAAATGAAAAGGGAATGTTGTTTTAAATAGTAGAACTGTTTGTTGATGACCTTACTCATAATTCCACCAAACATACAGTATCGGTCGCCTTAATAAAAAGGATTGATATTTACACCAGGGCTACACACTGCAAATTTAAAGCATGTTTGGAACTGATTTGAGATCAGGTGAGTCACGATACAGTAGTAGTTATATGTTACAAAAGTAGTCCTCAACCCTGATCTTGGATCTACTGCCCTACATGTGTTTTCTTGCTCCACCACACCTGATTCAAATGAATGGGTCATTACCAATCTCTGCAGAGGCCTGGTAATGACCTCTTACTTTGAATCAGGTGAGTTGGGGTAGGAAGTTAATATGCATGGCAGGTTACCTCCAGGACAAAGGTTGGGAGACACTATTACATAGACCCTATTATTCCGATTAAAATTTTGTTAAAAGCCCAACCCAAAAGAAAATGTTATAAACGCCACGATCGGAAGAGAAACGGCAAACCCCATCGAAATTTCATTGCGAAGCAGAGGGGTAGTATAAGCTGTTCTATGACACAATTTAAGGAAGAATTCTACCATATAAACGGTTATAACCAATTACTTCCTGGTTGCGTTCTAATGGCCATGCCCTTGCACAGTTACTGTACAATGGATGTAGATGGATGTGGAACCGTACAAAGTCTGGACAAATCATCTGCGACACACTCAAATGGGGGCAGGATAGTCTTGGTCTGGGTGTTGGACTCCCAGCCGGAAGGTTGTGGGTTTGAACCCTGGTGTTGACCTACCTGTAAGCATCCTTGAGCAAGATGCTTAACTCCCTACCCCCAACTGCTCCCGGTGGTTGGTCGTGCCTTGCATGGCAGCAATTGCCATCGGTGTGTAGAATGCGTGTGTGAATGGGTGAATGTGAGGCAATTCTGTAAAGCGCTTTGAGTGGCCAGAAGGTTATAAAAGCACTATATAAATGCAGTCCAAATAAGTGAATGGGAGTTAGTACTGGTGTTCCCATAAGTGACTTGCTGATAAAAAGGGATTTAAACTTAGACATTTTAGTGGAATATTGTCATTTTTGGAAAAAAAGGCAAAACACAAAATTTGTGTGCATGGAAACATAGCCATTGAAAGTTGACAAATCAAACATTCCTTAAGAGAGGTTTACCAATTCAAATTACCTTTGCTTTGGTCGAAACAACATTGTTAATTACCAATTAAAAGTGAATTTACGTCAGTGGAAGACGGCACATGCAAGGGAAATGACAGAATAACGCATGTGTTTCCATTTTCCCTGGCTTTTTTCTTTGAAAAACAATGCAATTGCCAATAGCAAACACCTTACTAAGATCCATGTTTGGTTTGACATTAACATATCAGGAGAAAACACATTCTTGCAAGATGAATGTAGCATGAAACAGCATCCATCTTTAGATTTGTGGTCAAAGATTCATTACGTGTGTGTGTTCGTGTGTGTGTGTGTGTATGTACAGTCAACAACAAGAAATGTCTGCAGATGTCAGTCCATAAACGTGTGCACCTGGTTATGATTAAAACATGTAGCATAGTAATGAACACAACCAGAAAACATATGTATAAATATATGTATATGCTTTTTATTTTTTACTTTGCTAAGAGTTGTGCTGTTCAAATGTCACTTAAATAAATGTGTTAACTCATTGGAATTACTTTTTCCCACACAATTTTCGTGGCGGGGGGAGAGGCAGTTACATGTTATTCTGTTCTTTGTCAGTGTGCAAATTATGCTGATAATTACCAGAATGAAATCAGTGTTTGGGAGCACAAAGCTAGCTCTCTCCATCGCTGGATAATAGATTCCATTTGCATATCTAGTATCCTAGGCTGTAGGTAAACCCAGGAGAGAGAAGAGCCAGAGGTTGATTAATGCGTCCGACTAGAATTGTAACAGCTGCTCAGGTGTCTGTGTACGTTTGTCTGTGAAGAGCAGTGCAGAAAGAGAGAAACTGTATGCAGTGTCCTCACCAAATTAGATATTTCTTTTTTGCATTTGCAATTAAAGAATTCATGTTCAAGTGAATGTTTATTGGATGCACGTAGCTACACACAACTTGAAAGCAGAAGTGCTGCTAATTAATGTTATTAGTGGAACACATGCCATATGACATTACTGTATGGCTAAATAGGTTCCATATTTGAACAGTAGCAGAGCTGGTGTGGAATTTTCTATTAAACTAAATTTAAACTCACCTCTATTCTCACCCTTTATCTAATTTGAATTCTCCATGCCAACCCTGTCTGCAAACAATAACCTTAGTACCTGAGCCAAAAGAGATATCTGTCTCATATCTTCTCATATCTCTGCTGAGGATTATTGTTTCTGTCAGAGCCCATGAGCAAAGTTATTAAAAGTTAACATGTAGTGCACGTACATCCCACTGATAATTTGGAGGACTTTAACAGCCAAGGACAATATGGGAAAACATGTTTTAGTGGGGGATGGTGAGGCCATATACAGCATTATCCCTGGTACCCAGGGTAACTCAATCAGTGGAGTGCACTCTTTGTTTCCTAACATCCTTGTTTCTTTCAAACACCTGAGAAGTCTATGTGGATGATGCATGATCCCGTACATGCATCATCCACTGCGACCTATGTCGATGGAGGGAGCAATGGAGGGGACAAGGAGAGTTGGAAGCGAGCAGAACCACCAGAAGGAATCACGGAGACACAGGGGAGCCGTGTGAAGAGTTCACGTGCGTGTCCATCTGAAAAAAAGGAGCAGCAATATTTACGTGATTTCTATATTTGGGTTCACTACTTCAAACTTAATTACAGTTAAAAGGTTTTTTGTCACTTAATAAAATAATTTATTTCAATAATGCAACTATTTATTTAAACAAACAATGTCAGATGAACTCTTTGTATGAATCTAAGCTTGGGCATCTGACAGGAGTGAGAAGCGATGCACTGGAGAGAGAGAGAGAGAGCGCGAGAGAGAGAGAAAATACAGGAGAGGTAAAGCAGTGGAGCACCAGAGAGCCGTTTGGAATGCGACTGGCTACGGGCGTGTTGGGATCTCGCACACATTCGCAATGCCAGCTCTTTGTCACGGCAGAGTGCAGCGGCAAAAAGGTGCTGTGATGTCACCAGCCCACTGCAGTGACATACTGTACGCAGTGGCTTCAGGCCATGTAGGTCTAGTTAGGGCCTACAGGATGATGATGATGATGATGATGATGATGTACTGATTTCTTACAGTGAAAGCTTGATGTGATAAGCCGGTGCTGGCACTTTTTTACAATGTTTTTCAACATGCTACGATACGTTTGCTCAGTTTTAACACTTCCAATAAAACTTTACATTAGGATTCATTCATATGATTTTTGTCATTTCATAATATTTTATATATAGTATAGATACTTAAAAATGCTTTATATTTGGCAGTAACTATTGTATGTCAAAGTACAGTATATTTATGTGTATAAAGGTTTTGGGAATCTTTTTTTATTGTACACTTTTTTTTAGAGTTTCTATTCTGTAGTTATGTTCCAGTATACAATTTCCGCAAAGAAATTATTAATGCTAATAATCCAAACACTTCAGGCATCTGCTGTCTAAAGAGAGAATTCTAAAGAGTCAAAGAAGGCAAAGTAGCAGTTGTTAGTGAAGGCATCTTTGTACTGAAGTATTTCTGGAATGTCTATTCATGTAACAGAAATAATGAAATAGCACCTTGACATGAATTTCAAAACATGTTAATTACAAAAAAAAAAAAAAAAAAAAGGAAAAACTAGAAAAGCAACGTTATATTTGTCTGTGGACATAACATTTTTGGTGTTGACTGCAAATGCTGTTGTAGTGTTGTCAAGTTTCAATACATTGACACATGTAAACACACCACCCCTTGTGGGCTCACATGGTGACAGATGCTACATGGACGATCTGTGCAGCAAAAAATGTAAATATTTATGTTGACTTATGTTTATGTTGATGCTGTTTAGGTCAGATGACATTTTTTTATTTTATTCATTTTTCTTATTCAAGGAAAAACATAGGACCACAATGATGGAGAACACACTGATTCGTGAGTTATTGCTGTTGCTTTTAGGGTGACATGAGCAGAGACATTACTGAAACAACACATTTGTTCACAAATGTCAGTATTGTACTATTATTCCAGTTACACTACATGATTACAGATTACATTTGCATGGGAACTATTCCACTTTTATGTGTATTATTAAAAGACGGAATACAGAATATTGACACTATTCCAACCAATAATGTGCATGTTAATGTAGACACTCTTTAAGTTCTGAAATTATTGTTGGAGTTGCGGCTGATCAAACACACGCGTTTGCGCACGTACACGCTCATGCATTCCAATTCAGATATAATGCACGGATGTCCTCTGCGTTTCATCATCAAAGCCCTATCAGGCTGCGCGCAGTTTGAAGGCAAGAATATGAACCGGATAAAACAAATCGTTTGATGTGTGAAAGACAGACACTCCAGCTCCGTAGTACTTAAGCTTCTCCTCCCCAATGGACAGACAAAAGAGGTGTGGAGGGAGAGAGGGAATCGTCCCTCTCTCCCTCCGCTGTTAACGACACGGAGTTTCCGAATTGTTGCGTCATTGTTTATGCAAGGTCCCGGAGTCAGCGCAAGTCTTGTCAATGAAATAAATAAATAAAGGCAAGTCTTTACAGGCCTGCTGTACAAATGCTATTCTGTGTGTCTATAAGACACACAACGGAAAGAGTGAAATATTTGTTTGAGAGATATAGTGAGTGCAGAGCAAGTGTGTGTGTGTGTGTGTGTGTGTGTGTGTGTGTGTGTGTGTGTGTGTGTGTGTGTGTGTGTGTGTGTGTGTGTGTGTTTATGTGTGCGCGCGTGTGTGTACATGTAGGTGTAGAAATCTTGACGTGTTTTCAGGCTGGTTTTCCTGTTGGGTGAACTCAACACCTTAAAATGGCTAGGCCTGCTTTTTTATGTTTAAACTGCTTGATGTTACTTTTGTAAACCTTTTAATGGGTACACTGACTTTCATGGTGTTCTATAGATACCCACAGAGAGCAAAAAGGTCTTGAAATGTAGATTTGCACAATCAATATTCACTGCATCGTATAAAATGAGACACATGGCACTCTCCATTTCTTTGTGATTTGTAAAATATTCACCAGGCAGCCATTAATTAATTGATTGCATGGCTTTAGAAAGGCTTCTTAACTGTGGTTAATTTGCCTTCAAAGAAAATGAAGATATTGAATGTGTTATGGCCATGAAATTAATCTCTCTTTTAAGATGAAAGGTGCCCATGGCTCCAATGTCAAGCACCCATCACACCTGACACTTGTTTCTACTACAAAATAAATAAAGGTCTCTCAATTAATTGACTGTTTTTGAAGATTATCAAAAGCAAATGTATAACAAAGCCATGACATCAATGACAACAATCATCACATCCTAATGTGATGATTACATAATGAAGTCAAGGGAAAAAGGTCTTTGTCGCATAAATATACTGCATATATATTATATCTGGATGTATTAACAACGGATGGTTTGCCTATTCATATCTCTGAGTAAAATGACATGCAAAAACTTTATGTATGCATGTGAGTTTTATTGGGCTGCGATCATGGATGGGCAGTATTTATGATACATGTATTTGAAATACATATTTGAAATACTGAATACTATTTTGTAGTTTGTATTTGATAGCATTGTTGAAATGGCTTTATATTTTGTATCAAAATACTTTAGTGTTTTGTATTTTGTAGTTTAAAATTACTATAAAATACTTTCTGTAAGACGTTTACTTGGTTCAGCTTCTGATTGGTAGCCTGGTGAAGCCAGACCCAAAATTCACTTGGTGAACAGGGTCTGGACACGCTCCATTGGGGAATGTTTGCAGTCGACGCATCCTACATGACATAGACTTTTACATTTACATTTACGGCATTTGGCAGACGCTTTCATCCAAAGCGACTTACATGTAGTACATTTGTCAGTAGTTGGACAGGTCATATACCAGCAATTATAAGTAAACAATATTCTAAATAGACCAAATGCTGCATAATGTCATTATACCTATTACCACGTAATCAATCGTATAAAATGTAACAGGTAATGGCCTAGCTAATAAAGTGCATACAATATATACTTATTTTTTTATCAATAGTAAGAGATAAGAGCAGGAGAAGTAAGTGTATGACTTAAGAGCATGAGAAGTTAAAAAGGGGATTCAGAGATGACACTTAGATAGGAGAGAGTGCTTAGAGGTGGCGAGGTGTCTAATCAAGGTACCAAGGTGGATTGTGAAGAGGTGTGTCTTGAGTCTCTTATGGAAGATGGGTAGTGTTTCTGACTGTTGCTGCATACCAGAGGTTCATTTAGAAACTATTGGATAACCTTTAACCAATCAGTGTTGCTACTTTGTCGTTTCATCTCGCTCCACCACCATTTTGAATGCATGAATGTAACGTTATTTCATTTAGCCACCCCACTGGTCGTTGAATAATCTTTCTTTTTGTTTGCGTAGCTGATTGGCTGAGCTCTCTCTTAAAGATACATTGTTTATTTATTAAGTGTGAGGAAGAGCTACAATCTGCCTTACGTTACTAAGTGATATATACACACATATATATACATATATACACTGTTAGTTTCTCTATGTATTTGTTAAATGATTCTGTGTGTTTGAATGTTCATTGGATCCAGTAGGCATTTAATGCATGGGTGTACTTTCTGATCACTGATTAGCTCTCCATTTCTGAGATGCACTCTGATTGGGCAGCGTGTGTTGGCTCCTGGAGCGTACCAAGTGAAATTAAGGAAGGGGGTGTAGTAGGATGTATTGTGGCTAAATGGTAATTATGACTGAATGATACAATATGTTTTAGGCCATGGTGTATGTAGGTAAAGTTTGTGTGTGTGTGTGTGTGTTTATGTAGAATGGATATGAATGAACATGCCTTTCTGAAATATGTATTTATGAACACTCCCATGCAGTTTAGCTTGGTCTCATCTGACTACTATTTAAGATCAGGTGTGTTAGCTGGGAAGGGGTTGTCTGTGCTGTGAATGAAGATGGCCTTGCTACATTAAAGAGCTGTTTGTTATATATATATATACTGTGGTCTGTGTGTGGTCTACTCCACCTACTCGGAACCACATCGGTCATCCCTACAGTGGGTTTGCCAATACACTTTTGTCATATTCAGTGAATACTTACACTCTATTTGCTATCTGTCCATTCCATGTGCATGCTAATAAAATAATATTGTGTTTATACTGTGCTGGCTCGGTGAAAAGTAACAATCCCAGTGGTGCAGACCGCACCGCTGGGATATCCTGTTGTTTTGATCAAGCACAAATATCAACAAACTTCCTCCAGAATGACTGGATATACCTTTAACTACAGTATCCACGAGTCCATTTGCAGGTAAAGGTTTAGGCTAGATAAAATGCAGATTGGCAGGTTTGGGAGGTGATTTCATGCTCTATTGGAAAAATATTTTTTTAGTATATTAAAAAAAACAGTATAAAAACTGTTTATTTAGGTATATTGTGTGGCTGCTGTATTACAGTATGTAGTTTATTTTGATACACTTAAAGTTTGGGTATTTGGTATTTTGGCCCATCATTGTGATCATGAACTAATGTGCTGAGCTTTATTGCAGGTTGTGATCAGGTTTACCAGATGCTGTACCACATGTCACATGAGGAGACCCCGATGCTTTCCTGTTTGGTCTTACACCAGTAAAACCAAACAGGTAACAGATTGGAGATGAGCTTTCATACCACTGAGAATCACACGCCCCTTTTCGCGTATTCTTTCTTTTCTGCCCACCTGCGGCGGGGTAAGAAAGGAAAAAAGAAAACAGTATTGCACCTGTTCCTTAAGCGCACAGCAAACTGTAGTAGGTGGTACACTGCCATCAAGATGCAAAATGAGGAAATTAAACCCAGTTTTATCGTAACAGATGGTCAAACTACACAGACTTCCCCCAAGAACTACCCTTGCTGTATTCATCTATCACCATACCACCCCCACCCCCCCCCCAAATAATCTCTGTCTCCATCCTAGTTAAAGGGTGAGGTTATCTCTCATAATGCTGATGACCCAGGACCGCTCATTTATCCCATTCAGGACGCTTAAGATTGATGGCTCCAGTGCCATCGCTGTAATTATATTGTCATCACTTAATCAACGCTATTGGATTCCTCAAGCGGTTGAAGTCCCCAAGGCTGGGGCTTGTGGAAGGATTGACTTTTTCCAGACTGAAGGAGACAAAAGAGGAAACTAGAGACAGAGAGCTAAAGAGAGACAGGCAGAGAGAGGGTATGTAGAGTAGAACAGCTTAGGTGAACCAATGCAGTCTTTGACAGTGGCGAAAAAAACCACAGATAAATGGAAAAATAAAGGAAGCATTCTTGAGATTAAAGAGCGTTGTAAAGACACGGGTAAACCTGCTGTGCTTTCAGGTCAGGTGGAAGGGAGGGTCTCTGACTGATTGTTTCCTCAAGTCGGCGGCTGCCGTGGCAAAGTAATGAACGGTTAGGGTGTCACCTGGAAGAGAACTTTAATAATTCATTAGTCTTCAGGGCTGGGCGGAGAGGGCTGCTTTGAGGAGCAGGGCACAGATGGTCATCTGAGAGAGGGGGTGGGAGGCGCATGTACACACCGACAGCCATGTACCCTCGTGTAGACACACGCACACACACACACACACACACAAGCACACATACATACAAAGTAGGCACTGCCTCCGAAGCCTTCTCATCACCTGGGTGCATGCCATATGCCACAGGGGCTGACAACCTGCTCCCCAAGCTCATGCTGAGAAATGTGCACACACAGACACACATAGACACACACACACACACACTGGTTTTCCCAATTTTGCGAAGGTTTAAACCTACCCACTGCATATAGTATTTCTTGCATACTGATGCTCTATTGTGTTGCACTGGCTGCACAGATAACAATTTACTAACTGATTGAAATGCCTGGCAGGTTGCCTTCACCTCAACATCCAGCCAGTAATAGCTGATAAGAGACATCTCGCACTGAATCACGCGCACGCACACACGCACACACGCACGCGCAGCATTTGCTTGCACAGCTACATTAGAATCCGGCAGAACAGAAACAGGCAGAGTATCCTGCGCAACAAGCCCAGGCAGTCGTGATAAGGGGACATATCGTAAGCTGAGCATTATGTCAATCCATCATTGCGTGAAACAGCCGTCTCCGTGAAACGCAACACTCCCCCCCCACCCCCTTCCCCTCTCCTTTTTTTGCCATTTCACATCTGAGCAGGCCCAATAGGTGCGGTGAGCCGCCCGTTGGAGGTCTAATGATCCAGCTCTTACAACCAGGAGACGCTGACTCTCGCAGTCTTGGACCACGTACCTGCGCGGCCCCCCATGCACTAACGGCAGCCTCTTATTCTATTACTGCACTTCTTTACAGTGACGACCTCCCTTTATACGGCCGCCGCCGTTCATCTCTCTCTCCTCGCTCCCTCCCCCTCCCTCCCCCCCTCCTTCATTCCCCACCCCGTGGTCTCTTGGCGATATTACCTCAAATGCAGCTGGTGGGTCAGTAGGCGAACTCTTCGGACAGGCCTAGGGGATCTATTGCTGCTTGTGGGTGGGTTGGGGTGCGGCGGGTGGGGGGTCTTGAGAAGGGCCCGCCGGCGTTAACCCAGTCTGACCCCGCATGACCCAGACGGAGGAGACCACATATTGACGGAACAGAGTCCAGACGACAAGCGCCATTACCCTATGGGGCACAGCAGCTGAAATGAGAGAGAGGGCCGGTAGAGGTTGGGAGGCTTTAAGGGAGAGCGGATAGGCGAGCAGAGGGTCGGAAGCAGCAAGAGAAGGGATAATGGAATCTAACCCTGTGAAGTCAGAAGAGAAGCGGAGCAGGCCCACAACACAATGTACCTTGTAGCGTGCTAAAGGCGGGGTTAGTCCTTCTCGAGAACCCTTGCAAGCTTAGAGCTCAAATCCAAAGGCAATCATTCCGCAGCGCGGCCCCCACACATTGAAATGCATTGCGAAGCGAAGTGGAGTTGTTGTTGTGAGCAGTGTCCTTTTTTGCCGAGACAGGGATTCGTTTATTTCCGCATGCGCAGAGCTAGCTAAGCTAGCGAAATGCGAGGAGATATTTGGTGAATTTGTCAGAAAGTGTATTGCAATTAGCTTGCAAGAGCTTACTATACATGGCATACAGTAAGCGTGTTTGGGAAGGTGCATGAAACGACTTTTGTTGCTGTCCACAAATATATGCATATGTGTTGTTTAGTGCATAATTTATTCTCCCACTTATAGTGTTCTCCCTTTGCCAAGGACCGAACAAATAGGGATTGTTCCTGAGAATTTTGTTAGATTGGCATCATCTTTGTCATCTGTAAGAATCATGCAGATGCTGCAAAACCACTGAGCTGTAGATTGTGAAAAATACACAAAAGCTGTGGCACGGTGTTGTCGCTGATGGAGCGACTGCTTCTCCTCGCCTCGTGGGAGGTCTCATGTCTCACGGGATGTGATAAGTGTGGAAAAACACAGTGTACTTCCAATCTCCCAGCGCTACTGTATAAACCTATAGGTCATGAAATTACAGGTGTGCTGCTGCCGAGGAGAACCATAGTAGCGGTGCAATCAGCACTGACAAGCAATCAGGCCGGCGAGAGGATCAGAGCCACAGACTCCGGAAGACGGGCAATGCGATATCGAGACGTTGATTAAAGTAAGGATGGGCCAAGGACTCTTTACGGGCCGTCGTCATAACGATAATTGGTTATAGAAAACACAAAGAAATGAGAGGAGGTGCTAAAAGGTGTATTTGTGGCAGCGCAGGGGGGAGGGGGGGTGGTTCAGAGGAAGGAACCAGAACACTAGAGGGGAGATAAGAGGTTGGGTGAGTGGACAAGATTGATTGGTGATTGCACTTGGATTTTGTGGCGCAGTGTGTAGAAGCAATAAAAACTGAGAGCGAGAGAGAGAGAGAGAGAGAGAGAGAGAGAGAGGTGTAAAGACGAGGGAATATAAACTCCCAGATGCCAGGTATTTTTCCTACCAGGAGGTGAGTCGACAGGAGTCTAATGAGTTCCCTCATAGCTGGGCTAGTTCCATCTGATGAATCATACACACACACACATATACACACACACACACACACACACGCGCGCGCGCGCGATAGCTTGCGCTTCGGCGACAGTCTTGTAATGAATTACAAAGCTTTCAGCCTAAAACCTTGGCCTCGTACTTCATCACAAGACACATGCATACATCATACAGTATGGCTCTGTGAATCGATCCCTCCACCGACATCACACGCATGCACGCACGCACGCACACGCACACACACACGCACATACAATCCCATTTTGTGACATATTTCTCCTACCTAATCTACCTTTGAAATCCCCTGTGAAGCTTTTAAACAAAGGACATCAACAGCCTCTGTATTACTCTGTATTAGCAATGCCATTAAGCCTGTTAAGAGCCAAGAAAGTGAGATTCTAAGAGATTATTGTATCCATTTTAGTCTCAGCATTTGACAAATTGAATTACCAACACTTCGTAGGTATTTTTATCAGAGTCCAATCTCTCTCTATCTCTCTCTCTCTCTCTCTCTCTCTCTCTCTCTCTCTCTCTCTCTCTCTCTCTCTCTCACACACACACACACACTGACTATAGCTTGATGTTTTGTAGCGTTTGTTGAACCTGTCCCTAGTTAGCAGACACAACCGCCGGGGAAGAGAAGTTGCCACACAGAGGAACGGGAGAAAGACACACAGGCCTACTGTAGCCTAATTCAAGAGTCACATGAAAGTCGATAGACAGGCGACGGAGCTTAGACACTGGCAAAGGCAATCCTTCCCACCACTTCCTAACACCCCCACCCCCCTCCCTCCGTTCTTTGCCTAATAAGCAGCGTTCCAGCGAGCTGATGCAAGGCAGGGGAAACAGAACAGGCATTCTGGGAGCGCTCGAAATATTCCCACATGAGGCACAACATGATAAAGACTGTATTATCGCGCTAAGCTGCTGTAAACACACATGCACGCCTAAATACAAAGCTGTGCTGTGTGTGTACACAACACAACACACGCCCCACACACACACAATCACACACACACACACACACACACACGCACACACAAAGAGGACAGCGGGTCCAACAGAACCGCCCTACTCATGAGCATGAATCTGGCAGAGCCAACCCCTGCGAACAAAACAGAGAGCTAGCTGCGTATAGCGCAAGCTAGGCAGTTATCTGGCTAGCTATCTGGCTAGCTATCTGGCTAGACATGTGTCTGACTGGCCATGTGGCTTCACAGGCAGAGATGAACAAAGTCCTGGGAATAAATAATAATAATAATAATAATAATACAAATATCTTTATTTGACGAGCACTTTAAAGTACTTTAAATGCAGTTTTAAAAAAAGCTGAGTACTAGTACAAACAGAATAAAAGTATACAGAGATAAAGGATATGGTGGGAAAAAATAAGTTTAGTTCTGATTAGCGTTAGCGGCGTAGTTATGGGAACAAGGAAAACAACTAGTCGGAACACGACGGGATCCCACCCCCTCATACACAAGTGTGTGTGTCTAAATGTCTGACACCGTCCTCTGCACTGTAAGGCGCGAGACACGAGTCACACGCACGCACGCACACACACACGCATGCACACACACACTCACGCCTCAGAAACATGTTGAGTCCCATTTCCACTCGTCTCCTCTTCTTTCCAATTAAAAGGCAGAGCATCCCCCCCCCCCCACACACTCTGAACATGTTCTCTATCACTCTCTGATCTGCCCTCTCTCCCTCTCTCTCTCTCTCTCTCTCTCTCTCTCTCTGTCCCCTCAGGGTAGTGGAAGCGTCTCTCTCTACCCCCCCTCCAACCCACCCCCGGGTCAGGGGTTCAGCTGGAGGGGTCTGAGCAAGTAGAGAGAGAGAGAGAGAGAGAGAGAGAGGGGGGGGGTGGGGGGGAGTAGCTGGTTGAGGCAGGCATTTGCTGCACTTCACTGCCAGAAACACTTAAACTTGAAACAGTACGTGTGTGTGTGTGTGTGTGTGTGTCCGCGCGCATACTCTTACACACACACACACACACACACTCACAGCCCTAATCAGAGACTCCAGGGTAGATTTATGTCCATGCCTTTTTTCCGACCTCCATTACGCCAGCTTATGTACACCCATTACAGGATATGACACACACACACACACACACTCTGTACGTATACTGTAGCTGCATACCATGCTGTTGTGTGTCTGTGTGTGTGTGTGTGTGGAGACACTTGATTGCGTCTTTACACACCACCCATCTTCCCATTAGGTCCTTGCCCACCTGCAGCACCGCTCTCTCTCTCTCTCTCTCTCTCTCTCTCTCTCTCTCTCTCTCTCTCCTACTTTTATCTCTTTCTCTCTCTATCTGTGTGTCTGACCGGTTTGTGAAGAACGGTGAGAAGATGCAGTACAGTATATTATGAAACAATACGGTGCTGTACATTAAAGTGCAGTAGCCTACGGTACATTATGGTACATTACAGTACAGTAGCCTACATTACAGTACATTACGTTACAGTATATTACAGTACAGTAGCCTACATTACAGTACATTACAGTACAGTAGCCTACATTACAGTACATTACGTTACAGTACATTACAGTACAGTAGCCTACATTACAGTACATTACAGTATATTACAGTACAGTAGCCTACATTACAGTACATTACATTACGGTCCATTAAAGTACAGTAGCCTACATTACAGTACATTACGTTACGGCCCATTAAAGTACAGTAGCCTACATTACAGTACATTACGTTACAGTATATTACAGTACAGTAGTCCACACTCCATAACACTCTCTCACACACACTAATCATGATTGTTTATGACAATCTGGTTATTTTGTGTCCTTTCCCTAATCTACTTACTTACGTAACTTAAAATGAACACCCTTAAAAAAGCAGAAGATCAAATCAGAAAGGCCATATTGATGCTGAAAACATACATTACGGTACATTACAAAATAAATGAATTAATGAATTTCTTAAAATCATGTTGTGACCCCCACTTTGAGAACCAGTGCATTACGGTTTATTAGAGAGTATACGCTACATGGCAATATATTACCGTAGTACAGTACGGCATATTACACTTCATTACACTACATTTGGTCCAGTCATTTAATTATGTGGTGTGGTGAACTATGAACTTTGAACTAAATATCCTCCAAGAGGGTATTGAAGTCCACAGTGTTTTATTCGGTGGTCGGAAGAGAGTTACTGTAGGTGTGGAACGCGGGGGTGCCTGGGTGGGGCCAGGGTGGATCAAGGTGATGGCGGATCAGTGTTAAGGTCGGAGATTACGTGCAAGTGACTGTAAATGTCACAATATTGCAGTGGGTCTGCCTATGTCAGTGTATGGCTGTGAGCTAAATAACACACACACACGCACACACACACAGACGCAGACACACTGTTTCTCTCACGCACTCTCACCTGTAGTGAGAAAGTTAGATTCTCTCATGAAATGACTTTTCTTGTTTCCTCATAAGGCATGTGTGGAATGCCTCTGAAACATACGTGCATGCACACTCACACACACACACACTCACACACAGACGCAGACACACTGTTTCTCTCACGCACTCTCACCTGTAGTGAGAAAGTTAGATTCTCTCATTAAATGAATTTTCTTGTTTTCCCATAAGGCATGTGTGGAATGCCTCTGAAACATACGTGCATGCACGCACACACACACACACACATGCGCGCACACGCACAAGTACACAGCAGGTGTAATGCCTCAGTGGTGTCTTGTGTACCTACTCAGGGTTGCCGTAATAAAAGGACGAGAACTTTCCCTTCCAACATGGTGCGCCTGTGTGTTCATTTCTAAAACTGGATAAGGCGGTTGTGCTCGTCATTAGCAGTTCACAGCCCGCGTTCTTGTATAGAGCTTGTTTTGTTTTGTATTAGCCGTCGGTGTGTGTGTGTGTGTGTCTCTCTGTATCTCCACTCTCCCACGCGCAGCCTCCTAACGATGGAGGTTGCAACTGTGTGTTTGTGCTTCTACAAAAAAAAAAAAAACAACAACAGATACAGGGAGTGCTCGTTTTGTACGAGGAGCGCGCTCTAATTAGAGAGGGGACGCACGGAGGCGCATCAAACGGCACTGTGTCAAAGACCAGCGGTGTGTGTGCGCGTGCACGTACGTAAGCGTGCGTGCGTGCGTGTGTGTGTGTGTGTGAGAGCCTTTGTGCGCACGCACACACAGCCAGACAGCAACGCACACATCCGTATAGATAGGGAGTCTCTGATTATCGATGAGAATTGTGTTTTTCAGCGTTAACAACCGTGTCAGTGTAGATTTGCTGGGAGTGATGCGAGACACGCGTTTATATGCGGCCAGCTACTCTTTCAGGTGTGCGTTGTCAGGCTGTTTGGTTGTTGGTCTTTTTGCGTGAACAAGGGCTTTGTCAACGCAGCGCACACGGAAATACACAAACTCTCACGAAAACAATCTCTGTGCCTTGTGTTGCTGAGCGAGGCCTTCTGCCCAGACTCAGGTAACGCTGTATGTAAACACACACCCTCCTCTTCTCTTCCAGGTGCCAGTGATGATGGTTGAATCAGCCTCTGAGACCATTCGAACCACGCCGTCCAATCAGAACGGAGTCAGCAGCCTCAGCAGCCAATCGGATGGGGGCGGGAGAGAGGGCGGGTCAAACGGAGACACCAATGGGGAGATCAGCCCGGTTGACCTGCTACATCTGCAACAGCAACAGGTGTGTGTGTGTGTGTGTGTGCATGTGTGTGTGTGTGTGCGTGTGCGTGTGTGTGTGTGTGTGTGTGTGTGTGTGTGTGTGTGTGTGTGTGTGCGTGTGT
>JAODOY010000001.1:3286929-3301161 GCA_025399855.1 Forbesichthys papilliferus | reverse complement strand
TATATATATAGAGAGAGAGAGAGAGGCAAGCAGGATGGGCGGGGGGGGGGGTAAACTGCATCAGTCAGACAGAGAGGGTGTAATAACTTAATAATGAGACAATATTAATAAAGAGTTCATAAATCAACATCATACCCGAGCCTCTGCTCTGCTTATGTTCAATTAATTATTAGCATGGCAACAACTGAATGCAAATGCTCTTTCACCCCGTTTGGTTATTAGACACAGCATAATGCCAGCCGAGCCCTTCGCGTGCAAAGCACCAGCTACTAGTATATTGATATCTAAATTGACTTGATTTAATAAACACGCACAAACCACATACTCACTCACTGGCATGCAGTATGACTCACTAATTCTGCTTTATGAAATATGAAATCACCGATGTCATTCTCCCGAGTTCTCCCCATGTCACCCATGGGTGGATCATATTGCCACTGCTTAACACAGTCCCAGATATAGAGACCTGCAGTCAGAGACCAATATGGTATCATGACCAACATGTTGTAGATAACCATCCATCAGCGCTACATTTCAGAGCGCTGCTCCACCCTGGCTTCTTATCAAGCTATAGTTCGGCTTACAGGATGTTACGATAATTGAATAGCTAAATGTGGCTCTGTCTGTCTGAATGAAGCTAATATGTGGTTTAGTGTGGCTTTTGCCCCAAAGATTCTAATAATAATGATGCATGAGCTTATTCTTTTTATGGTTTGTGTGTGTGTGTATCACATATTCCCCTTACTAAACTGAATACCCAGTGTGTAATCAAATGCCATTAGCTGCATTTGCATATGTGTGTTTACAGTGTACTGTATAGTGTATATTCATATGTCTTTCCTAAATAATCCTTATTAATTATATAGTGTAAATAACAATGTTCTGTTATTTTGTGTGTCAGACAGGAGTGGAGGCATCCCCTTGTTTCTGTTTAATTCTATTATAAACCCATATGGCCACACACTGAAACATCATGGCTTTAAATTCCTCATCAAGTGAAACTACTTTCAGATGCCGTTCATTTACAAAGCTTGTTCACCATATGTGCGGTGCTTTCAGTAAATAAGAGAGAGAGAGAGCGAGTCGCACAGAGAGAGACAGAGTGTCAGAGAGATGGAGAAGTCCTATTCTGTGGTAACTGCTGTCTAACTGCTTTTTAATGCAACGCAATCGTTTGGGAATACATGTATAGCTAATAGTTTGTTTATCAAGTACAGCCATTTATTCACAGTGTGGTTAAATCAGTCCCTCGCACATCCAGTTGTAAACTCAGTGTGGGGTGTAATTCCACCTCTGGCCAGTAAGGGGTGCTAGTAGACAGTGGGGATTTGGGGGGGAGGGGGGAAGGGCAGGCTGACAAAATGCCAAGATTGTGATATTGTGATACAGAATTTAAAATACAACAGCAAATTTAAATAAAAGAATATGATGGCGCAAATTTTAGTTTTATTAGCTACACCTAAATGAATTCTCGTGTAGACAAACTGGTATTTACAGGGTGCCAATCCTGTAGATTTCACTTTATTTGCCATCCATTGGTCACAATGATACATATCATACAATACCATTTTCCAACATGGAACTCCACTGGACTGCGATTATCTTACTACACAGAGTTTCAATAACAAAATTAAATACCATTCATTATTATAAAATAATCTAGGAGCAAAGTAGAAGCAAAGCAAGACATCAATTGATATTATTAAGACATGCAGTGAAAATATAAAAAATAGACATTTCATTTTATTTGTCTGTACAAACATACACGAACACATATAAATATATATAGGAGTAAAAAAGAGTGTATTTTTAAAATACAAATGTCAATTCTACAATCACATTCCGCATAACAAAGATGTGCGACACACCACAATATCACGTCGGTTTGCTTTTTCTACAGACACTGTACAGTTCTGTACACTGCAAAATGAAAAAGAAAAGACACAACTGTCGGCGGTTTGCCTGGCGGAGGTTGTTCACATCCGTGTAAACATTACAAACAAAGGCTCACGTCTCGTTTGTATAATTCTGTTCTGAAGTCCAACGTTCAAGCGAAATGCCCACGAAAATTGTTCGCTTGCTTGTCTTTAGGCGACGTCACTCAGAGCTCCCAGCGCTTTAACTCACCATCTCATCTTTAGTGTCTGGCTTTCACAAACGCACTGGGAGAGAGTTCAGTGATAGAAAAAAAACACAAGTCACTGGGACAAATGTGTGTGTGTGTGTGTGTGTGTGTGTGTGGGAAGGGGGGGGGGGGTTAAAAAGATCACCAGTGTACAGGCCATAGACGAGTACTACCAGTGCCTGGAGGGAGAATCTGGGGCAAGGGGATGCCGTTTCCGCACACTGCTCGGCGTGTCCCTCTTAGCTTTGCCGGACGTCCTGCAGCAGCTTGTTGATCTCGTTGACCAGCTCGCTGGCATCAACGCTGCCCTCGGGCCGGCAGTCGCCACGCTTCGCCCCCTGGTGGAAGACGCTGTCGAAGTCGTCCTCCTCGTAGTTCTCCGGGATCTCCTCCATGGCGGGCAGCCACTTCAGGTGAGGCGGCTGTCCACTGGCGGAGGAGGAGGATGAGGAGGTTGAGGAAGAGGAAGGAGTGGATGACACGTGATTGGCTCCCACCGACCCGCTGCCCGGGTTCAGGTAGTGGGTATTGGCAGCCCAGGCGGCCACGCCCGGCGGGTAGGCGGGGCTCTTCCCGCCTGGTAGGGGACCCTTCCTGCTGTCCTGCGGGAGCCCGCTGTTGCTGTGGTTACTGGCGCCGCACGCACTCCCCCTCTCCAGAGCAGGGGAGGGCGCGGGCGCGCTCGTTTCGTCGCACTCGCCATAGGAGTCCGCGCTGGCCGGGAGAAGCCGCTGGAAAACGCTGTTCATCTCCGTGAGGAGGGAGCCAGCATCGCCGGCCGCCCCTCCCCCCGCGAGGGCTCCCGCGGCCGCCTCCGCCGCCTCCTCGCTGGCCGACGCCTCCTTGCCAAAGGTGGAGAAACTCTTGCGGCGCTCCGAGTCCAGGGAGGCCTGGTCGTCCTCCGGAGGGGGCTGCTGGGCGGACTCCTCACCGGGGATGTACATGTTGTTGCGGTAGTCCGAGGAGGAGGCCGGGGACGACAAGGGGGGCATCCAACACTGGTCCGAGTGTCCCAGGACGCGACACTCGTCCGTACACAGTCTCATAGCTGTGTGGCGAAGGGGGGGAGAGAGAGAAACTGATTTCAAACTTTTCCAACTTCATCGTCTGTTAAAGTAATCTTTTTCATGCACTGCTAACAAGTAATAATGAAGAAAAATAAACAAGGTTGGGAAAAGGAAGAGGCACAGTCTTACAAAAGATTACGCAGATATGCGCTTGGAGGCAGATGGATTTTGGAAAAGTCTAAAATATTTTAAAAAAATATATACAGTATATATTGTATATAAATAAACTATCTTATACATATCACATTGCATTGTCATAGAAAATGTCTGCATATTATGACAGTATAATTGATGGTTACGGAGCTGTAGCTGGGGGCTTGTAGCATTGTCTTTCAACAGATGTGGAATTAAAGAGTTATTGTCAGGGTGTATGCTGTGACAGATTGCAATCTTTAGGCAGGAGAGACAGGAGCACAGATGAAAGAGGAAGCTGCAATAATACCTCCAATAGCACTACCTTCTATCTGTACAACTGATGCACAACACCCATCTATCCAACCATGTTTGAAGCAAAGGAAAATACCGCATACGGTGCTTTTTAAACCGCCACGCCAATCGTGTGCTGTCACGTAGTATAAAACTTTGAGGGACACCTTATTGTCTCAGATGGACAAACATGTTTTGAAGGAAAGATGAGACTCAACATAGTCTTTGTGGTTAGAAGAGGATTTGCTCAGTGTAAAAATGTGCCATATCAAATATAAGTGCAAATATATTAGTTATGAGCTTGTTTATGCTTAAAACAAGTGAATGTGGCTGTGAAATGAACTTGATAAGATTTCTTAAACTAAGCGCACATTCACTTAAATTAGGTCACTAGATAAGCCATTTATATTATATTATATATATATATATATACAAGTCCAGTTAGATTTTACATCTAAAAACAAGATGATCACACTAAGTTAGATGTAGTGTTTGCAGTCCCTGAGTATCACAACAAGTTAAAGCTTTTATTAAACCACAAAGAAAGATAATCCTGCACTTGTCCCATTATCTCTTCGTCCCCGCCCATATTTCACATTCCCATAAAATGATAAAGAACGAGGGAACATGTGGAAGACTGGGAGGGAGGAGTGGCGTAGATCACCGTTAAGTGCACAGAAGGAATAACGAGAGAGAGAGAGAGAGAGAGAGAGAGAGAGAGAGAGCACAATACACAAAAGAACAGCCATCCTTACACCTCCCACCCCTCCATCTTTTCCATTGTGCTAAAG
This sequence comes from Forbesichthys papilliferus, assembly GCA_025399855.1. Classification (NCBI taxonomy): domain Eukaryota; kingdom Metazoa; phylum Chordata; class Actinopteri; order Percopsiformes; family Amblyopsidae; genus Forbesichthys; species Forbesichthys papilliferus. The sequence goes on along the minus strand of JAODOY010000001.1, from coordinate 3,296,752 downwards.
CAAGGGAATATAATGAGAAAAGAAGGGAAAGAGTGAGTGAGTGAGAGAAAGAAAAGGTAGAGAGAGAGAGAATAACATCGTTCTGAAAGCAATTACTGTGAATTCTCCTCAGTTCAGACATGAAAGCGCGCCACTGTCACTCAGCGGGGGGAGGGGGAAGAAAAGGAAAAAGGGGGCGCAGGAAAAAAATTGTACCCTGAGACGCATGCCGATGAGTGACAGACAACTCATCTGTGCTCCAGGGAGGATTTTACAGACACAACTCTATCTTAGGGGCAGATAACGTGCATGCACGCACGCACGCACGCACACACACACACACACACACACACACACACACACTGCACGCGCTTGCACACGCGCACGTTCTCTTACACAGCCACAGGAGCGCACGTACATACATGTACAAGCAGCTCACCGCATAGGGGGGTCTCTTGGAGCGATAACGAGCTTGGAAATGAGGGCTATGTGGAAGAATAGAGCGGCACACAATAGGGATTGTGTTGGCGACAGGGTTAATAGAGTGGCTGCATAGGCAGGTGTAGAGAGGAATAATGGTCTGAGAGCCACTGCAGGCTGAGATGCAATAACCAGGGTGATTATAGGAGAGGGATGGGTGTGGTCTGATACAGCCGTTACGCCAAACTTATTGGATTTTGTTCGCAGTGAGAGAAGGAGAGGTGTAATTACTGCAGTTATACTATTGACACATGATAATCAACCTTTTATCTCAAATAGGTCAAATAGGCCTTGACATTAAAGGCATGCATAGTCCTTCTTGAGAAAGTTTGCTGAAGCTCCAAAACACATTGTAACGCATTGTGAAGTGTTCACCACTTTGTTTATTTTCTTTTTTACGGAGCAAGGGCTGCAGAAGTACAGGATTATTTTTTCAGCACGCACAGAGAACGGTAAACTAGCGAAATGCGAGGAGTTATTTAGTGAATTTGACAAAAAGTGAATTATCTTACATATAGCTTACAATAGCTGATACTATCTCTAATTAAACAAACTTCTAATTTATACCAATGTGTTATGTTTTACTGTAAATGCACCCCTCCCAAGTATTACCAATGTAACATGTCTTTTTTCTAAAACCAGACTTATGAGAGGAACTAGTTCCAAATGGGCTGAACCATTGGAGCAGGGAGTGCCAGTCTACACGGTGCCTCAGGTGTCTCACAGCTGTCCAGCAGCTACATTTACGCTAGGCAGATGGTTTTTTATTTTGTTGTTTTGTTGATGTTGATCTATGTCAGGGTGCTGCATGTCACGTCAGCTTACCTGGGTGGAGTCGATGGTGCAGCTCAAGGTGAAGCAGGTCGGAGAAACCTTCCCCCAGCAACAGCCTGTCCACGGGGGACTCCCGTCCCATGTCATAGTCGCTGTCCCCCGCCTCGCTGTCCCCACGACCACTGTCTTTCAAGCTGAACTTGTCCATGTCCTGCAGAGCATATCTGAGACACGGAAGGAACCAGAAACACATGCGTATTCACCGGTTAATCATTAGCAAATTGTATTAGCGGTTAAATAGTCCGAACGTTTAGTACATATGTTTTACATGTAAAAAATAAATGTGTTGTCTTTATTCATTGTGAGAAATCCATTGCTTTGCAGGCTGGACTAGATTTCTTAAAGCTTAAATCTACCCATAGAGGACCCATATGATAGAGAATAATGTATATCTATCATACCAAACTTCAGATGCTTTAGGAATCAATCAAATCCCTGGGCAAGACTGCCGTCCTACACCCAAGTTGGCACCATCAATAAATCTTTCACAATAATCTGTCATATGATATGCCTGAGGTATTTGTCAAGTAAATCAATTGATTGATATCAAAAACTGATGGATTGAACTGATGTATCTCCATCTCATCTCAAGCAATTTTGAGCATGGCCAAATCCTTGAAAAGTTGCCGAAAACTTCATGTGAGATTCAGACAAATGAGCTGCACTTCAAAACAGAGTGATATTGGTGTAATAACAGCTGGATAGCACATTAACACGCCAAACAAACACAGTGATTTACACATACAACTGAACAGCCCACAGGTTGCTGGAATGTGGAATACACAATGATAAACAAGGGGTTTAAAATGCAAATAAAATGCTAAATCTCTCTTCTTTGGGGGGAGGAGGGTGTGCAAGCGAGGGTGGGTTGGACGGGGGGGCGCAGGGTGAATTACCTGTAGCTGCGGGAGTATTTGTTGCCACGGAAACTGGGTCTGGGCTGGTACTGGCCCTGATGGAGCATGGACAGAAGCTGTGAGACTTGCTATATCCAAAATAAAAATAAATTAAAAAAAGCAAATAAAGAAACGAAAAGAGGGATGGATAAGATGGAGGAAGTAAATAAAAAAAGGAAGGACAAAACACAAAATAACGGGTGAGTAAACACAAAATGGATGGTGGCAAGTGATGAAAATGAATTAAACAAAATGGACGACATTAAAACAAGTAAGATGGGAGGTGTGAGTCTAAATGAATATGGAAACAAATGACTGGGGGTTGTGTCATGGTTATGATGGATGTAATGACGACAAGGTGTAAACAAGGTAAAGACAAAGACATCTATAATCATCAGCAATATTAATGGGCATCACACTGCTCTGCAGGGCAATGTTGATTAAGTCACTGTCTTATTATGGAGATTAACTCATTTGCTCAAATGTTGAGACCTGTGCCAGTACGTGGGCCTTGAGTATAATGGTAGAGCAACAATCTAGAAGGATAAAGTGCAAAGGGCTTGTGTTTGTGTGTTTGTATGCAGGTGTGCATGTGCGTACCCATGCTTACCTCTACAGGTGGCGTTGCGTGTGCCAGTTCCAGTGCAAAGCTTTCCGGTATGTGATTGGAGGATATGGTAACCAAGCTGTTCAGGGATTGGCGACTGTGATGGCTTTGTCGACTTCCCATTGGGGCCCTTTCCAGTGGAGGCGTGGTCGAAGGCGAGCGGTGGTGCGCTCTGATTGGCAGGGTCCCATTCACGGTGGGAACCAGCGTAATATCGCCTTTGTGGATCTGACGTGAGGGCTTCTTGGGATGGTGCTGGTGGGTGGATTCGGCTACCCGGCAGTTGTAGGAGTGCCTGGTCTCTTTCTTCTCTCGGTTACAACGTGCGGCAAACACCACCATTATGACCAGGAGCATGGCGCAGATGGCCCCCAGGGAGATGATGATGATCAGGGAGGCATCCACTGAGGATTCCCCCTGGTCCATCACCTGTACATGGTTCTCCATGTTCTCATAGAGGGTGATCTTCAGTAGGGCCTTGGCGCTGAGGCTCTCGCTGCCCTGGTCTCGAACCACCACGGTGAGATCGGCATGCTCGTGAGGGAAGTTCTCCAGACTGGCGTTTGCGTGGATCTCACAGGTCCGGGGCTCCATAAGAAAGAAGCCCTCTTCGTTGCCGCTCGCGATGGAGCAAATGAGCTCGGCGTTGACGCCTGTGTCGCGATCCGTTGCCCTGACGACTGTCACCAGGTGGCCAGTTTCGGTGAACTTTGACACGGGGACGTCCGCGGTGAAGTTCCACAGCTGGGGGACCACAATGGCTGGGGGGTTGTCATTCTCGTCTAGGACGTTCAGCACAACGGTGGCGTTGCTGCTCATAGGGGGATCCCCAGCGTCTTTGGCCTGGACTACAAAGGATATGCGACTGACGTCCTCGCGGTCAAACGTGCGTAGGGCATAGATAGCCCCATTGGAAGGGTCGACGGTGACATAGGTGGAAATGGAGCTCCCGTGAACCGAGTTCTCCAGAATGGAGTAGCTCACCTGCCCGTTGGCATCGAGATCAGGGTCATTGGCCACTAGGGAGGTCAGGTAGGCTCCCGGAGCATTGTTCTCCGATTTGAAGATCTCATAGCGGCCTTTCTCAAACCGCGGAGGGTTGTCATTTTCATCTGTGACGTGCACAGTAAAATGCTTAATGGTGGAGAGACTTGGTGTTCCTCTGTCCTCTGCTACCACAGTCAGGCTGAACTCTGACCTTTTCTCACGGTCCAGCGTCACGTTGGTCAATATCATGTAGTTGTTCTCATAGGTCTTCTGTAGTTTGAAATACCCCTGGCCGTGAAGTTTACACACTACCTCCCCATTCAACCCTGAGTCCAAGTCTTCCATCCGTATTAAAGCCACAAATGAATCAATAGGAGAAGATTCGGATATATATGCTGCATCCTCCTTCCCCTGAGAGGACATGAGATTAATGCTGATGTCTGGTTTATTGTCATTAACATCGACCACTTTGACCAGGATTTTGCAATGTGCAGGCATAGAATTTGGACCCATGTCTTGAGCCTGTACATCAATGTCATATGAGTTTATCGTTTCATAGTCCACCCGTCGTATAAGGGTCAAGAATCCAGTATCAGGGTTAATTTTGAAGGTTTCCATGATTTTGGGTGACACGTGACTACTAAAGGAGTAAACGATTTTGGCATTGGTGCCCTCATCTGCGTCAGTAGAATTCAAATCAATAAGCAATGTGCCAACAGGTGAATTTTCTGGCAAATTGATTATATATGAAGACTTTTCAAAAATAGGACTATTATCATTTGAGTCGGAAACACTGATTTTTAAGAGGGTCGACCCCGTTTTCGGGGGAACTCCCCTATCAGAAGCCGTGTATTGCAAATCATAAACTGAGCGCACTTCCCTGTCTAGTTCCCTGAGCACCACCAGCTCGGCGTATTTAGCCCCATCGGCCCTGGGCTGAATGTCAATTTTAAAGAAATTGTTGGGCTCTAAGGCATACGTATACAAAGAGTTCTCCCCGACGTCAGGGTCTGTGGCGCTGTCCAGGGGAATGCGCGCTCCCACTGCCGCGCTCTCCGAGATCTCAATGGGAATGACGGAACGGGCGAACTGGGGCGCATTGTCATTTATGTCCAGCACTTCTACCTCGACGTGAAATAGCTGTAGGTGTTCAGTAGGAAGTGTCAGTACGTCGAATTGAATAGAACAGTTAAGATTTTTTTCACAGAGTTTCTCACGGTCTATTTTGGTCCTGATGCTGATTTCTCCGTCCTGCTCTCGCACGGTGAGGAACGATGAGCTCCCTCTTTGCATGGCCCTAAAGCGCAATGAGACCGTGCTCGGAAGTTTGGCCAGAACATCAGCTACGTCTTCTTTCAACCGAGCAATAACAGTACCGACCTTCTGTTCCTCGTAAATCTGGTATTTCAACGTCTTACCGCTGACGTGCTGTGCCAGCGCGAAAGCAGCCATAACTTTCCACATTGTGGTAAAAAAGAGCCCTTTCGACTTTCCTGGTTCCATTTTTACCACTGTTGGCAATATATGTATCCAAATATCTTGAGATTTCAATACACTTCAATTCCAGTAAAAAAAATTTAAAAAAAACTTAGACTACTAATGCTTGAGCGCCCTCAGTCAGCGGTTGCATTCCTTCTTCACCGAGCGAAAAATAAATGATTGCAAGAAATGTTTTACAAAAGATAGACTGCAACGTGACACTCATTCCATTTAAATATCCATATCTCTATCCGTGTGCTCGCATTTAGCTCGCAGTGTCATACAAATCTGTCGCGCATATCCAATGTGTGGGAGACTCCGGTGAGAGCAGCAGAAATATGTTCGTATTTCTCTTTCTCCTTCCCCAGTGAGCTCTGCGCCCGCCGTGTGCTCTCTGTTGCTGGCTCTCTCCGTTTGAGCTCCCTCAGCATACAGGCTTCCCCAAATAGCCCGCCTCAAACGATCTAGCCATATACAGCAGCCACGACCCCCTCTGCATAGGACGCTTCCTAAATCAAAAGCTGACTGGTGACCACTCAAGGCGCAGAACAGTGGAGAGGAGGAGAAAGAGGGCAAAAAGGGAGAAGAGAAAGTATGGGTAAAAATACCCGCCCTTTTTGTCCACTTTCACCATAGCAACCTGTCGCCCGTGCCTGGACAACAGCCCGTGGTGAAAACAACTGAGAACAAACTTATATTTGCAGAGGTTTATTTATGTGTAAAGCGAGATTCACGTCCACTTCACGTCTGTCCAGACAACGGGGAGGAAAAGTCTCCATCCTAAAATTAATACATTGGTAGGCTACTAACCGTCAGCGTGCTGTGGTACAATGCTGTAACAGCCTGTGCTATACAGTAAGGTACTATCCATTTACCATTTAACCATCAACGTTGCGCCTTTCTGTATGCGCAAAGAACATGATTTGTATTAGAATATGCCGGCGGGGGGGGGGGGGGGGGGGGGGGGGCCCCCCCCCCCCCCCCCCCATCTCTCTCTCTCTCTCTCTCTCTCTCTCTCTCTCTCTCTCTCTCACACACACACACACACACACAAACACTTTACTGCAAACAAATATGTTTGCATTTCTTTTTCTGGGCAAGATGTGTGGCAATCATAGTGAAAGGGCGCCGAACTCTAATTAATGCCTTTTAAGAGATGGTCACGCCATGAAACAGCTCTTTCCACGTGCGTAATGGTGTTAAACATCACTCAAAACTCCCCACGACATAGATGCATTGGATAGATGTATTATATACAAATCAGTGGAGCATGTGCTTGCGCATGAGCACACAATCATACTCCATAGTGTATTCTAAGTCATATTTCGGCAGAAAAGGAACTAAAGGTTGGTAACTGTGTGACAATATTCTGTATCTGTATATTTTGTTACGATATGCTTAAGAACCTGCATGTCTGAAATGGCACTATAGGCCAATACACTACAAAAGCACCGATAGCACTTATGCCGAGTACACGCACTTTCGAAATTGAGGCGTTAAATAGGCTATAACCAAGCGACATACTCTGTAGTGAAACATCACTGAACCTATTGATGCACATGATAATTCGTGTTTATAGGCCATGCTCCCATGCTATGGGCGTTGTAAAATGTGATCAAGCAGTAACGTGAGAATAAACACATATACTTCCAATGACAAACTGATTGGACAAGCCTTTCACTAGCACACATGGATTAGATACCACTCGTATTGTATGCATTTCAATCTGCAACTATGATTTTCAAACACAAGTCTTTTCTAATAATTAAAATTATAGTCTGAAGTAGAAAAACTGAAAATATAAAACGACCAGCTGCGAGCAAGTAACCTCATTGCGTGGCAAATAGCCTATAACCAGATTAAGTTAAGCACATACATTGCTATTCATACATTCAAATCGGATAGCATAATTCACTTAAACTGTGGACGTTCCGTTTAATCCAACGCGTCTGTATAGAATCTACATATTTGCGTTTAAGCCTAAAATAATCTAAACGTGCGCGGACATCAACAAGAAGCTGCACATTTGACCCTGTAAGATTAATTTGTGGACAATGTTTTTTTTCTTCTTCTCCCATTCTCTGATTATATTCATTTCCACAGCAATGTTTGCAAAAGATCTGAGTTCACTGCCGTTTTGCTTGGTATTTAAACAGGTTTGATACGGGCGCGGAGGATTTCCATTGCTCCAACGCGCACAATGCCATAATGCAATTACTCCCCTGCGCCCGAAAGAAGATAATCACATTTAGAGAACAAAGTCAGATCCGGAGTTTATTTAAGAAGGCAGAAAGGGAAAGAGACGGCGAATGGCTGGGGTGGGGGAGTTTTAAACAATGTTCAGAATAAAAACAATTAATGTAGAGGCGGTGTAATCTAAGTAAAAAAACAGATGGAGGCTTAATACATTTAGTCACGCTACATCCAGAGAAGCCAGAGTTTTTTCCCTCTCCACTAGAACAAGAAAATAATGGAACAAATTCAGAAGAAGAAAAAAATAAAAAGGTGTTGGCTCTCGTGACGCAAGTCATGTGGTTTATGTGTCTGGAGTATTTCGCCCTGTTTTGTTTAATCTCCCCATGGATATTAATAAACGTCGCATTAAGGTTTGACCAATGCGTTTGGCAAACGATGGCAATGCGACCAAACATCTGATACTGGGATGCACCTCTCTTTACCATACAGTGCCAAAGAATGGACTTGTCTGTACAGGCCTTGTAGCTATAAACCCATATCCTGAATTAAACTTCTGTCGCTCACATTCAGCACTATCATTCTCGCTCCGAGACAATATGCGCAGCAGGTGGAACGGCTGCGGTTGCATTCTCGCCTTTGGATCGCCAGCCTGGGCGGGTCCCCTAGACTTGTTCTCTTTGGATATAGATTAGAGTGCAGACCAGGGGAATGCGTCGCCACGCAATGTGCGTGCGTGAGTGCGCGCGCGCGTGCACACCGATGGCAGTGGTAGTTGTAAAGGCACGCGAGCATCTGTCGCATCGCCTGCCCGCGCTTTGTCACTTATTCAATTAGGGGAGAGATTTGGTGGATTCAATTCAACAGAGCGAGAGCGAGAGAGAGAGAGAGAGAGAGAGAGAGAGAGAGAGAGAGAGAGAGAGACAGCCTATCTCCAGAAAGTCTGAGCAACCCCCCCCCCCGACTTCCCACCCCCTTCCCGGCATCCCCACAAGATCTCTGATTGTTATTCATCCGAGTCTGTTCTGCTCTCCCCCGCCCCCTTTCATTAGTTAGGCGCATGGAGCTTTATTACTTCATGACTCGTTGGCCACCAATGTGTTGGAGTTTACAGGTGGGAGGATGGGGCATTGCCTTGTTCTCGCTCACAGTGCATGATGCCAGCACACTCTCAAAGCAACATATTGCAAGCGATGTCAACAGTTGGGCGACAAATTTATGGTGCAGACAGAACTAAAGAAAGGCTATGTGTCTGTTCACTTCTAAAGGGTGCAAATGACTGGCGGGGGTGGGCTAGTGCCTCAAAATGAAGCCAAAAAATAATAGTAATATAAAAATCTAACATCTCTCTTTGACAAGATATACAAACATATACCTATGGCTTAACTCGTTTTCTCTCTCATGTTTCTGTTTGACTGTCCAATGTTTATAATTGTATGATAGATACCTCTTCTATTGTATATTCTACTATATTTTATTGTACTAATTACCCCCAATTCCACTGTTCCAATTTAGAAATTAGAATTGTTTTTTAAAAACATTTTCCATACTGTCCAAACTTTTTCAGGAATTGAGGTTGTACATTTATATATTGTATTTCTCATAGGAATGTATTGCTGTGTATTCTATTCCATTCCAGTATATCACTGTGTGTGCTAATCTATTACTTTATTTATGTATTGTTGGGTCTGTAGTGTGTCCAAGTATTTTCAATGGGGGTAGTGTGTGTCCAATCATCCGAACATTCTTTTTATGCCTTACAGACCTTGTCAGACAAATAGGGTAACATGGGGTAAGACGCCTCCTGACTACCCCCCTCTAATTCTCCCCCTGACCAATGGATGAAGCACATATTTATTTCTTTTCTAGAATGGCAGTGATCTTGCTAATACTAGAAGGTCGTCTGACTTATATTTGTCATTTTAATAGTGGGGTTGTAATAGGAAATAAAGTAATAAGTCCATCCATCCATCCATCCATCTTTTTCCGCTTATCTGGTGTCGGGTCGTGGGGGCAGCAGCTTCAGCAAGGGACCCCAAACTTCCCTTTCCAGGGCAACATCAGCAAAATCTGACTGGGGGATCCCGAGACAATCCCAGGCCAGTTTGGAGATGTAATCTCTCCACCTGAACCTAGGCCCCGAGGCCTCCGCCCAGCTGGACGTGCCTGAAACACCTCTTAAGGGAGGCGCCCAGGAGGCATCCTTACTAGATGCCCTTAACACCTTAACTGGCTACTTTCGATGAAAAGGAGCAGCTGCTCTACTCCGAGTTCCTCATGGATAGCTGAGGTTCTCACCCTATCTCTAAGGGAGACGCCAGCCACCCTTCTGAGAAAACCCATTTCGGCCACTTGTACCCGAGATCTT
>JAODOY010000001.1:3268641-3280500 GCA_025399855.1 Forbesichthys papilliferus | reverse complement strand
AGTCTACACAGTGATAAGACTGATTTTACTTTAGCTAACCAGGAGAGTCTACACAATGTTAGACTGATTTTACTTAAACAAGAGAGTCTACACAGTGATAAGACTGATTTTACTTTAGCTAACCAGGAGAGTCTACACAATGTTAGACTGATTTTACTTAAACAAGAGAGTCTACACAGTGATAAGACTGATTTTACTTTAGCTAACCAGGAGAGTCTACACAATGTTAGACTGATTTTACTTAATTTAACCAAAAGTCTCGCAGAGAAAACAGGTGCGTTCATATTTGACAAAGTGATGCAAAATTTGAAAGGTTTTGAGTAAACATTATACGTTGTTCAATTTAGCTGTATGAGTTAGCCTAAACAACAACCACAATTGTTTAGTAAACATTAAGAATTAATTAAGAATTAATTCAGACGGCCTACAAAAAAATATACTTTCAGAAATAATATTAATGTAGCTGTCAAACAAGTTAATGTTTCCACTGTTATTTTAAAATAAAAAGAAATACATTTAGATTAAGCACCTATGTTCGTGTGCACACGCACGCGTGCGGGAAATGTAGCATTTAAAATACGATTAGCATCCAGTGATGTCCTGTGCTAACCTGTGTGAGGTGAGCACTACAGAGCGGCCCTCCTTGACGATGCTGAGGATGGCGTTCCACAGGGCCCGCCGGGCCTTCGGATCCATTCCTGTTGTGGGCTCGTCCTGCAAACACACACCAACACACACCTTTAGCTACTGAGAGCATGGAGGAGCCCGTAACACAGCCCTCCATGTTGTTTACACATAAGGTGTTATTTCCTGGCTTATTGTTTACATTGTGGTTGGTCAACTTAACGTGAAGCACTTCCCAAGTGATACACAAATAAATAAATCATTAAGTACTTTGATGGTATTTAATTATATGTGTCTGTGTGTGTGTGTGTGTGTGTGTGTGCCACTGACCAGGAAAACCACAGGGGGACCGCCTATGAGGGCCATGGCGGTGGAGAGCTTCCTCATGTTTCCTCCACTGTAGCTTCCTGCAGCCCTGTCTACATACTTCACCAGCCCCAGTTTACGAATGCCCCACTCTGCCACCTGGTGGACCGGAGGGAATGTGTCATACATAATGTGTCATAAAGCCATTGTGATGTATTGTACAGTATTAGACGTATTTGACATCCTGTGTTTGTGTGCGTGTATACGTTACACATACAGTGTGTGTACAGCATATGTATTGCTGTGTGTGTGTGTGTGTGTGTGTCTCACCTCACAGACTTCCTTCTCCGGCACTCCCCTCAGGATGGCATAGAACTCCAGGTGCTCTCTGCCGGTCAGCAGGTCGTTAATGGCATCAAACTGTGGACAGTATCCCATGTTCTGATGGACCTCGTCTATCTCTGTGGTAACACTGGAGTGTGGAGAGTTTGTTTGTTTGATGATAAACTAAGGTAGAGACACTGTGAGTTTGACTCAGACAATATTATACAGCAGAAGTTGTTGTTGCACTGCCCTCTATGGGTTATAACATGCCATTGCACGTCTGACCACTCTGTATCTATTTTCTCACCTCTTGCGAGCCAGGTAAGCCTCTCCACTGGTCACCACACAGTCTCCCGTTAACATTTTGAACGTGCTGGTTTTCCCTGCTCCGTTCACTCCCAGAAGGCCAAAACACTGCAGAGAGAGGAAGAGAGTCCGTGCTGATTTAATAATAGTGATTATTCGAATACTGTAACCTTCGTTAATTACAACATATGTGCAGTTGTAAAGCAATTTTAACAAGATTAAAAGGAATGAATAATAAATAACATTTATTAAAGGCAGGGTTGGTCATTCTCGAGAACGCTTGCTAACTTCCGAGCTCAAATTAAAACAAACTCCCTCAGAAGATCCGCACCACGCATTAAAACTGAAGCCAGTCAGCGTTGTTGGGTAGCGGGGTTCACCACTGTATATTCTTACTTACAGAGCGAGGGCTGTGTAGAAGTACTGCATAGAAAACGGTAAGCTAGCGAAATGCATGGACATGTTTGATGAACTTGACAAAAAAGTATATTAGCGTACAAACATCTTAGCTGACTATACCAGCTGAATGCACCGGCGTTGCTCAGCATCACAACAGAAGTATGGCAGGCTGCGTTATCTCACCTCTCCACGTGGGATGCCAACACACAGGCGGTCGACGGCAGGTTTTTGCTTCCGCTTGTACACCTTGGTCAGCTGCTTGAGTTCCAGGATGTCCGAATGCCCCCCGCCGCTCAGGATCCTCTGTCTCTCCCTGGCCACATCCTCGTCCTCCTCCACGATGGGCTTCAGGTGGCTGCTGGAGGAACTGGGAGACACACCGCCAAAGTCACTCTCCGGAATTACCCGTTATAAACTGAGTGAGCTGATTTAAACTGTTTTCTGACACGGTGACGGCAGAAGATGCCAGGCGCCACCTACCTGTTCTTGATGCAGAAGCGGTATTGGATGAGGACGGTGATGGTGAAGAACACCAAGCCCTCCACGGCCATAGCAAACAGGTTCTTCCCCACCATGTCCCAGGCCAGCGGAGAGCGAAACCTGTTTTCTCCTACAGAAGCAGAACCGAAGAGGGAACAATGAGGAAGCGGTAATATACTGGATGTAACATGTAAACACAGGACGGCATGTTGTAGCATTGTTGCAGCTGTTGAAGTCGTACATACCAAACCTCTCCAGGGCGTCGGCCATTGCCTGGTTCTTCACCATGTCGATCAGGCCTCGGCCCAGGCAGAAGTGAGGGAATATGAGGAAGACGTTCTTCAGAATGTCATTCAGTCCTCCCTCCTCCTGCAGCAAAACAACAAACCTGGTCACACCACCCGTATACAGAGAGGGCTGGCCCTGGACGTTTGGCGTGAATAGACCACTTTATTCTATGACAAATGTATCTCAAAGCTTTGAATATAATAACAGTGACTTATTCGAAAGAGAATTAAAATAGGACAGCCTTGTTAATGAACAATGCTTGTTCAGCGCTACAGTAAACAAGGCTTTTGGAAACTGACGTCAGCCTCACTACTAATCAGACTGGATACTGCGCTCACCAACTGAAATATTGCAGTAGCTGACACATATTTACAGAAGCGGCCACAGTATTTATCTAAACTGGAGTGTATATTTACGTTGCTTCCAAACAGCTCCAGGACAAATGTGGACACACTGCCGTTGATCCCGATGAGGATGTTGACGCTGGTGAGAACCACGTAGGCCGTACTGGGAATCTTGAAGAAGAACGATGCGGGGTACATCAACGGTGTGATGGACCACCTGCGCAGACACACACATTGCGGAGAATGAATTAAACATACATGTAGATGCGTGTGTAGGTTACAACAGATTAAGAAGCTAGTTTGTGTGTGTGTTGTGTGTGCGTGTGTGTTACTCACCCATACAACAGCAGTAGCAGGGCCAAGACAGGCAGGTTGGTGGAGGAAACATAGGCGTCTTGTTGGAAACACACAAAGATGATGATGACCAGCGTGGCGGGAACTACGTAGTTACACTGTCAGAGAAGAAGAGACATGACGGACACCTGTCAGACCGATCTGACAGACAGTGCGGTACACGTTCCGATTGTTCACAACGACATTGGCTTTGGTTCTCTCACCATATCCCAGATGAAGTTGGCCAGCCAGTAAAGTAAAGGCTGCACTCCGCTGATGAACTGCATGTGTTTGGCCTTGTTCACCCTCTCCTGGATGAGGAAGACCACGAAACTGGCCGGCACGAAGGACATGGCGAAGATCACGCAGATGGACACCAGCACGTCCACTGACGTGGTCATCCTGCATGAGGCGGGAAGGCAGTGAGACAAAGAAGAGCACGCATGCTCCGTAGATTCAACACATCTTTAAGGCAATCCATGCTCTACTACAATGAAGTGCTTGTCATGATTGGTCAAATGTTCTCAGATCATACACAGCCTAGTCACCCTACTGTAATACTCTGTAGGACGTTTAAATGAGGAGGTTCAGGGGGGTTGCTGTACTGTAACCTTGGCCTCTATTCCCACAATAAAGACGGCAGGTTTTTTATTGTATTTTATTTATTATGTCAAATTGGAAATATGTTGTCCTTCATCACTTACAGCGCCACTTGTGACAGTTGCTCCTTGGTGAGGTTGAGTGGGTGGTTGAACGCTGTGATGCCAAACTTCCTGGGGTCCTTGCCAGCTGGCAGGCTGGCCCTCAGGATGCCATTGTTCATCACATTCAGGAAGGAACCCATGCTGTGCCAGCCCTTGTTGTTAAACCAGATCTGCGGCAAATGAGGAGCAGGACTGATCACTTAATCACTTCGTATAAGGCGAAAGGACAGATGGAGTACAAAGCTGCTCGCTAGATGAAACAGGATCAAACGTTGGCCAGCTTCATTGCTTCCTCTGTGATGTGTGAAAGACACACATCACAGTGAATTGATGAAGCAGCATGAATCAAAGTCAAATTGAATAAACTGGCCACGAATTAGCATCAATTAGCATAATTACCAAAAACTAAACTTAATCGAAATAAATCAAAAATTCAAAACAATCTAAATAACGTCACATAATCGGCAACATTATCCAGTTAAGTTACAGAATGGAGAATGTAAACTTATCTGGACTGCATGTACAGTAGTAGTATGTACTAACCTTGACATTATTCTTGGTGTCCAATCCCTGGATGAAGCTGGATAGACTATGGAAGAAACGATCTGCTGCAGTTCCCTGTTAAATGGTATAACGAGAGAGAGAGAGAGAGAGAGAGAGAGAGAGAGAGAGAGAGAGAGAGAGAGAGAGAGAGAGAGACATTTGATTGGGGATTGTTTAAACATTGCCACTGTAAATGCAGCTGTATATGCAGAACCTAATATTTGGGATGGGAGCAGGCATCAGATGAAAGACTAAATCTACTTTAGTTAACATTCTTACTCTCTCCAGTTGGAAACGTCTTCTCAGATTATCAATGGCATCATCAATGTCGTCACTGTGAGGGAGGAACTGAGAGCTCCTGGCGCCCAGTGAGAATCCACCATACCTGTCAGTCATACTCGATTAAAAACCATTGTATAGGAGCAGTGATATTTGCATTCATAGTAATAAAAACAATAACTGTGATGCTAGTTAAAATAAAATGTGTTAAAATAATGTACCTGAACTCGTTGACCCAAATCTTGTTCTTCAAGCTGTGGAAGCATAAATGTTTAATTAAATAACTAAATTAATGAAAGCATTTATGTTACTTCAAATCCACAAACATTACAATTGGCAATACAGTTAGGAAATGTATAGTATGTATTAATGTAAATGTAATGTAAATGTAAATAGTAGCATTTCATCATAAATAATAATAAGAATAATAATAGTAAATAATGGTAAAGAAAATAGACAAAACACAATAATGTAAATAATAAAAGACAAAAAAAGGATAACGTATGAATCAGTAGAAATAATATAACCTGACTTTATTTTAATTTTTTTATTTATTTATTGCCATTAATCATGGTTACTGGTGATAAATGGACAGTTTACACCATGTGGGGGAAGGTTTGTGTGTATTGCATACCTCTTGCCGATGATCTGTGCGTAGGTTTTCACCAGATAGTCTGAGATGTTTCTGCCTGTCAGGTTCTGTAGTGTGTCCGTTTCACTGATCTTCCTCTACACGCACACACACACACACACACACACACACAACCACGCACACACACGTCAGTATGTCTGCTTCTATTTAGTTTGTGTTACAGAGATGAGAGACATGTATCAGTGTGTGTGTGTGCAGTGTGCACGTACCTGGGGCGGTGGTAGGCCCCCGGCCCCAGGCGGACACTCGGGCAGCATCTTCTTTCGGCCGTCACAGCTGCACTCACAGAGCGGCGAGGGGTTCTCCATGGTCCAGTTCCCTGTGCTGAACATGTCGTGCACGGCCTGAGGTACTTCCGTGACCGACCACTCATCCGGTGCGTTTGGCACGACCAAACACGGAGCGTCACTGATGAGCAACGATGTACAAATAAACTGTTAACGCCTAGGTCAATGGTACCATCTGGTGATGTGTGTTTGGTTAACCGTTATGTGAATGAATTACAGCTAATGCTAACAGCACTGTATCGTTATGGAGAGCAATGGGATAGCAAGCTCATTAGAACCTGAGGACAGAACTGGGCGTTAGTTAGAAGCAATGCGTTAGAAGCACTCACGGTATAGGTTCTCTTTCCATGCAGCGGGTTCCAAACCCTGGTTCATCTATCAGGGCTCCCAGCAGTTTGTTGGCGTGACTGTCTTCGGGTGCGTCATTACTGCAAATAGAAATAGCTTTCATTGACGTCCTAGATAATATTAGTATTATTGCGTTACCCAACGTCCAATTTAAACGCTCCACAAATTTAGACTTTCTTAGTACAATATATGCTGAATATAGCATAAATTAGGTTTCTGTAGTGATTAATTATTGTTTGGATTTTGAAAAGTATTGTTATTATACAATCATTCTTAAAATATCCCACTGTCAATACGGATTATAGTTGATAGGTTATAGTTATGTTTTAAGAGATACGTAGATGGATGAACATCCTCTTTGGGTCTCACCTGATGAAGGTAAACTGCTCTTCGTACATGCTGGGCTCGAGGGCCAGACTGGGATACTTTCCAAACGGAGGAACGATGAGGCTGAACACCAGGGCAATACAGACGAACACAGCCGGTAGAACAATCTGGAAAACATACTCACTGTTAATACAAGTAAGGTCATGAACTCAACTCTTTTCAGTCTGAACTAAAGGTATATTCAGTGAGACTGATTTTTAAATATACAGAACAAATATTTTTTCCAAATATATTTAAATCCCTGTAATATCATTGATTCATCATTCAACATGGCTCGTCTCCTAATTAATCTTCATAAACAGGTAGCCTCAAAACAACGTAAAACCACACCCCTACTAGCTAAAAGGAGAGTCATAAAGCGTCACAGCTATGCTAATGTGCCACGTGTACTGTGTCAGTGTACCTGAGCAAAGAAGCCTTTTCTCGAACGACGTGCGTAGAGGAAACGCTTCCACAGAAGAGCAACAAACTGCTGCCTCTTCAGACTCCAGCCTTTCACCTGGTACGAGCCTTTACCATCCGCGCCGCCGAGCCAGTCTGTCTCACGTGACTCTGAAAAGCGAGGTGGGAGGACACCGAGATGGCATCATACATTCGCTCAAGGTCAAATTGTACTGGTTAAAACACATGTGTAGGTTACCACCAAGACATCTGACAGTGATGGGGACTAACTGCAGGAGTCACCTTCAGAGTCGTTGAACTCAAAGTTGTCGTCCTCAGTGAAAGGTTTCAGGCAGCTCTGGTGGTCTCCAAACGCGTGGCGGCGACGAGCCCTGGATGGAACCACGCCATCTACAGGCAGGAGGTTAGGATTATGTTAATTTGACTGAGCTGCTTCCTTTATATGCCATTCTGTTTGTAATCCTTTAACTAACCACCGTAAACTAAATGTGTACTGTTAGGCCTATGTGTTTCTATGCTAATCCGTTTGTAATCCTTTAACTAACCACCGTAAACTAAATGTGTACTGTTAGGCCTATGTGTTTCTATGCTAATCCGTTTGTAATCCTTTAACTAACCACCGTAAACTAAATGTGTACTGTTAGGCCTATGTGTTTCTAGGCTAATCCGTTTGTAATCCTTTAACTAACCACGTTTAAACTAAATGTGTTGTGTTCTGTTACGCGTTAAGTGTCTTTCTTTGGAGAGCTAAGCGCGTCAAATCGCGCCACACCAATAACGTCAATGAGCCTCACCTGAGAGCTCAGCTGCATCCACGCCACTGTCCTCTGCCACTTTCAGGAAAATCTGAAACCATTCAGAAGACACGTGCTGTGTTGGAAGGATGCTGAAAATACTATTTCAAGCATCTCCCGATGCCGCATCATAGCATACGGACACTTATACAGGTGTGGGTGTGAGTCTAGTGTGTTTAGTTGTTGCCTCCATACCTCCTCTAAGGTCGTGTCAGATATGCCATAGCTGGAGATGCCAAGGTCCGTTAGGCGGTCGTCGATCTCGTGGAACAGTTCCACGAAGCCTCCGTCTTTGGCCGACTGGTACGGCAGAATGTAGGTGATCTCGTGGCCCAGGTCTTCCACTAGCCGGGCCTCAGGAACATGTTTGAAGATCACGTTGGAGATGAGGGACACATCTGGAGAGATGGAGGGAGGGAGAGGAACAAAATAAAGAAGCATTTACATTAAAAGAACAACACAAAACGTCTTGTTATTGCCATCTATTGATGCTTTTTCATACCGATGGTGGTGGTTTCACTCTCAGGCTCACTGCCCAGTCCGGCGTCTGAGCTGCTCTCGGACACGTTGTCCTCCTGAACACAACACATGCACGTCAGCACAGGGAACACTCTCTAGCGTTAGCTATTCACTTGTTTGATTCATAGCCTTGTTGCCTTCCCACAATGCACCTTGTCTCCTTTCTTGATGTAGGAGACGGTGCTGGCAGAGTTCCTGCAGGAGTGCAGAGACAGGTCACACTCTCTCTTCACCAGGGTCAGGTAGTAGCCCGTCCCCAGGTGGGTCTTCAGGAAGAGGGAGGACCCCACGCAGCACAGCTTGCCGTGGGAGATGATGGCTATGCGGTCACCCAGGATGTCGGCCTCGTCCATGTGGTGTGTTGACAGAATGATGGTTCTGCCTGATAGGGGCAAAGGACGTTACAGCTACCCGATAGAACGCCAAAGTCCCTTACATGCTAAATAGGAGATTTAAAGTAGCTTTGCAGTAACCAGGAGTTTGACTGGATTTACCTTGTCTGTATTTGAGCAGCAGGTCCCAGATGCCCCTGCGTGCATAGGGGTCGACACCGGCTGTGGGTTCATCCAAGATCACGACCTTTGAACCCCCGACGAATGCCAGAGCTACCGAGAGCTTCCTCTGCATGCCTCCTAAAAACACCACAGAGGTCAGCATGGTCATGAGTCTATTTTAAATGAATTTAAATACACCTTTGTGTTAACTAAGATGCTGGTTTATAATAAATCATTGGACTTTCTTTAAAGATACAGATTTGTTCTTTTAAAACGAAGTAGAAAAGAAGAAGAAGAAAGAAGTCATTCTTCATGTTTTCTATTAAATCACCCCAGCTGATTCAGTATTAGCCTTCTAATTCACAAGTAGTGTCTAGTGTCGATTATACAGAGAATATTAGAGCAGTGTGTGTTTAAAAAGAAGACCAACTCACCAGACAGTGTGTTGGAGCGTGACTTGCGTTTGTGGGGCAGCCCGATGTCGTTAATGATCTGCTCCATCTCTGCGTTCACCGTCTCCTCCGACAGCCCCTTCAGACGGGCGTAGAACCAGATGTGCTCCTCCACTGTCAGCCTGGTGCGAATAAAACACATTAGGCATCAACAGTGGTTCTTCCTCAATGTATGAGCAACTGTCAGTTGTTAACCACGGTAACATGCGTTTTATCTGCTAAGAGCTGAAGAAGGAGCTTGAATAATCAGTTGATTAAATTCACAGGAATTGTAGTTGAATATATTTAGCACTGACATTGACAACTTCGGACTTCTTCCATCAATAAATGGTGCAATACTGTGATATTTGGGCTGATGTGGTTATAACATGCTAAATGTGCACTTACATGCTAAAGAGGACATTGTGTTGGGGACACATGCCCAGATTCTGTCGAATGGAGCTAAGCTCGGAGCGGATGTCTTTACCAAGGATGTACGCCGTACCAGAGGTGGGCGGGAACAACCCCGTCAGGATAGACCTATCAGAAACCAGGAACACAATATTTCAGATTTTTCCAGCCCAGGCTCAATCCAAGTCACAGAGCGTTTGCATTCATGTTCAATTATGTCACTGTTAAAGCAGTCTCTCAGTCTCAGCTGTGTTCTAATTCTGTTCTGCAGCAATATGTTCATAATGTGTCTTACATTGTGGTTGTCTTGCCAGCTCCGTTGTGTCCCAGGAAGGACGTAATCTGTCCTTCATAGAATCCCAGCGTCAGTCCATCAACAGCCAGTTTGTTGCCATGGCTGTAGACCTTAACGAGGTTCTTGATGTACACACCTGGCTCAATGTGTAACGGCTCTTCTTCAATGCACACTGCTACACAGAGAGGCCATCTTAACTTATATTCTGTGACCATAATTTACACACAATAGTTCCTGTGCCATAATATGTATGTTTACGCGGTAGATCCTTTCCTATAAGGAATAAAACAAATGCATATGTTTTTTTTTTACCTTCAGCATTGCCCTTCTTTCCCTGGGGGGTTGAGATGTTTTTGTTTTGCTTCTCCCCACACCAGTAGGACTTAGTGAAGGGGAAATACCATGGCCTGGGGATCCCATACTGGCCTGGAGGGAGAGATCCATCACAATGTCAGTCTAATGAAGTGCTCAGTCCTATGCAAATTAAGGCTACGGTTCAATTGTTTTTTAAACTACTGTCTAAGTTCACACAAGGTGGAGAATTAAACAGCATTTCTGATGTTGTAAAGGCAGCTGGTCACCTGTGACCTCTGTTTCACCTCTCGGTGACTCACCAGGGAACACAGCCTCAATGTACCAGGTCATCACGCCGTAGAGCAGAGCGTCAAACAGCATGAGGGAGATAGAGGTGGTCAGGTTGTAGCTGTCTTCCTCCATGGGGCTCGCCAGCAAGTTGGACCACTGAATGCCCACGCCCTGCTCCTCAAACAAGGCAAAGTACTCACAGCCGAAGCCAAACGCCACAGGGGACAGCAGGCTCTGAGATGACGGGAGAGAGATGGGGGGGGGGTTTAGTGAACAGGAACACCGAGTCCTTGTAAAAGGTGCACATTAAAAATATATATACATATTTAGGTTGAAAAATAAAATGTATATATTCTAAAAGGCTTGGGTGGAATACCCTGATTTCTAATATTGATAATGTTAAACGTGACATATAATAGAATAGCAAGCATTGTTTTACCCAGAAGCAGGAGTTTGTGCACTGTATACTGACACCTAGTGACTCAGGATCGCCAGTGCAAAACCCACTTGCATAACCCGTTTATATTGTTCTCTCACCGCTACAACTTTGGCACCGAAGCCGATGTAGTCCTGCCACGCCACACAGAGGACGTAAGGTAGGTACAGGGTGAAGTAGATGATTCCTCCGCAGGCTGCAGCCAGGTTGGCCCTGGAGAACAACGTGCTGATCAGAAAGCACTGCATGATGGTGACCACGCCGAAGGAGCTCAGGAAGAAGAAGACCACGCCCGGGTCACTGTAGGGCAGCAGGTTACCCATCTGAGAGAGAGAGAGGGAGAGAGAGAGAGAGAGAGAACCGATCAGTTCAAATGCTTCCCTAGTGTGCAGATGTCCATTGGTGAATGATGAGCTTGTGGGTGATTCGTGTCTATAAGCAAACGTCTGCATATGACTGCAGAGTCTGTGGGTAACTGGTGTATGTGAAAAATGATGGTTTTCATTTGTAGTCTGTCTGTTTGTTAGCAGGTAAAGTGTATGGAGAGCAGCAGAGGCAGAAAACATTTGTGGAAAATCTGTCATTTAGTTATTAGATAATTAGATGTAGAAAGAGAAAGAGAGAGAGAGAGAGAAAGAGAGAGAGAGTTACACCCTAACCCATAAATATTGGCCCTTGCCCTCAAGAGGCTAAACCATTGTCAGACCGATAGCCGATGGGTTTGATCAAATCTGTTCTGTATAAATGCACACTGTATATGCCCATAGTATGTTTTCATACATGCATGCATGTGCGTGTGTGTATGTGTGTATGTGTGTGTGTGTGTGTGTGTGTGTGTGTGTGTGTGTGTGTGTGTGTGTGTGTGAGAGAGAGAGAGAGAGAGAGAGA
>JAODOY010000001.1:3231877-3268541 GCA_025399855.1 Forbesichthys papilliferus | reverse complement strand
GTCTAATAAAACATTTTTGTAGTACATTTCTGCTCCTACAATATACTATATTTATCCATGACATGGTACGTTCTGCTTAAAAAAAAAAAGTGAGGTTATATAGACTATAAACTAAAAAAAACGCTGTATAGAAAATGTATCGAACCGTGACTTCTGTACCTCAGTATGAACCGAACCGTGACTTTTGTGTACAGTTACACCCCTAATGGACACATACCATAATCGTGAGCTCGCAAGCTACAATTTCATTTTGAGTATCAGCTTGGAACCCCTCAACGCAAAAGCATTTGTCGACCGATTAGAGCTGAACCAGCCAATCAGTGGCCAGCTGACATTTTCCAAGATGACCACATCATATGTTGTACGTTCTGGTTTCCACTGACACTCTAGTTTTAAAACATTCTGAATAAGTGGGATAAAGGTAGAAGTCCAATCCTAAGTAAAGATGTTCGTTTGAAATTTATTAGCATCGCCTTTATAACAAACACTTTGAAATTAGGGGTTCCAGGCTGCTACTCGCAGTGAAGTCAAACTGTATCTTGCGAGATTGGGACGGTAAATCACAAAGATAGGACAGGATATAAACCCGCTGCACCCGAATTATTATTAATATATTGCCATATTACTTCAAGCATTTCTGTAATAGATATCAAGTGTTTTGTGTCTGATATCTCCACCCTCTCAGCTACAATCTGGAAAATATAACTGATTTGATTTAAAAATGCAATAAAATTAAACAATCATTATCATTATTATTTTTTTATGATGTTATGATATGAACAGATGGTAAAATAGTGTAGAGTTTATTTGAAACACATTGATTCATGACTGCCATGACTCACTTTGCAACAATTCAGAGTTCAATTTAAAACTCAAAATTAATTTAAATAAAACATTTTATTTATGATATGTGCTCTTATTTATAAGCCAGATGTTTCATGGGGTATTCTTTTTTTCTATTGATATTTTTTCATTTGTTTTTTTAGTACCAAAAATGATGACAAGGTTGTACTTTTATTTATTTTGTTTTTCTTTTGCATTTAGGCAAGAGATTTTAGATCTGTATTATGGGGGGGGGGGGGGGGGTGTAACACGAGTTTTTAGCTCTTTAGTTCTGAAGATATGATTCGAAATATAAACCGGTACCTTTCACTACCATTCGATGGTGCATTTGGCGAGAGATTTCAGAGGTATCTTGTGTTTTAGAAGGTTAAAACACAAAAGAACAACAAAAATCAATAAAATCCCAGAATCCAATACTCACCAATGGTATGCCTGCATGAAGTCCTTTAAAGCCACTTGTTTGCTGGCCTGGAACTTGAGCAGCTTGAGCAGGTCCTGGGTGAAGCGCTTCATCTGGGCACGATGGGTGAGGGTCAGCAGGCGCTTAGTGCCCATGCCCAGAATCTGTACAAACGACACGTTCTTGTCAATCATCTACACCAGACGAATGAACTATCCCTCAGCTGAGTGAACATGCAGATAGATGCCCACGTCTCGACAAGCTGCACGGTACTACAAGAACGCCACGTGTCCAAGCTCCCGCGCATCTAGGACCGACGCAATAATGCCATGTACCTGGAGGACGTGCGGGACTGCCTCCAGCAGCTCCAGCAGCTTGGAGTAGCCGTAGTCGGAGACGCGGCACTGCTTGGCAAAGTGGTGGTGGTAGCAGGGGATGAACCTGCTGATGGGCATGATGCAAGACTGCTGGCTCTTCAGCAGGTCAATGACCTCCCTGCTGAACTGGATCAGCTGGGGGTTTCCCACTGGACTCTTGCAGCGCTGCATCCATGGCTCTGAGATGTAATGGAAATAATACATTACAAACACACATTAAACCCATGCTGACAACAACAACAACTACTACAACTACGAATAATAAAATAAAGATCCTACCAGAGTTGGGCGCAGGTGGTTTGTTTTGGATCCACTTGATGACTTTGAAGCCATTCTGGGATGTGACAATAGTGATGCTAGGTACGCAGGTGATGAGGTGCTCCAGAGGAACACCGCCCTCCTCCGTTTCGTCACCCAGCATCAGAGGGCTGAACTGCGCCGCATAGCAGTCTGGAAAACTAAAGTGGTTGGGTTAAGGGAGGGAGGGGAATTATTCCCAAGTGTCAGCTGACACAGCATGTACTGTATAAACTGTACAGATACATGTATATGCAGTATAAACGAGGCCCGGCGCTTTACCTGAGGAGTGGAATGGTGCCCTCGTGTGAGCGAAGAAGGCTGTGGACCTGGGAGACTAAGGTGCTCATCGACGTCGCCACGAATGGGATTTGGTACGAGTCTGGGTCAAAGTCCACCTCGCTACAAGGACATACAGGCAACCGTGAAATAACTGGCGGAAAGCTCTCTTCTAAAGTACGCCAGACTAACATGGCTTTCCCATGCAACAACAGAACCCTTAAGCAAGGCAATACCACATTTTTTAAGTGTAACTGCAACCGAAATTTTATTTTTTAGAGCTGTAAACTGAGTAAGTCTGCACTGTGATGAAACATAAATTCTGGCGGGCTCAGAGCTGGGGTGCAGGTACACATCCCAAAGAAGAACCCACGCTACACCTGAAGTCCTGGACGGGGTAGTGCAGCCGGCACACGGGCTCGTGATACTCCAGCTCCTCAAACACGACGGGGCTGCCGCTAGCCGACGACGACCCATCCAGGGAGCGAGATGATCCCAGTGGGCTCTGGCGGGCCTGGCTGCTGGGCAACAGGCACACCAACCTGGATCCTCCCTGGTCCCGCACCGACACCACCTCTGGAAGCTTGTACAGATCTCCAAGCACAAGCTTGCGTGAAAATCTGGTTTTGGGGGGAAGGGGGGGGAGTAGTGACAGTTTAAGGTTTGGGGTGGGGGTTTGTAGTGATACGACTGGAACGCCCTTTACATACTGGATGCGATGCGTAGTTTTAACATTCTATGAGACTTCTATTTTTTTAATTAAACTGTTCAGTTTAATTTCACCAAGAGAATCAGTCTGGAAAGCCTCAGGCTAGCACCCTATGGCATTGATTGGATCTCTAGATTAGTGATAATTTAGTTATAAAACAGGTAAAATAATTGTTATATTAATAGCCAAAATAATGAATCGGTTGGTACAGCACTAATTAATATAGTAACAGTACAATTTTCGCCAATAAAAATGAACCACAGCTTTATTTTATGTACAGCCAGGTCACGCTTACGCATGTATATTTAAATCTTTACACATAAATGCATGCGTTGGATTTTTTTTCCAACTCGCACGTGGCCCTTCACCTGCCACTACTGCCTACGTAACGCAATGCTGCAAGCTCTTCACTGCGCTCCATAGGAAATTAATGGAATTCGGATACGCATCCAGTGTGTAAAGGGCGTAAGCCATTACACACGGAACACATACTTTTTTTCATACATCTCTGTGAACTTGAAGAGGGGGAGACAGCTGGCAGGGGCATCATGGAGAATGCTGATAATCTCCGAGCTGTCGAGAACCAAATACACATTCAGCGTTAGACTCCAAAGAGAAAAATGCTCCTACAACGCAAGGTATGGTCAGCTACTGTAAGCAAATACAGTTTGTCCAATTAAAATATATTTTAAGTTCTTTCTAATTTACCATTCTGTGTGCTGAAAAATAATGTGGTACTACAGCCCTGACTCAGGAAATAAAAACATAAACAAAGTGGCGAACACCGCTCAGACAGCAACAAAGCCCATGGCTTTGCAGTGCGTGTCAATAAGTGAGTGTGTGTGTGTGAGAGGTATATCGTTTTGATTTGAGCTAGAAGTTAAAAAGCGTACCCTGCCTTAAAGACCTTAAGGTACTATGCAGTGGTGTACCTGAGCACTGCCAGGGGTTTGCTGGTGGTGCCTGTGATAAAAGACACATGGATGCGTTTGCCTCCGATCTTATAGCGGTGCAGGCCGCTGACTGCTCTGATGGCCTGCTGCAGGGCCAACATCTGGACTGTGGCCTTGAGCTGGTAGTCTGTGTGGGGGCTCAGCTCCACAGCCTTCACCTGGGGACATGAGGATGGAAACATTCAATGTTTAGCTGCCAGCACATGCCTCGTTTCTGTTGGCAGACAGTGGTTCTCAAACTGAATTAAATATATAACTCATAATAATCTAGAACATCAACCATGTCCATTTCTAATTGATTTCCAGGCAAACTATCATTATTCACACAAACTGAGTGGTGATGTGGTAACATATGTGCTCGTGTTACTGAATGTTGTTAAACTAAATCGACAAACAATGCTTATAAAACTTTAACAATTATTTTTTATAAAACTAATATTGAATCTAAAGGAATTACTAAATATTTGAAATATAAATGGGTATTTTATTACATTTACAGAAGTAAGGAAACAGAGAAGGGTTTTTAAAGACGTCTTGCAAAAGGGGGACCCCAGCCAGAAGCTAATGCTATTAGCATGGAAAGGTTTTGGAACCTCTGGACTAGACTAAGATGTCAGCTGTTATCAGGACACACACAGTACGGACCCTGCCGTATCGGGAGAAGGTGTCGTGCAGCATTTGCTGCAGATCCTTGCGAGACATTCTGTAGTCTAAATTGGCAACCAGGATCTCTGGGCCCTCGGCAGAACCTTCTGGACCAGGGCTCCGGGGGCCAGCTAGGAGGGGAGAGGAGCGGCTGGACAAGCATGGAGAGGCACTCCTGAAGTGGGGAGAGAGGGGCAAACAGGGGTGGGTAAGGCATTAGACATGTCTTGGGTACTTCCTTGCACAAAGACTAGACATCTGCTAGGAAACGTATACTAAAAGTATGTATGTATGTATGTATGTATGTACACACACACACACACACATATATATACATACATATACATATATATACATAAATAATATTGTGGTATAACATTATACCCGTTTTATAAAACATAACTACAATTAGTTTTTATATTAACTGAAATATAGATTATATAAATATTCCAACGTATGACTCTAGTAGGGCTGTCAGAATTTAAATGCAAATAATCGCAAGCTTTACATCATTCATTGGTAATAATACAATTCTTACCTGCTCAGAAATCTACCTAAATGTGTTTTTTCTAGAACAAGACATGCCAGCACAATTATTTTTTTATTTTAAAATACTTTCATACAAAGTTGATTAAACAAGCAATTAACCACAGCTACAGCCCCTCTAAACACCAAGAAGACAAAACCAAAAGGGAGCTTCACCTGGAGGACCAGGAGCCCTGGGAAAGGACCATGGGACTAAAGCTCCTGTGGAGATTCAACTTGCTGAAGGCAGATGGCGTGCTGACCTGGAACTCCCCAGAGCTCCTGTCCGCTCGCTCTGCGGGAGCCTCCGTGCTGCTGTAAGGACTGGAGCCATCTCTCCTACACAGACAGACAGCATTAACCCAGCAACACAAAAGGAGTCCATGAAAAGCATGTGAGGCAGCCTGTATTTCTCTCTCAATGTACCTCAGCCTGTACATAGACTCTCCGAGCAGACCGGGCTTCGGCTGCTGCTCCAGAACTGCAGAGTTGCGGCTGTCGTGGGGCGATGGAGAGGCGGCTCTGCCCTTCTCCAAGAGGTAGAAGCCCATTTTAGTCTTGGCCTCCGCCGCACCAAGCTCCTGGACAAGGCAGAGCGTACAGCATAAACACGCATCCATCCTCATTCGCTTATCCGTAAACACACAACACAAGTCCTGACCAGCTGAAGGGAAGGTGCATAAAGAAAACAAGAGTCGTTTCCATGCACGATCTTTCCCCAACCTTCCCCTTAGCTGGTCACAGAAGATTCAAGCAAGCTGCATTGCTGCCACTGGGGGATTAGGTCAGCTTTGCCACCGAGTAAACAAATGAAGCATGCAGCAATGATGAGCACAGCTGTTATGCGGACAACAATGCGTTAGATATATTACAACACGGCAAAGCAGAACAGACACAAATGAAGTGAACAACTTGACAGACAGGCAGGGGTAGGCAAAGCACAGTGTTAATGGGCACATGCTTTGCGTTGTGGGGTGGGGGCTTGCATGAAGACTGTTATGCTGGGTGCAGCAGCATGAAGCTCATTCAGGAGAAGCGGGGGGAAACAAACGAATGGTTAGTTCACACAGCAGGTAAGCTGGCAGGCTGAGGGGGAGGGGGGGGAGCAGGCACTTTGAGGGCTGCTGACCTGATGGGGCTTGGCCGAAGCACCACCGGGAGGCCCACTGCAGCCTCTCCTAGGGCTGTAGGGCCTCTCCGGCACGGGGCCTGTGGTGTGGCACGGGCGGCCCGCCCTCCGTGGCCTCCTGGGGGACCTGGGCTTCTCCAGGGGCAAGAGGGAGAAAAGGGACGGGGGTTGGGGCTGGGCGGATGAGGGGGTTTCTGGGGGCTGATAGGTCTGGTGCGGGGCCGGGGGTGGGCCCGCGTCGTCTTTGGGTCTCGGGGAGAACGACAGGTTGATGCGGCGGCCGAACACGTCCTCGTTCTCCATGCGCTTCCGGGCGCGCTCGGCCGCCTCCGCGCTGCCGAACCTGAGGACCGCCATGCCCTGGGACACCCCCAGCACCTTGCCGCCGCAGTTGTCGGAGAGGCGGCGGAGCCTGAGCTTCACGGCGTTGCGGAGGCTCTTGTCACAGTTGGCGGGGAGGTTGTGCACATAGAGCAGGTTGAAACTGGGCTGAGGGGAGGAGGAGGAACACACAGCGCGCCCGTCTTGGATTTTGGCTCTCTCTCATTTGATGACAGAGTATAAAAAACGCTAATACAGTAGCTGCCCCAGCCCCTCCCCAGGTCTCTTTTAAACCACCGGGAACTTTTGTTAGGGCTGGCAACACTGACAGATTAGTACGCCACTCACGTCACCATTCCGGTTGGTCTTCACGCTCCAGAGTCCAAACGGGTGGCGGTGCTCGTTCGTTAACGCCAACATGTACTCGCCTCACAACTAAGGTCACTCAGATCAACCAAGAGCGGTTACGTATCCCAATGAGAGGAAATGGCTGAGGCCTACCTGTGCGTTGACCGGCATGCGCTGGGGCAGGTCGGCAGTGATCTCCTGGAAGGCCACGTGGCGATGGGCGTGCTGGAGGAGAGCCGGCGACGTGTGGTTGCCATGGACCAGAATCACCTGGAAACCATGCCGGTGACGCAGGTCACTCAGCTCACTTGCAAAGTTGACGTCGGCTGAAAATGAGAAGCGGCAGGAGAATGACTGCATTGCCACTAGGGCTGCAGCTATCGATCATTTTAGTAATCTACAGATTATTCCAACAATTTATCGATGAATCTAATCATATATTTTGCGATAGTTAAGAGTAGTACATACACAAAGGAGAAAATAAAAAATATCATACAATTTGTTTCTTTTAGAAAAATCAAAATTTGTATTGCCTAAATTGTACACACTTTGATGGTGAGATTCTTCAGATAATTTAAACATCAAACGTGTAGCTCGTCTACTTTGACAAGTTTAAATCACAGACATATGGTTTCAACATGTTTATATGCGCAACTCCATGCTTTCTTAATGTTACGTCCACAGCATGCGCGCGTGCGACAGTAGGCCTTCACAGAAACACATTGCACAGTTAATGTAAAAAGTAAACTAAGCTTGCATAGAGAATTTTTTGTAAGAGTTAGGGCTGAAAAGAGTTATCGACTAACTGCCACATCGTGGCACAGTAGACAAACGGTTTCAGACCAGAACGGCAGAAACACAGGGTCGTGAACCTGAGCTGTACTCACAGGACACTAGCACCACAGTGGCAGGTGCAGAGTGGGTCTCAGCGAAGCGACGCAGGCTCTGGCGTAGCTTATCGTCTGCGGCATTCTTAGCTGTGGCGTTAATATGGGCAACAGTCACCTGTTTAAAAGAGTTTACATTAAACCATCATTAAACATCTTTGTTTTGGTAATACCCAGTATTTATTTCATTCAAACAATACATAAAAATACAAAAATGGGTCCCATCGCAAAACGTGTTTCAATATGATCAGTTGTGTTGTCTGAAGGGACCTGAACTAAGCAGCGTCGCTTAAGATGAGCATGTTTATCACAACGCAAGCTTCTGCCCAATTCAGATTTGGACCCAGGCTTGACATCATTTCTGGCCTTTTCCACCTCCTCCCAGTAACACAGCCAATGAAGCAAGAGCATGTTCAAATAAAACGTGCAGTGCCAAGTCAAGCGGCATTCTCAACCTAATGGGGGGAAAGGTTCCGTCCAAGATGGCAGTTGGACACAGATATGGATGGATTGAATGTCATGGCCCCAACAATGAACAAATTGGTGGTAGGGATACCTGGCAGTTGTTGAGCTCTTGGATGACAGCCTTACTCTCTTTACTGATGTCACAGACACAGATGAACTCTGCCTCGCGGTGGCCCTGGAAGAAGCGACTGCGGATGCGCTGGACCACAGCTGCAGCGGAGCGTCCGTTGGGCACGCAGCAGTTCTCTATGTCCCAGAACACGCCCACAGGAGGGATGTTCTCTGGGCCGCCACTCTCTGGGGAACCTGGCGACGGGAGAGGCAGACTGGTGGATATTTAGAAACAAAAGGCTTCACGCAGTTCACAAAAATTGACTCTAGTCGCCCATGGGATTAGATTAAAGTAACACTTCATTTCAATTATTGATGGTCATTAATGAAAGGTTAATAAGATAACAATTGTGCATTTTTCTTCTGCAAACTTTCACTTACAATAATCTGATTCCACTATTTTAGCTGGTAACTAATAGATTACAGTTACCTTTTTGTTATGTAATGAGTTAATTCCCAGCCCTGCTCTTTTATCCCCGGTATGTAAACCGGTTGTGTGCTTGTCAATTAAAATAAGATAAGGTTTCTGTTCAACTGTATTGTTAAGGGCAGTCATACAACCTATACATACCATCCTGATCTTGTGAGCTTCAGTATAACGTCACCACAAAGCCTAGAAAACATTGCAAATGTGTCTGAGTAGCGGCTGAACTTACCAATCAGCAGAAAGGACCAGATGGTTCATCCAATCAACTGCAACCTATTTTTTTTCAAAGTACCTGCCCTTTACAAACAGTTTTGATTCACGGCTCCCCAGATGGACTTGTGACTAACAATCAATCTGGCATTTCAGGTTAAGTCACATACACATAGGGATCAATTTGGCAGTATTGGTAGATACACATTCTCTACAAGCTCTGTTTCCCGTAAAGCTGCATCATGGTCGGTTTGCAGCACTTTATATAAAGACACATGACGAGTTCAGGTGTGTACCGTCGCAATGTTGCATTAGCCACCACAGGCACCGCTCACTTACCACCGTACTTCTGGCCAGTCTTGCCCAGGCTGGTGGGTGGCTTCAGCAACATCCCGTCCGTGGAGCCACAGCCATTACACACTGGAACGGGAATGGGAGCGGTCTGGGGAGAAGGGAGGGGGATGTCGGGCCACGTGTTCTCTTTCTTGGACACCACACCATTCACAGGCTGCAAATGGACACAAGCTTATCGTCTTAATAAAAAACAGCGGGCAGTACAGTGTCAAATGCAATTCACATCATATAACGTACAGAGGCAGTAGACTGTGTGCAGATCAGAACTGCGTGCGTACACAAATATATATATACAATAATCCAAGTAGCACCGTGAAAGAAGAGAATACTACCAACCTTCAGCAAGCACTCCTGGCAGTAGTGCACCCCCTTCAGACAAACAGTGCGCTCTACGTTTAGGTGCATAGGATTAGTGCAGACGTGTGCTGTTGTGGTAGCGGTGGTCGAGAGGTCACCGTGTGCCGCCGTGGCTCTCTGGCTCACCCTAGTGGGGGTGCTAAGGTCCACACCGCAGGGGCAGTAGCCAGAGGGAACCAGGCAAGAGGCGTGTGCGGAAGCAGGAAGAGAAGACACAGAGGTGGGCAGAGGGGCTGAGGAAGGGAAGTGGCCTGGCTGACTATAGGGGAGAGAGAGGGCGGGGCAGGCACGGAGGAGCCCTGCACGGCAGGGACGACAACAGTGACTGAGCACAGGCTGGGAGGTAGCAACGGAGGACGAAAGAGTATAACCGTCCGGCGTGTGCAGTGAATCACAGGCTTCTCTGCCTTGGCTAAGCTTATGGGAGTACAAGTGAAGGGGTGAGGCTAATGGGAATCCCCTAGGCCCAGCACTACAGGTGGCTGAGGGTTCCAGAGTGCTATGGGCTGGATAGCATGATGCCACGCCACTACTGTTAATGTTGCCAATACCACCACCACCTAAGGCTCCATAGCCAGCCGTGCTGCAGTAGTCACAATGGGTGCAAACGCTTACTTTGGGGATAAGCCCCTCTTGCTGTGGTTGTGGCGGTTGCTGTTGGCAGCGGTCTTGAAGCTGAGAAGGTTGTAAGCAGGAAGGGGGCAAAAGCAGGGGGGCTAGAGGGAAGGGCTGGGATGAAGAGGTGGAAGCATGAAGAGGAGGAGCAGGGACATCTTTCAACTCAAGCACAGGCTTTCTGTCCTCCATGAAGTGGTTCTGGGGATTAAACATACTGCATTAGAAGATGTGTGATGTGGACATTACACTCGGAACATTCATAGTTTGTTGGGCTTTGTGTATTCCAACAAATGCCACTGAATGTAATTATTTAAAAAAAAAAGTAAAAAAGTAAATGTTTCACATAATTACATTGCAGAGTATAAACACATAAGTAGCTAAAAAAAAAAAGCCATCCAAAGCTGAGAACAATTGAAAAAGTGGCCCAAATATATTTTAACCTAAAAATCTCATAATATTCAGATATTCTCAGATGTTTGCTTTATACTACATACATGTAAATAAAAACTAAAACATTTTTAAAGGAGAATGCATCTGCAAAAACAGATTATTACCCGGTTGTCTAAGTAAGAGAATTTTGCTTTATCATTGGTGGAGAAGCAGTCGGAGAGTTTCCAGAGCACAGTTGGGGCCTCCGTTTCTGTGTGACTGATCCATGAGAGTGGTCTAGAATTGCATACGTCTCGCTCCTTTCCCAGTCCGTCCATCGTTAAAACGTGAAAAACCTTTCACCCTACTTTCACCTCTCTTCTCTCTCATGTTTTCCTGGAAATAGGAAACGAAAGATCATGTTACATATATGCGTCCCTTTGTTCATTCAACATACCGTAGGTAGTCACAATATGTCTAAGTGGACTAATAGACTGGAATTTCCCAGACAAATGATTAATGCACTACGGTAGACTAATAAAAATGATTAACGTATTACCGTAGCTAGCATGGGCTATATATTTGTATGCGCTGTACAGGTAATGGTAACGTCGCCTAAATCGGAAAAGGAACTGCAATGGAATTATATTTCTAAACAGTATAAAACTTAGATGGGTATATTTGATTGCGTGCTAAACATTTGATATGAACGTGTTGTAAATTGTCCTTTTTTTAGACTTCAAGATAACTAAATTAGCTTTCCTTGCTAATTGAGCTGTTAGCCAGCATAAGCTAACTGTAATCAACATGGTTATATTATAGAGCCACATGTAAAATACAGCTGTCCGGTATAAAATTGTTTATGTTCAAGGAAAAATATTTAACGGTCAATTGTTTTAAAAAGGGCGTACCTAACAAGCTCTCTTCTTTCACATCTCAATCCAAGGACTTTCCCCCCTTTCTATCAGCCAAAACAACACGCACCTTTTTAAAAATATATTTGCCGTAAACAACTCGCAGCTGTCGCAAATGACAACAATCGTCGCTGCCGAGGCGCCGACCGATGCTGTCGAATAATTATAATAGGCTATAATATTTAAGCCACATTTCCAAAATTCTGGTGAACAAATATGTCCATATGCAACATTGTCAATGATACAATCAAAACACAAGGACATCTAGGCAGCTTCTTTGTGGATATAATTTTGACTTTTTGTTTCAAATTTTCTTATTTAAATACATATTCTAAAAAATATGTCAAAATCATATGGCATTGGTTTGCGGTTCATTTTTTAATTTGTAAATATATGTCGGGGCAAGGCAACACAATGTAGCCTAGTTGGCAGGTGCGCATATAAGGCCTATATCAGAACACTCCCACCCTTGCTATAATATTGCTTGCAATAATGGTACAGGGTTAATGTATGAGTCATAGGCGTAATGCTATCACTTGATTGGGTTGGAAACAGTAACGCTCAAACGCTTATCTAGATTCACTGTTTTCTGCATTCCCGAGGAGGTCTATAATCAACTCAAATTTTAAACCAAATTATTTTGGCGCAGGACAGGATTCCTTCAATAATAAGAAAACACTGTCCTATTGTTCCCGTTTAACATGGCGATTGCTCACGTTGCTACAGAATACGTCTTCTCTGACTTTTTATTGAAAGATTCTACAGAATCGAAGTACAAAGGAGTGCGTCTGGAATTGGCCATTGACAAAATTGTCACATTCATAGCGGTTGGTCTTCCTTTGTTTCTCATCTCTTTAGCTTTTGCGCAAGAATTATCTGTAGGTGAGTTCAATTCAAAGCAATACTATCTATTTTTTGTGTCCTTAAAAATACAGACCTTAAGTAACATTTGATGATTTGATCGTGCATGCAAGTCGAAAATTATCACTTTATTATCCTAGAAAAAAATAACTATCATATGTTCTTTTTTCTTTGTTGGTTAATAGCCTGATTTGAACTTGTAACAATGCTAGTTTAAATTGATGGATAAATAGCTGTAGGTACGTAATTATTGTTACCTTGAAGGATGATAAAGTAGTGGAAAAGATGAGTATATTGAAACTCGACCCAATCACCCATATGCCCTACTGTACTGAATACTACTACTGTACTAGTCCTTTACTACACACTAGGCATACACACCCGATGGGGTATTCTGCTAACATATTAAAAATGGTAATTTTTCTAACACATAGCATACTATATTTAAATGATTATACCATTGATGATCAAATGACACCATGCTCCATACAATTTTGTATCTGGATAAAATTAAGTAGTAAAAATATAGCCACAAATTGTGTAATCAATAAACAAACCACTTAATCCTCTTATCCCTTGCTTGTTGTTGCTGTTTCTGCTAATAACTTATTATTTATTAATAGTAATATAGGACTCTCATAGTGCCTCACTACAGTCAGTCTTAGTGTTGTTGTTTTGCACAGGATAAATTAGGCTACACATATGGCTACACATTCTTTCTATACTGTATGTTTTCTGTGGTATACACAATAGGGTGAATGTTGTTTCCCAGCCAGACATTTTCTGCTGTCTGCTGTAATGTCTTACATTCTCCCCACCAGGTAGTCAGATGAGCTGTTTTGCTCCTCAACACTTCTCCTTGCGACAAGCACTCTATGCAGACTCATTCTGTTGGTCAGCAGTACAACACCAAGCAGAAGGCTCCCATCTATGGTTACATAAGGTACAAACTACATTTTACATATATTTATAAAATATTCAACGGTAGTAGTTTATAGGGGTAGGCTACTATCAACATTTAAATTGGCAGTGAAAAAATATTGTACATTCTTTTCCCTCAGTTTTTTCCATACATCCTGCTCTTTTTGGCCATTCTTACATACATCCCAGCCTTGTTCTGGCGTTTCACCGCTGCCCCTCATCTATCATCCGACCTAAACTTTATCATGGAAGAACTGGACCGATTCTATAATCGTGCAATCAAACTGGCAAAGAACCTGGCATCCTTTGATAACAAAGATGGACCTGAAGTCAGCCAAACGTAAGCACCAAACAGACTGCAGATTGGGTTATTTTCTATTTTCAATTTTACAATACTTTATTAAAACAAATAGGAAAATACAATGATCAAGACAATTTAATTGACATCAAAATATAAATAAATTATTTAAAATGAAATTAAATCTTGTAAAACTCTTGCTTTCTCCCTTCCCGATAAAGTATAACACAATTATTCATTCCTAACCCTAACCCTATTTTCTAATAATTACTACCATAAAACCACTGTTAGACGGAATCAGTAGAGACAGTTTGAGATACATCTATGTAGGTGTGCTATTAGTTATTAATAGTATAATAATGAAAACTCATTCATGTGTTTTGTCTGTGTTTTTTTCTCCAGTAGTGCCCTAGATCTGACTGAGGGCTGCTTAAAGTATCCTTTGGTGGAGCAATATCTAAAAACAAAACGTTTCTCTCACTGGCTGGTATTGAAATATCTCTTTTGCCGGGGCTTGACTCTCCTTACCCTGCTAGTGGCCTGCCTCTACCTAGGCTACTACATACAACTGGCTTCACTCACTGATGAGTTTCCCTGTAACCTTCGAACAGGACTACTGGCAAACAACAGTGAGATACCAGAAACTGTGCCGTGTAAACTGGTGGCTGTTGGCGTGTTCAGTCTTGTCAGTTACATCAACCTGGCAGTGTATGTTCTACTTGCTCCCTTGGTAGTGTATGCTGCCTTGGGACCAGCACGCCAGACTTCCAGCTTCCTCCGGCCTTATGAAATGCTGCCAGGCTTTGGTCATTTGGGTCTGGTCAGACCCTACTACAATGACCTCAGTATCTACCTGCTGTTCCTGGAAGAGAACCTGAGTGAACTCAAATCATATAAGTGTCTGCAGGTGGGTCACGGCATTGATAGATTGCACTCATTCTCTGCCACTTGCTGTGCAGTATGATATTTTTAAGCAACATGTCTCATTTTAAACATTTATTTAGGTGCTGGAGTTGCTACAAAAAGCAGGAGATGATGGATTTGACACCATGTGCCTTCTGCGGACCCTAGGCCAGGTTAAATCCGATGTGATGGATTCTAAAAATGCCAGTTCTTGCAAAAATATAAAAGAAACAAATAAACCAGAAGAGTAATGCTTTGCTCAGATGACTGGTAAGTTATTGACTATTTGTCCAACTATATATGATTATAATGCGTGTGGGTAAAATAGAACAAACTTCTTTATTATGCATAGCCTTCCTGTATTGTGACTGACTGGAGAACTGATTGGCTAGAAAATGGCAAGAACATGTGCTGCTTTGGTGACAAAGGCATATGATACTATTGTCTGAACTGTGTTATTAATCTATTTGATATACTTAACTCCATGTAACTCCATGTAACTCCATGGAGATGACGCTGTTATAAGTTCAGGTATTTCGTGCTTGCTTATTATACTTGTACACAATTAATCTTTTCAGAAAATATATTTCTGATCTAATGTATGTGTTAATGTTCTCAGGATTTATTATATGCATTTAAATATGTAATCTTTTCTTGACAGACAAAGTTGTGCACTTAATTTTTTCATGAAGAATAACAACACTGCCTATTTTTAGCTCCTTTAATATAATCAAAAAACCTACCTGTGTTACATTTAGCCCATGAAAGCTATGAGGACTTGTTTACAGTGGATACATGTGCATGAATACTGTATTGAAAAAGTATAATGCTGCATGCAATTATATGAATGAACATTAAAATAAACTTTTTAATTACAATATTTATATCAGTCATATACTATCCTGTTTAAAAGTGAATAACAATATGATGCTGCATGAACAATTTCACCCTTAAATCCACACCTAAATTACCATATAGTATGTCCGGATTGGCACTGTGAACCATATATTACAGGGAAAATTGGCAAACTCATGAAATATCTGAAACGGTGCTGTGGGGGCATTATCAGCTAATTAAATAAAGGAGATGTTTACTTAAATGGTTTATTTGTTTATGTATTTAAATAGTAGTAGTAGTAGTAGTTGTAAGTCGGAAGTAGTAATAGCAGAGACACTATATAGATATAAGGACTTTGGTAATAGTAGTGTGTGAAGTAGCATATTTCTTCGTTTTACTAGTTTTAATATAATATAATATAATATAATATAATACAGTAGCCTACATTGCGGTTGCCAGTTTTCTGTGTTTTGGTTGCTGATAGCGCCCTCAACCGGCATATTTTCATATACCTAGAAAGACTAGAGAAGGCGTAGATTTTTCACTTGAAAAGCAAGCTGATTGGTTAATGTTTACGCGTCTACAAATGTGTTGTCCAATAGCATTTCGAAAAACTAAGTCGGTTTACATTTGGTTGGTGAACAGTGGTAACTGACGGGAACCTTCCTTGTACTACTTTGCAGAACCAAAATCAAAAGTCCATATCCTTGTAATTTAGCATTTACATTCATAATCAGGTACGTCGATATTGTTTCTGATTTGTTTTAGGTCTGCAAATCCTAAATAATGTCTTGCTTACGTTAGGTAGTCCAGAGTAGCATGGCTACCGTTGCTCGAGTTCTTGTACGGTACGGTACCTTACTGTTATGCTAACACTAGTAGGGTACCGTATCGGTACCACTGACCAGAAGGCGCTGCGTTCTTTGCAATTTCAACATATAACTTGATTTTTAAGGAGGATGTAATAAATATAATAATATTGTTTTATGGACTGAACGTAGTAGCTAGCCCATACATGAAATCAGTATTATGACAATTTCAGAACTACGTTACAATTTCATAGATGTGTGATTATCTGGTGAAACATGTCAATGATGTACGGTACCGTATACGTATCTTAACGGTTAAGATGCCTGTTGTACCCGGTAGCCTTCACTACACTATTCAACATATCAGACGGACATGGGAGATTCAGCTACGCATAATTTTGCGTCCTTAGAAGAGGAACTGGGCTTTTGGAAGCAGCAGGCAGAGATACACCAAAAAAGGTAAACCAAGCATAAACTTGCATGTTTCTACCAAGGTAACTAGGTATCAATCAGAATACGGTACATGTTATCTTATCTACTGTTAGATGCACATTCTTTAAAATGTATTAGTAGTTATCATTGAGTCTATAATAGTTTCCCCAATGGCCACATAATTACATTCTAGATAATTCAAATCTTATTTGATGCCTGTGACTGTTACTGTACTAGTGC
Organism: Forbesichthys papilliferus; assembly: GCA_025399855.1. Lineage (NCBI taxonomy): Eukaryota > Metazoa > Chordata > Actinopteri > Percopsiformes > Amblyopsidae > Forbesichthys > Forbesichthys papilliferus. Next base: position 3,251,702 of record JAODOY010000001.1, on the reverse strand, counting down.
TTTCGAGTCTCAAGAAGAGTTACAAGAATTCCAGCAGATGAGTCGGGACTATGAGGCAGAACTGGAGACAGAACTGAAGCTATGCGAAGCTAAAAACAAGGAGCTTCTTTCAGACAACAGTCGACTACATATGGAATTGGATAATATCAAGGTAAATGCCCAGAATTCTTTTTTTTTTTTAATCTCTCACACAAACGGAGAGATCATGATCTGACAACCCACATTACACTTTCCCAGTGCCATTCGCAGCTCTCTGCCTAGCTATAGATTATATTCTAATTTATAGTATTCTGTGTGGTCCTTGTATGAGCTGAAGCAAATAATAGTCATAAGAATTTTGACTGTGCTGTCATTTCTACAAATTATGTTATTCCACTGTATCCTCATTTGATACCTGCTGTATATCTAAAGGAGAGATTTGAGACTCAGCATTCTGAAGCGTTCAGGCAGATCTCATTGCTGGAGGGTGATCTGGCAGAGACCACAGCTGTCAGAGATCATCTCCAGAAATACATCAGAGAGCTAGAACAGTCTAACGATGACCTTGAGAGGGCTAAGAGGTCAGATGTTTTGCTTAAAAAGATATATTAATGCATTATAGTGCAATTGTGCAAGTAAAGACTACCTTGTATTTAATGATTGTGGCCAATCTTGACCTTGGAATGCTCACATAAAGTATAGTGTATCCACTGACCAACCGCCCAGTCATGCTTCATCTCCTAGGGCAACCATTATGTCTTTGGAAGATTTTGAGCAGAGGATGAACCATGTAATTGAGAGGAATGCCTTTCTGGAAAGCGAGTTGGATGAGAAGGAGAACCTGCTTGAGTCTGTCCAAAGACTCAAGGATGAAGCCAGAGGTAAAACGCACATGCACCACACGTACACACACATGCACACACACATGCACACACTGTCTTGGGCTTCTTAAGTTTGCAAGAACTGCTGATTCTGCTGAAACATTGTCAGGTTCTTACCAGTGGCTATACTTTAGCTTTGATATCTCTATTAAATGATGGTATTGTTTAATTATAAATGTTAATTCATGTAATAATTAAATTCCTTTTATATATAACTGATAGTCTAATACATCAATAATCATAATCGGAGTTATGTGAAATCTGAGCTGGTTGTGCCTATGCTCATTGTTCTGGGCAGATCTTCGCCAGGAGCTGGCTGTGAATCAGAAGGATCGGCGTCCATCCATTAGCATGGGCAGAGACAGCGAAAGGACTGAGCACACACGCGTGTCTGGCAGCCTGTCGCCCACGCCCTCCAAGCCCACTCCGCAGTTTACGCCCGCTTCCAGCATACGAAGGGGTCCGTCTAAAGAAGGCTGTGGCTAGTGTGTTTAGTGTTATTCCCCTTCGACGGGGACATTGCTACTCTTAGGATAAATACAGTACTGTATAATCAAAGCTTAGGCTTAGGAGATGTTGTCACTCCTGACAGCTTTAAATGTAGAGTTTTTAATTTGTAGCAAATTTAATTCGGTGTTGCCTATTTTGCCCAGCCTATGACGTAACAGCATTCATATAACAACAAATTGATTTAGGGAGCATACAATTGTAGTTCTTTGATGGATAATACAGCAAAGTGGTGAATGAATATACTTGTGTATGAAAATCTGTGATCATCATCTACCAATGTTGCTATTTCAGGTGATGGCTTAACAGGCACACCCCTAACTACTTCAGCAAGAATATCGGCACTCAACATTGTAGGGGAGCTGCTCAGGAAAGTTGGGGTAAGAGGCGTGTGTGTTTGCTACCATATAGTTTATCACGTCGTGCTGCAGGACTGCTTAAATTCGTGAAATATCCAATGTCTCTCTCCTTCACTGTGCCCTGTGTAGAATCTGGAGTCTAAACTCGCGTCGTGTCGAGACTTTGTGTACGACACGTCCACAGCTAGGCCGGCACTTGCAGCCAATCCTGCAAGTCCCTTGTGTTTGGATGGAGGCTCTGAGGTCCAGGCAAGCAGCACAAGTCCTCCTCCTCAATATGACAGGTGAGAAAATAACATGATCTAGCATGACTTCACTTGCATGACATGTCAGTCATAGCTATGGGGTGTGACGTTTCTGAAACCAAAACCGAAACCGCGATACAAACGTCCACGGTTTTGTGTCACGTTACTGGAACACAGAACCGCGAGCTGCGTGTGCGCACATACATACACACACACACACACACACACACACACACACACACACACACACACACACACACACCCAACCTGCTGCAGGTGCAGCCTGTTAAAGGGCACATTCCATGGAAATCAAGTATTTCTAGCTGTGTTTGCTCATTGATAAAGAAACGGGCTGCCATTTTTGGTAGCGCGAGTAATAATGTTTTTATCTGGGTCATATACAAAACATTTAACGTTATGTCCTGTTTCTTGGTTAACCATATAGCCTATCACTTTGTGTTGTTGCTAGCAGCTAGCCACCTATCTATCATAGCCCTTGTAGTGGCAAGAACAGCTGCAGTTTTGTGCTATGTAACCCTTCATTCATTAATTAATACGTGCTTATGGGTACATGGCTGTTTAGCGGGCAGAGATGGCTGCGATGTTGTGCTATGATATAATTTAACCTTCATTCATGAATGAATGTGCTTAGTAGATACATGGCTGGCTCTCAAAACGTAACACCGTTCCTACACAGCGCTGTGTGACCAAGCTGCTGCTGTGTTATTGACACGAACAACAATGAACTACATTCTGTCGCCTGTATCCTTTTCTGTAGTCTGGACTGCGAGGCGGAATTCATGCGCAATATTAACACCTTGAAAACACTGCTGGGCAGCAAATGGAGTGTCCAAGCGAGAAGATGGTGCTTAGTGTGACATCTAGTGGCAAAAAGTATAGAAATAAATAAAGACTAGTCTGCAAAACAAATGTAATATAAACCAGATAAAAATTCCCCAGATCATGCCACTTAAAGGATAAAATATATAAATGAATATGCCATATAAACCGAACCGCTGCTCAAAAACCGAGGTATGAACCGAACTGTGGATTTAGTGAACCGTTACACCCCTAGTCATAGCTGTGTCCGTTTGTCTTATTACATTTTTTCCCCTCCCTCGTTTGCTACAAAAAATAGGTGAATCTAAAAATACACTGTCTGAGACAGTGTATTTTTTATAAAGGTGGACCTCAATAATTTGAATATTGAGGAATATTTAAGTAATTTCAATAATTCAATTGACAAAGTGAAACTCGTATATCGTGTATTAATTACACACACACAGTCTAATTAAGGACTTGGCCAGCAAAACTTGGCCCCTGCCCACACTGCCAAAAAATAGAAAATGTGTGGGGTATTGTCAAGAGAAAGATGAGACACAATGCCAACAATGCAGACAAGTTTCCGTAACACCTCAGCAGTTCCACAGGCTGATCGACTCCATGCCAAGCCGCATAGATGCTGTAATTCATGCAAAAGGAGCCCCAACCATGTACTGACTGCTTGTTCACAAATATACTTTTCAGAAGGTCTATATCTGTATAAAAATAAATACTTTTTTTACTGGTCTTATGTCATATTCACATTTTCTGAGATACTGAATTTGGGGTTTTCATGAGCTGTAGGCCGTAAACATGAAGATTAAACCAAATATAGGCTTGAACCATTTCACTTTGTGTGTAATTAATCACGATATATATGACTTTCACTTTGTCACTTGAATTATTGAAATTATCTAACTTTTCCACAATATTCAAATTTGACTGAGAAGCACTTTCATCTGTTTGTTCAAGCAAGTGAACTGAAGAAGAGGGATGTGGACTGATCGATATCGGATATGTATCTTACTGATGTTGGTACTACTTTGTGTTTTCCAGCTTGGTGAAGCGGTTAGAGTTTGGCCCAGCACCTCCCAGAGGGGTATCCCAAGGTGCACAGTCTCCACAGGGTGGGGTCAAAATCCTGCTATAAGGGCGGGACAAAGTGAACAATGCTGTTCATTTTTTTTATTATATTTTTTTACACCGATGTCCCGTCCTTTTATCGTCTGCAGAAGAGGGATTTAAATCTTAACTGAGCCTTTGTTTCTTGTATCAATACCCCCCCCCCTTCCACACACACACACACATTCACTGAACTATTTGAACCTGAGAGCTGCTTTGCTGAATCCCTGCAAGGAATTCTCTCGGAACACAGGCGTCTGCATAAGTGTCATACAGTATGAAGATGCCATGCTTTAGCTTACACAAACTTTCATATCAAGGACATTATATATCCTCACTGACCACTTTCCCATAAGTTTAGCACTGGAATGAGGGCATTATTCCAAACCGGTTACTTTCTTCCTACTTTGTCATACTATATTCATTGTGACTTGTAAAGTAGGATTATGTACTGTAGGGTGTTAACATCAGTACAAAGAGAACCAGCATTTTAAATCTTTAGGATCTGAAAACTGGCTGATTGTTGGTCAACCAATAATGTGGGGCCTAATTTTAAAATGTTGATTACTTGTGGGTATGTTCAACATTCATCTTATCACAAACGCTTTTACACCATCATAAAAAAATGCTTGCTTATAATACTATTATAAAATGTATAATATTCATAAATAAGTTATAAGCAGTATTGCATTTGTTAGACCCTCAATTACAGCCTTCCCCCAATCTCCACAGGTAAAATCATCTTTATTCCTCATTATGCAATAAACTGAAAGCAATATAAAATAGTTTTCATACCAAATTTATAACATACTACTAGCAGATATGTCAATTCGCTTGGTGCAGTAAACATGTTGGAACTATATAAACTATAGAAGTCATTGAAAATGGCTGACTACACCTCTTAGGTTTTATTCACCATACTGTTTTTGCTCTAAATAAATTCAGATAAACCTAACCAACCAAATACAAGTAACAAACCTTTTATTTATAACTAATTATTTTTCATTTTTTAAAGGAAGGCATTTTCCAACAAGGCAAATGTTCTCAAATATTATTGTACTGTAGCATAGAAGTATCCACTTGTTACATGAAACAAATGTGTGCAAGACTAGATTAGTTATGCCAGATGTTCTGGAATCTAGTCATTGCTGCCATCAATATTTACCATTACTTGCCATGGTTATACTGTATAACTGACCTAGGTATAACTGACTGACATTTTAAAGCAGATATAGAAATGATTTATTAGTCTGCCTTGATATAAAAAAGTAATACCATATTTTTTGAAAGGAAGTACTATGCTATATCCTAATTGTTTCAACATTTGTGATTACTGTGTAAACTTATTGAACATGTCAAAATATCAAATAAGTATAGTTTTGTGTTGGATATGTTTTTTCCCTAAATGCTCCAGAATAGTAATTAGATTGTTAACTAGGTTGACAATTTGCTGCAAAGGAAGAAACTTGTTTGTACTAAGAATGTATTCTCTCTCTCCCTGCCCTGCACCCCACCACCCCCCCATACAGGACATAGAAGCAATGATACATTACCCATTTTATAGCAATAGAAGAAAAGCACAGTTCCTAGCATTTCTGTATGCACTATGCTTTTTATTAGAATGCTTGAGAGATTTATGCAAATCAAACAATAGCAAGTTATGTACATTCTGAATGTTAAGATCTACGTATTGTACAATTACAAAGTGTACAAGAAACAATCATGACCACTGTTGAATGCAGTATCACTACTAGTTGTGTTGAAACTACATGTGCCTGGGTACTGAATGTTATTTACTGTTTTAATACTAAACAGGATAATAGTGTTCTGTTCTTGTAACGTCAAGTGATTTGAGCAAGATGGAAGCATTAAATGAGTCAACTTTCTTTATTTCTTGTGCAGGTGGATCAAAAATACATAGTGTCATAACGTATACGTCAATTGACTGACATGTAGGGGAGAATATGTTATAGTACCAGGATATATTTATGCTACTATACTTATGTAATTTGAGAACAGATTAAAAAAGGAAAGCCTTTTCCCGATTACAGCCTTATTGCAACAGTTGTATAAATGCTCTTAAAGGTGATCACAAAGATTGCTGTAGTTGCAACTTTAATATTTTAAGCCAAACATTTTAATACATACGAATTTAAATTTAGCTATAATCTTGATAATTGTACAGCAATGGGAAGCAGTTTTAACAGACCAAAAAAAAAAAAAAAAAAAAAAATACAGTACATACTGCTTCAATGCTGTTGTGAAAAACAGCAGTTACAGGCAACAGGACAAATCAGTGAGAAATAGGTCTATAGATTTACAATTATGCTTGTGCTAATATGTCAGGTTAACACTTTAAATTGCATGTAATTAGATGCACCCGTTTGTGTGTACAAAACCAAATGTTAACATGGTAAATTCTGCTGTAAGAGTGTAGAAATGAACAGCAAATCAGTTAAAAATAACTACCAAAACCTTTCACGTGATATTCTGAAATCCTTTCAAATTCTATTTCCAAGCAATAAGCAGTTTGAAGTAAGAGTTGAACTGGAATTAGAGAAATGCATATTGCAAAAGTGATACAGGACAAGACAAAAAGGATTTCAGGATTTGAAATGACTCCGCTTATGGCCAATCTGCCCTGTTCCATTTGGTAATACTGAAGTCTCAGTTGGTGTCTAAATGCCCTCATCTACTCTACAGATTTTGTTCCATTATAGTCTCCTTGGGAGTCCGCCTCCTCCTCAGAGGCATCGTCGACGATCCCCCTGCGACCTCCTCCTATACGCCGGGGTGCGCTTCCAAATGAGGGCTCATTTCCACGCCTAAAAATCAAAACGGAGACACAGACATAACATGACAGACAAATACAAACGCATGCCAACATGCGAGTTACATGGGAAGGGTCAAGTTGGTTAAACGCCACCGAAGAATATAGAAGTTGTGCTAAATGTTATTGATTAAGCCTGCCAGATATCTTTTAACTCATTTTACTCCTGGCCCAGGGAAATGAGTTTGGTTTAAGGCAAGTAAACCAAGCACTGAGAAAAATATGGTTACCAGTGCAAGCCTAGTAAAGTAGATATCTTTTGCCCCCTCAGCCAAATAATCATTTGGTACTGGTAGCTGGATGAACCATATTTCCCTCTGTAATGTAAGCCTTAGAGAAATCAGAATGAACAGAGGAGAATGTTTCTTAAAGTTAAAAAATAAATATATAAGGTTGTGGTAACTTTCATGTGCAGCGGTACCTGCTGTGTTACTCCTTGGGTTCAGGGTTGCCTCTGTAATAGAGATGGACAGTCGTTTTGCTGGTGCTCAGTGGCTGGTCATGCTAAATTAATTGTACCCAAGTCAATGATCTTTGAGCCACTAAAGATCATGTAGAAACACAATGAATGAATAGCTTATATTGAAATGATGCATGCGCCACATTTGCACGTGGAGCAAATGTTGACTACTGTTAAAAAAAAAAAGTCCAAAGCATAATGGGTTATAGGATATGACATCGCACTGAAGTAACACACAGGTTGTGAAAAGTATTGTACTGATATCATTAAGGCGATGTATCTAGCCAAATAAGCTACAGTACACAGTGGCCTGGAATGAGCTCCAGGTAAACCACAAGCACACACACAACTATAACAGTCATCAGAAAGACGATCGCTCAAACTATGTTAAATGCACTTTAATCCTTAAACCGTCATGCCAGTGTCAGCTACATGCATCTCCGTCACGCTGCTGGTGTACATTGTTGTATGACTACACCTCATTTTTGGCTACTGCAGTTTATTTCCCCTGTACTTCATTGTGATGCCTTTCCTGAGGTGCCTTCCCAGCCAGGTCTCCCTTGTAAAAGAGATTCCATCTCAAATGGGACTTTCCTGATCAAATATTTAAAAAAATAAATCAAGCTCACCTGAGTTTACTCTTGAGGGAGTTGACCTCGCGACCCATGGTGTCGTTAGCCTCGGTGGCTTCGTCCAGCTCCCGCTGCAGCTTCCTGCGGGCGGCAGTGGCCCTCTGGGACTCCTCCTCGGACTCCTCCAGCTGTCTCTTCAGCTGCTTCATACGAGCATTGGCCTTGTCCGCCTGGCGAGAGAAGCAGAGGTGTTTCGTGCCGGGGCACAGGAGGACGCCTCACCAAAATACCTACCCAGGGCCGTGTAGTCAAAGAAAGCCCTGGTCCATCAGCACTACGTCGTATAAGGAACTCTGCTTCGTGTCTGATACATATTGTAATCTCCATAGCACCTTCAGAAGTGGTAGTCAATTTTTATTGGCTGTCAGCATCGTCACAAGTCTCAATAGTGCTATGCTAGTGCAGTGCTTTATTTACTAATCAGTTTTTTTTGTTTAAACCTATTTTAAGCAGTTGACTATTTACAAGACCTGCAAAGAAGTTTAATGTTAGACTTTGTAAGTTACGAGTTACGTCGTCGTGCATGTCAGTAAAAATGCTTCCGTCAAGTATCTCGACATAGTTAGCTAGCGCTGTGTCCCTGTGACTTCACGCAAACACAGACTGGCTCTGTGTGAGACTAAAGCAAACCCAACCACACTAGCACTTAATAAGCTGTAGTGCGCAGTAGCAATATTAAAAAACAAGTACTTATTTTACCATGAGGAGGCCTTTAAGACCTGCTAAGGACTCTGCTTATCCTCATCAGTCAGTGATGTGTATGTGCTGCTCTGCTCGTTACGTACGTGTGTGTGTGTGGTGAAGTGGGTGTAGCTACCTGGTCCTTGTGCTGCTCTGCCTGTTTCCGTTCGTCCTCCACCTGCATAATCAAGTCCTTCAGCTTCTTGTCCTTCTGCCGCACACTCTTGGCAGACGCCTGCTTCTCCCTAGAGAGCAACAAGCGAGGAATGGAAAGGGTTAACACAGCCCTCATTCTGACAGAAGCATCCAGGGACGAGGGGAGCCAAGTCAAGTAGACCTTTCCCACCTGTCAATCACGCGTCAACAACCAATCAGATTTCCTGATTTTCATAAGCAATACCTGATGTCCCACAAACAAAGCAGCTATTACTAGTACTAGACTAGTACGCCGTGGGGTAGATTAACCTTCAGCATACGTGTTCACAGGGCACTAACTCTACAGTAAATGAATGCTTGGACACCCTTATCAATGTGTCATTGGGTGTGCTTCGGTAACGTGCAATTCCAATGAGGTATCACGCCAGTCAGCAGGGAGCTCGTCCTCTTTTCAAACAAAAAAAACACCGTTGGCTAAACTAGAGTTCCAGTGTTCCCCTAGTGGGAAAATAAACGACTGAATATAAGAGAGAACATATAATAAACTGTCCCACAATCTACAGAAGTTTATGGGACTTTAGCAACCGTAACTAGGGATGGCACAATCCAGTTTTTTCAGTCCCGATACAGATACCGGAACTTTGGGTATCGGCCGATACAGAGTACCGATCCCAGTGTTAAATTAAGTTAAGTTGCAAAGTAAATGACAGTCAATCTCCATTTTAGGACTTAGATGCATGTTAGAAACCTGCTGCTGATAGTGTGGCCTGGTTAGGTTAGACATACACGTGTAAATACATTTATTTGGATTAGCCCCATGGATTGGTTACAACTGTCCCATTGTCAACTATACCGGTCCAGCTATGCAAGTCAGTATCGCACCGATTTCCGATCTCAGTATCGTAGCCATCCCTAACCATAACTACAGGGGACAGGTCTTACTTCCCGAGTCGGAAAGGTCTATTGGCAATAAAAGCAAAGCTAGTATTAACATTACATGGTATGACCCTTGTCTATTGGGTGTTTGGGGATGGACCAGACCTGTTCTCCTGCTCCAGCTGCTCCTCCAGCTGAGCCACCTTGGCCTCCAGGGAGGTGATGGAGGACTTGAACTTGGACTTGACCTGGTTCTCCATCTCCTGCAGCTTGGCCTTCAGCTCCTTGTTCTGGCGCTCCATCTGCTGCCGAGCGCTCTCGTTCTTCTGAGAGGCGCCGCGCTCTGCCTGCAGCTCGCCGTTCAGCTGCTCCACCTGTATGTGTGCGTTTGCGTGGTGGGGCATCAGATTGTAACAGCAACCTACAACGTATTCATTTTGAACTGTAAACTATGAGTTCTTCACGGTTCCTCCAAGACCCGACCGGGTCCAACTTTTCAGCGTTTGACTCGGATCTGGGTCGGGTTTGACAAATTATAGATTCTCTGGTAAATCGATTTACCAACCTGTGCGTTCCTCACCCAGCTTTTCTGTACTATTCCTCGACTATTGATGCAAACACAATTTTAAGGTTCTGTTTATTCTTTCTGTACTAGACGGGTATGGGTCAGTTAAAAAAAAAAAAAAAATCCACAGTACTTCTCTGGTACGGGTCTGGTTATAGTCAGGTCCGTTCAGAACGGATCTCAATTTATACATTTTCAATTTATGCAAATCGGGTCTGGTCCAATTTTTTGGACCCATGAAGTGTACTGTAAACTAGATAAGACTGAACTGCAATGAGACACACTGGGGTGTCAATATAGACAATAAATTCCCTTTTTCATTAGATTTTCTGGGTTGAAAAGGGCTCTACGCGTCATACCTAATCTCCCTTAACTCAGCTCCTTGACTACGTTTGAGCATTTATCAAAGTTGTGCAATGGGTGGAGTCAGGCTCAGAACTGGGGTGAGTTAGTACACTTTAAAAGGAGACGTGTGTAATGTCTTTGCAGAAGGAAGTAGTCATTACGCTGCGTCACAACACAAAACCGATCTAATCACAATTGATTTGTATATTCATGTGCTTCATTCAGGTCCTTATTTACACTACGACCGGCAGAGGTAAACAAAATGCAAATACAGCTCAAATATTTTTCCCGTGTAAGCATCCTACGATACATTATGGAAATATCCTGCCCCAAATGAGGGGTCTCAAAACACACAATGATACTTTAACATTACACAATGTGCTTCTAATTCTGCTTGGTAAACCTAAGTGCGTCTTGCAATATTCACACAGTGTCAAAAGCAAGGTCACAATTACGACGTTGCGGAGAACCTGACATTGCTTAATGGTGGCCGGCCGGGCGCTGCAGTCCCTACCTGCTGCGTGCTCTTCCTAAGCTTGTCATTGACCATCTCCATATTGCCCTGCTCCTCCTCAAGCTCCTCCTCCAGCTGGGAGATCTTTGCCTCCAGGCGACGCTTCTCGTCGGACAAGGCCGACCTGGGACAACACACAGGGGAGGCCCGTGTTCAGGGCCTTGGCGGGAGCGCTAGCAGCCGTTAGCATGAACACTTATTAGAACTGCATTAGAACTACGCGACTCACTTTCCTGAGGAGTGGCTGGCCAGTTCGTCAGACAGCTCGTCTCTCTCGCCCTCCGCTTGTTTCCGTGCCCGGTCAGCCGCAGCCAGCTCCTACAATGAGCGAACACACACACACACACATTCTTTGTCATTGTACAGTACAACGAAATTTAGATGCTTTTTCCTGAGCTGGCTCTGCTGAGAACCACACACAGTCCCCAGCTGTCCAATATGGAGCTCAGCACCTCACCTCCTGTAGCTGCATAAGCTCAGCCTCCAGACCCTTGGCTTTCTTCTCGCTCTCCTTTGCGGTGGTCAGCACCTCCTCCCGTGCTGCGCGAGCATCCTCCAGCTCCCTCTGGAAGTCCTTCATTTGGGCCTGAGAGAGAAAGCGTTAATCTTGGGTTCTGTTATTCGGGTATCATTTCGGCACATACGTTACATTGGGAAGCTCTGCGCTTATAAATGGAAGTAACTTTGTCCAATCCACAACCGCTCATGAACCCTGCCAGTTATTCAAAGCTCAAAGAGAGTTTGAATGCAGATGCCTAATGTGTACATGGGAATGTAGGATCATGTGAACATATGGGTATATTTACAGTAAGTAGCATACACACCAAATATGATTTCTACCACCAACTTATTTAGACGTGAAAATTACAAGGCAACTGTAATGACCATGACTATTCACAGTCATTTAGTGAGTACATCATGTGCGTCTTTGTGAGAATACCGTGGCGTCCACTTCACCTGTAGCTTGCGGAGCTGCTTGATGGCTTCATCTCGGCCCTTATTGGCCGTCTCAATCTGGCCCTCCAGGTCTTTCATGTCTCCTTCCAGCTTCTTTTTGGCGGCTGCCGCCAAGGCCCTCTGCTTGCGCTCGTCCTCAAGCTCCGTCTCCAGCTCACGCACCTGTCACTCAGCATGTGCACTTATGTTACAGGTGTGTTTTGTGTTTAGTCTGCAATGTATGTCTATCAGGGGGACCCCCCCTCCCCTTCCATTAAGAACAATATAAAAAGGTTACCGAAAATTAAAAATGAGTGCTGGGTGAGCTTTGTCCAATATGTGTGTCTCGGAAATACTGTATATTAAAACAGAATTACTTGCTGAATGTTTCAATCAAAAGACTAATATTTATTATTAGTTATATAACAATATACTGTACGTTACACGCTATGCTTTTATTACTACCCTTAGCTTTAATACTAGTTTAACTACCTGCTTGACCAGCTGTCTCTTCTTCTCCTCTCCCATCTCGTCGCGTCCCTGGAGGTCTCTGTCAAACTGGGCCTTGAGGGCCTGCATGTTGACCTCCAGACGCAGCTTGGCATCCTCCGCGGCCTGCAGCTCGTCCTCCAGCTCCTCCAGCTGGGTCTTCATCTCCTCCACCTGAGCTTCAAGACCCCGCTTGGACTTCTCTAGCTCGTGGACCTGACGGCGGCGTGTGGGTGATGTGGGTGATAGGGGTTATTAACCACCACCCGGGAAGGCCTTTCAACAAGCTAAGCATCAGTCCAAAGCGGTGTCAATTAAGCTGGGTATGTAGATTCCCACACAGTGTTTTAAACTGTGTGCACGTCAGACCGCTCAACCATGTTTTGGAGAGACCGTACATCTAATATAAACTCACATTCTTGCCCACGTCGTCCTTGGAGCTGACCAGGTCCTCCATCTCAGCCTTCAGGATTTTGTTAGCCCTCTCCAGCTCCTCCCGAGAATCCTGGGCCTCCTCCAGAGCCCTGGCCAGGGACAGAGCCTTTGTCTCCTTCTCTCTGGCCTCTGCTTCAGCGCGGTCCCTCTCCTCCGCGTACTTACTGGAGATGCTCTTCTCCTCAGCCAGCATCTGGGCAACGCAAAGGCAGAGAACCACAAGGGCTTGGCGCTGACATTTCTACATTGATTTATATGCATAGTGATGTGCCTAGAGAGATGCATTTGTTAAACACATTATAGATCAGTTTGTATTTAACCCTATTTGCACGTGGGGGGTGTTGCCTAAGGGTTCTAGGCATTTGTTTGACACCCAGCCAGAAGGTTGTGTGTTCCCTGGAATTGGTCTGCAGTATTCTTAAGCAAGATGCCCGACCCCATCTGCTCCTTGTAATTGTACTCATTTTGTCGATTTGGATAAAAGCATCTGCTCCATTTTGAATATCGCATTATTTAATAAATAAGTTATTAGAAGCTAATGCACACTTTGTCAAAATCACCAAATATCTCCCTGCATTCTGCTCTCATCTGCGCGTGCTGCTAAAATAATGTAGTACTGCTATATGGCTTCGTAAAGAGGAGCATCAACTAAAGTAGGAACATAAATAAAGTGGCGAACGCCGCTCACAACAACAATGCCCTTGGCTGCATGCATTTCAACGTGAAGGGCGAGGCTTCTGAGGAAGGTTTGCTTTGAAGATTGACTAACCCTGCCTTTAAAAACCCATCCTTTATTGTATTGCAACCATAATGTAACTTCCTTAATGGAACTCACCTGGTCAAACTTCTTCTGTTTCTTCTCCAGATTGGACACGTTCTGCCGCTGGTTGTCCAGGTCCATCAATATGTCCTCCAGCTCTTGTTGCAGGCGATTTTTAGTTTTCTCTAGCTTGTCATAGGCTGACGCCTTCTCCTCAAACTGCGTGTTGGCTGCCTCCAGATCCCTCTGCAAACGCTTCTTGCCCTCCTCCAGAAGCTCAACATTCCCTGCCAGTTCCTCAAGCTTCTTCTTTGAGTCTGAAAGCTGTCGAGAGAGGAGTACTTTGCTTGGAGAACAGTTATATGGATATCCAGTTTACAGATCCAAACAACTGCCACAAAAGCAATTGATTGAATCATAATTAAAAAAAAAAAAAAACATTTTTTTTAAAAACACTAAGTGATTTAATTTTGCTAACCTTCAAATAACATCTCAACAACAGTAAACCATTATCTTCACACACACTTTGGAACTAAACTACTCTCTGGTGTGACTTCTGACCTGGATGTTGAGGGTGGAGACGTGTCTCTCTACATTCCTCTTGGCCTCCATCTCTTCTTCAAGCTGTTCCTGCAGGCCGTTCCGGTCGTCCTCCACCTGCCGCAGCTTGGTGGAGAGCTGCAGCTTCTGACGAGTCTCCTCGGCCAGCAGCTCCTACAGCGGTGACACGTCCCGGCCATGCTTAGTAAGAGGCTCATTGGGCCAATATGCGATTGCAGCGATGCCTCAGGGCCCCCCCGTTGTTTTATCCTACCTGCGTATCCTGGACTTGTGCAGTGAGACCGGAAACATCTTTGCTCAGTTTGATGTTCTTGCCCTCCGCTTCATTGAGAAGGTTAGTCACGCTCTCCAGTTCAACCTGGAAGGAGATTACCAGAATTGCGTTTAGGGTCAAGTAAAAAAAAAAAATCTCTTTCATAGAGACCTTGGTGGTTAAAACCAAAAATTACAAATAAGCCGTTTTGGTTGGACTGGCACACACCCTCCTACACAGGATTGGTTTACAATCCCCTCTACCCGTGCTGCTCTTCAAAAGGCTTGCACCCTAACCCCACTGTAGAGCAAGTATCCATGCTTTAGTGGACATTTGTGTTTAGAGATAGTTGGGGGTGCTAAACAATCAAGCTCTGTACCGTTAACCTACAGTACACACAAGGGATTGGGCGAAATACGATTTTATCATTGATTGCATTAATTTCATTATTGTGATGTTATTTTTTTTGGATCATTAATATCAGGAATAAAAAAGATACAGTACGTGTCATGAATAATGATACATTTTGTTTTGAAACTATTGTAATTGTAAGATAAGTGATTGCCATTGTATTCTAATAACAACAGCAAATATTTTGGCTAACTTTAGGCTTGGATAATCCTGACATTCATTCTTCCATATTGTCTAATGCCCAGCCTGCATGTTGTGTTCGTGACAATCAAGTTGAATGTTTAGCCAACTTCAGTAACTTCCTCAGACCAGCCCCCTTCCACTCGTTCTACAACGGTTTCATACAGTCATATATACGCATTTACAGATGATCTCTTACGGTGATCTTTGAGCATCGCTCTCCTAGCTCTGTCTTGTGCTTCTCGCTGTCGTGGAAACGCGACTGCAGCTCGGTGACCTGAACCTCTAGCTTCTTCCTCTTGTGTTCCAGGTCCTGTTTGGCCTGGGTCAGTGAGTGCACCTCCACCGTGAACTCTGCCGTCTCCTTCTCCAGGGTTTGCTTCGCCTTCTCCAGGGTAGACTTCACCTGCGGTGGAGCAGACAGTGTAAAGGTTAAAGGTCTGTTAACGCTGGGATAGGAAGACACGCTCGTCAAACCAGCATTGCTAAATTGAACACAATTCCTTTATTAATACTGTATTTTTAAGTAAGTTATAAGCTGTCACTTTATACAGACAGAGGACATTCACAGGCAAATGGACAGGCGTTCATGAAAGAGCCACATGCTGAATCAAGTACAAGAGGTCTCAACAGCAGGCATGGGACGATATGATAAATTAATGTTACAATTATACTGGCCAAAATAATTGATTATTATAAATTATTTATTATTAAGCTCTTAAAATGGCACTAAAACATGCTGGAATCACTATCTTAAAATATAAGAAACAATTACTTTATTACCATGACCTTCACATGGTACTCGATCTTTTGTGTGTTTTTCTTTACTAGTATTTTAACAAATCTGATTTATCGTTTTTATGTGGGGGACACAATGGGCAAGCCGAGCCTTCAGCCATGGTGGTGATTGACTGGAAAGATGCAGGCTAATAATACAGTTTGACTGTACAAGTGAGCTACGCAGCTTTTTTCAAGTCACTTGTGATTTATGTGAGGATATTCATGATGATCACAATAATGCACGGTCACCACCATACGATTACCATCAGTCGCAATACATTATAACATCGTATATCGTCCCATCCTTACTCAACAGTGTGAAAGGCGTAACAGAGGCCTACTTACACGTTTGGACTGCTCAAGCTGCTCGGTGAGCTCTTCCACAACCTGTGTGTGTTTCTGTCTCATCTCGTGCACCTGGGCCTCATGAGTCTTGTTCTCATCCTCCATGGCTCGCTTCAGCGTGGTCACCTCCTGCTCTCTCTTCGCTCTGCAACAGACGATAACAGGTCACGCAACAAATGTTGCCGTTGTAAAAAAAATGTTTTTAAAAAGTCAGCTATTGCAAGCCAAATGTAAGGTAATATACTTGTCATGTTCAATAAAGATCTCCTTGCATTTCGCCGTTCTGTGTGTTTTGAAAAAATCAAGCGATACTTCTACAGAGTCCTGGCTCCGTAAATAGCAAGATAAACAAAGTGGGAAACGCTTCCACAAAGCCGTAGCATTACGCTGTGCTTCACAATGCATTTCGACGTCTGATCTGCCGCAGCGGAGGACCGTGGAGCGATACAGTTTTGTTTTGAGTTACAAGTTAGCAAGAATGACTGACCATACCTTAAAGAGCAAACAGACAAAATACTTTCTCTTACGGTGCTAGTTTTCACAAATTGATATTATGTCCCATTTCTCCTAATAGTGTTTGACACAATGAACTGACCTGAGCTCCTGTTGAGTGGCAGTGCTGTCAAGAGTGTCCTCAAGCTCAGACTTGAGAGCCTCTAGCTCTTCACCGAAGTCCCTCTTGGTCTTCTCCGCCTTGTTCCTGGCTGCCCGCTCAGAATCCAGGTCCTCCTGCAGGTCAGAGATGTGTCCCTCCAGCTCCCGGATCTTCTTCAGGGCGTTGTTCTTCTGGGCCGTCTCGTCCTCCAGCCTACAAGGTAGGCCCAGTGGTTTAGGACGGTGACACGCAGTAAAGATTAACATTTGCTTGAAAATGTATACTACGGTAATGTACAGCTATCTTACAGATCAGTTCTGCTACATCATGTGGATAATTAACCCGACATGCCAGATGGATTATTAGTCGCAAATCCATCTGGGGAGCCATCCACTGTAAAGGGCAGGAACTTTCAAAGAAAATACTTGGCAGTTGATTGGATGAACCATCTTGTAGTTTTTGCTGTCATCAAACCTAAACCACGCTTGTATAGCCATCAACATCACGCTCGCGTTATCAGGACAGTCTAGGCTACTGGATAATGGGAATGTACAGTATGTCACACCTAGATACCAGATATAGGATCTTCATTATTCTAATAACGTCTAAATCAGTGATGAGTAGCAACAAAAAACTACATTGAATCATAAACGTTTAGATTGTAGCTTTAAGTAACATTAAAATAATGACAGTAATTACACAAATATGGTTACATTCTATGGTAACCTGGTTACAGACCTGGCCAACGCGGTCTGTAGCTCCTCCTCTTTCTTGGCGAGCTGGGCCTTTAATTCAGCAATCTGGGCCTGCAGGTCCGCTATCTGCTCCTGTAGGTCATTAGACTCCGCCTCCAGCTTACGCTTGACCTTGTCCAGCTCCTGACGACCCTTCTCCTCTTTCTTCAGGCGAACTGGGAGCGTCGGCAAACATTAAACGGTCAAACACAATTCTAAAAGGCCATTCACAAAGCTTCTTCCTGCCTCGAGCGTGATATTGGTAATCAAAAACAGGATTCACGAGGTCTTCAGTCATTGGAAAGACGGAAAAACATTTACCCTCCAGTTCAGAAATCATGGACTCGTGCTTATTCTTGAGTTTAGTCAGGTTCTTTGACTTCTCCTCTTCCTCCGCCAGGTTGGTGCTAAAGTCTGAAATCCTTTCCTCCATCAGCTTCCTCTCCTGCATATGAGAGACACACCCACCAATACTACTATATTACCCGTTTGAAAAGGCTAATCATTTATTTGTACGGAATATACGTAAATCACCATCAACCTCTAGATATTACCACCCAGGCCAGTGCATGCCGCCCCACCCCAGTGTCCCCCTACTGGTGAGAAGCCAGCGGTGCCGCACTGCGCACCTTGAGCAGCTTGTTGTTCTGGTCCTCCATCACCAAGACGTCATCTTCCAGCTTTTTGATCTTGCCTTCGCAGGTAACCTTCTCCAGCTGCAGCTTCTGGCGAGCATCCTCCTCCTCCTCCAGATGCTCCTCCAGGTCCTGTGGTAGTATTCTCCACTTACTACAACTGGCATATTACGCCAACCCGACCCCCCAGATGTATGGTCTGTTAGACACATCCATCTGGGGTGCCCTCCATTAAAACCCATTATAAAAAGGGCAGGCGGGAGAGTGAAAACCTATTTTCCACAGAGAAAAGCCATTAGTGAGGTCATTTGCCCTTCGAATACACCAAAACTGATGCTATAATGCATCATCTACGTTAGCCTCTGAAGGACCCGCCATTGCTGTTTATGTTTAAGTCACCGTCGTCACACCTAAACCACGCCTGTAGCTGACAGCACGTCACCGATTGGCGCATGAAACGACGATTTCCAAGCTCTCCAGTCTGATTTGAGGCAAAGTCAAACTGGAGCTTAATGTTGGATTGGAAGTGAATAGAAAAAAACATTATTGGAGAAGACGCCTGACCTGCATCTGCTGTTGCATCTTCTTCTTCTCCACCAGCAAGCCCTGTGCACGGTCTTCCTCTTCCTCCAGCCTGGCTTCCATCTCGTGGAGGATCTCCTCCAGCTCCTGCTTCTTGGCAGCCAGACGCACCCTCATCTCCTCCGCCTCGGCGTAAAGTTCCGTCTCTGCCTGCAGCTGTTCCTGCAGGGTGTTCTTCTCCTCCAGAACCTGGAGACAGACAGACTGCTCACACCAATGGACCGGCGCCTCGTTCCTCAATAAAATAAAACCCGGTGCACCATTTACACAACACGTCTCGCTCGACCGATGTTCTGTTTACGACAGGGGTAAAGTTACGATGCTGCTAAATGCTCCCTAGATCAAACGAAAAAATATCCAATAGGAACACAAAATGGCATCAATTAGAGAAGCTCTGCAACCAGCAAGGATAGATAAACAAAAGCTACATTATAAACATGCGTTTATAGTCGTTTGTGTTCAGGACAGTCCATTACCGACGTGTGTTTCAACGTGATTTCTTTTAACTCCGATTCAAACTTCACAGCAACTTCTTTGGCCTTCTGCAATTCCTCATCCTTCAGACCCATTTCCTCCTCCTGACGGGTCACTTGTAGAAGTGGCTTAACCTAAAGTTGAGAGCAAGGACACAATTATAGATTTAAGAATAATAAAATAGCACTTCATTAATTCCAAACTCTGTTTAAAGGCACTCTTGTTTTATTGCATTTTCATGACCACAAAACCCCAAAACGCATGTAAAACGAGTGTCAAAAACACTACATAATACATTCGTATTGTTGCAATCACAAAGACGCACATTGAGTGCATCTTTAAAGAAACAGACCGTCAAACGAACACAAATGGACATGACATGATATATTCTACATGTATGCCTTACTAACATACTTAACTGCATATTTCAACAGCGGATATATGGGCATTGATAGAAGAAATCATCTGACCTTGGTGAACAGCCTCCACCACTGCCAGTTTCTAAGTTTGAGGTAGGCAGCACAGTTCCTCTGGATCACCTTCATAGCCATCAGCTGCTGTTGCCTCTTGGCAAATGCCCTGTAGAAGGTGAGAGAAATAGCGAGTGTACTCACTTTTGTTGCCAGCGGTTTAGACATTAATGGCTGTGTGTTGTGTTATTTTGAGGGGACAGCAAATGTA
>JAODOY010000001.1:3199910-3231777 GCA_025399855.1 Forbesichthys papilliferus | reverse complement strand
GTTCTACAAGCTGTACAATCACTACTTTACATTGCAGAAAAGTGTCATTTCTTCATTGTTGTCACATGAAAAGATATATTTACATATTTGCAAATATGTGAGGGGTGTACTCACTGTTGTGAGATACTGTACACACACACACACAATATATAATAAATAAAGTAACTAATAAATAAGTAGGGGGGGTAGGGTTAAAGGGTATATATATATAAATATTCAAAGGAGGAACATGTTTGGAGGATGTCAAGAGACAGGATATGCATACTTTCTGGCCAGAAAGCCTCTAGCCTGGGACTGGAAGGCGATTATGACCACAGTAATCTTCAGATCCCTCTCCTCCTCCAGCTGGGCCAGTACACCCGTTCTGAAGAAAATCTTACTCTGTCCAATCCTGTACAGGTTGGGATCCAAGTCCAGATGTTTGATCTACACAGACAAGGAAACCCATTAATAGCTGTTGGCTTTCCCCCCCCACTAAGGGCATTCTAGCCTAGCAGTGACGACAAGCTTTAGAGACATCATACCATGAGGCAGCAGGCTTGTTTTCCATCCATGAAGCCTTTGGGAATAGCATTGGCAGCCAATATCTCATAACTGGGGTGGAAGGAAGAAAGCAACAGTGACTAATGCAGATTGAGTAAAAAGGAGTATAACGTATGACTGGTATGCATTTTACTACTTTATTCCTAATGCGTGCCACTGATAAGATACAAATCACACTTACCGCTGACGGAACTCCTGGAAGACTATTCGGTTGGGGAAACCTTGTCGACAAATACGGATCCCTTCCAACACACCGTTACATCTCAACTGTTCCAAGACTAAATTGGCATCCAGCTTACCTGCCTGAAGGAAACAAAATATTGTATTTGTAATACATCTACAGATATACAGTATGTACAACTCAAAAGGCAATACATTCCTTTAATAACAAGCTATTGAAATATTGTCTTTGGTCCTTGTCTCCATGAATGCATAGAAATATGAGATGATAAGCAATAGATTAACAACAGAACATAGTACTTCCTATAAGATAGTTCATTACATAATAAATCCTGTTCGATCTAGTTTCTTTGTTTTCATTTTTACTTTGTACCTCAGAAAACCTCACCCACAATCTCACATTGCAAAAGCATAAATACAGGCTTTAACATCAAACCGCTAACTACAGAAGTTAGTGACTGCACTATTCATTACCCTTTTTTCATGGTTGGGGATTATGCATCTGACAAAGTTTGGCTGTGTGTTGTGCAGAGTTGTCATTAGCTTAGCCAGAGACTCCTTATAAAGCTGCCCCACGGTCCGGAACATTCCCTTCTTAGTCTTGGAGGCACTTGGCATTGAGCTGTCGGACATCTTGGCTATAGTCTCAAGGCCCACCACTCTGTCCGCTGTTGTGACATGAAACAGATTTATGGCATTCCTGGACAGGCCATCATTGCGGCATTACCGGTGAATGACAAGACGAGTTATCTCACCATCTTTCCAGAGGTCCTGCACAAACGGACTGGAGGAGGTGTTGAGCAGAGATGTGACGTTGTCGTTGAGAGGGTCCATGTTCTTTGTCAACCAGGCTGTGGCATTGTAGTCCACCTGAAAACACAAGCCATTATGTTTATTCATTTCTGTCTTTTAATAGTAATTAATATTTGCATTGTGAGATTCATGTTTTGCCAAGCGCACCCCCCTTCCATGAGAATTGCATGCCATTACTGAAGTTATAACATGACGGTGTTAAGAAACAAGTTTTATATTCACCTTTCCAGCATAGTGAAGCACAGAGAACTCTGTCTTGTCTTTGAGCTGTTTAGGCTTGGCAAATTTCATGTGGTTGCCCTGTGTGTTCATAAGCTTCTCCACGAAGGAGATATCTGTGGCTTTGGGGAACCAGCACTCCTCATCCAGCAGAGCAAGGATACCTGGAGGGTTGTTCTGCCAGAATGTTGACGGATAATTAAGACCCCCAGTGCCGATACAAGAAATTAAACTGGATTACATTATACACTGTACAAGAACAGCATGAGAATATGTGGCCTTGAGTAGCACTTATACAAGTTGATAATAAGATGAGGTGGCTGTGAGTTCACATTACATGTCCGTAAAAAGGTCACTTATCATTAATTAAAATAATGATAAATGTAGTAACAAAGTTGTCCCAGGACTTCTTAAAAGCATTACACACATTGCTTTAAAGGGTGACGTGAAAGGAACAAAGTAGCACTGCATCAACTCACCGGCCTCTCAATGAGCTCGATGCAGGGCTGCAGGTCCAGGCCAAAGTCAATGAAGTTCCACTCGATGCCCTCCCTCTGGTACTCCTCCTGCTCCAGGATGAACATGGTGTGGTTGAACAGCTGCTGAAGCTTCTCGTTGGTGTAGTTGATGCACAGCTGCTCAAACGAGTTGTCCTGCCAAAGCAAGAGTGAAGAGGACGGGGTTAAAACTACGGTCTAGCACTTTCCAGTAGCTCAGTACGATGGCACAGCATACAGACAGAATGTGGGTGACAAAATGGACATTTGTCTACATGAAAACAACAAAGTATGTATAGTTTTAAGAATGTAATTGTTTGATATAACAAATAAAGAAATAATTAAGAGTGTGTATTTATGGACACCTCCTATTACCTCAAAGATCTCAAAACCAGCGATGTCTAAAATCCCCAAAAAGGAAGCTCCCTGGCGTTTGGTCTTGTCCAGGGCCTTGTTGACTCGAGCCAGAATCCAGCGGAAGAGGCGCTCAAACATGGCTTTAGCCAAGGCCTCCGTAGCAAAGTCAGCCTACAGCACAGTAAAGTTGGATACAACAGATAGCATTTGTTTTAAATAGGGATGGCACCAATACGATACAGAGATCGGAAATCGGTCTGATACAATTGTGTATACGACTGTGACAATTGGACAGTTGTAACCATCCAATTAATTCACATGTGTAGGTCTACTGTCAAGCATCAGCCATGTCTAACCTACCCAGGCCAAAATATCAGCAGCAGGTTTCTAAAATGCATTCAAGTCCTAAACTAGAGATTATCTGTCAGTCATTTACTTTACTTATGTATTGCTTAATATTAAAATGTCTTCACTGCATATACTTGTTTGAGTGTTTTCACGTTGATGCAAATGTGAAGCACACCGAATTGCTTTCAAATGTACAAATTGTGCTATGTAAATAAATGTGCTTGCTTGCCAGCCATTACACAGATGCATGTGGGATTAAGTACCTGCTCTTTAGTCTGTGCCTTCTGGACCACCTCCCTGCCCACTTTGATGCGCGGGGTGAGGATGGCTCGGGTAAAGTCCGTCACATTGATGCCCTGCAGATGGCACACTTTCTGGGCCGCTAGAAAGGGAATGGACATTAGTAAACTGAATTATCAATCTCAAAAAGTACCGTACACTCCCCTCAAATGCACGAGTGCCCGCTTTTACATTTTGAAACAAATGTCAAGCATGTAAGGTATATAGAAGATGGTGTGGGATTAAAGGCTCGGGACAGTTTCTTTGTTTTGCTAAGGTAGTACGCTAACATGCACTACAAACATCGGGTTTCTTTCATGCCATGATCCATTAATTAACAGGTCTAACCAGTGTTGTCCGGCATGGTGGCTTGTTCCTGGTTCCTCTCCTTCTTGAACTCGATGTTTCCCAGCTGCATGACACTGGAGCACACTTTGAGGATGCCTGAGACACACGGGACAGAGTTTTTTATCGTATTCTGTCCGACCAGTGTCCGGTCACGACACGAGGATGGTTAAATGCTGGTCGTTGAATGAAGTGTTACAAGTCTAGTGTGGTTAAGCCATGAATGTAATGGGATACAACTGTGGAAATCAAGTCAGAGAAGCACCACCTGCTTCAATCCTTATTGAAGCAGGTGGTTTCAGCAGGTTGGAAGCAAGCATAGTATTATTACTTCTAGTAGTAGTAGCAGCATCTCCTATTGCTACACTCTTCCGCACCACCCTAAAGCAGCTCAGCTAACAAGACTGAGAAGTGGTACTGTACCTATCCTCTCATCCTCAGAGAGGCCCATGATCGTCATGGCTTCCATTGTTTCCTCGTACATCTCGTCGTCCTGCTGTCCTGCGATCTGCACGTGACCTGCGCTCAGGAAGCGGTAGTTGCTGAAGGGCTCCAGCAGGAGTTCCTCTGGAAACAACACACACAGTAGTAGTCAGCGTGGGGATTCAGGCTGATGGATGGCGCTTTGTACTCCAAACACAAAGGCAATTTGAAAACCACGTTAACGTATGTCGCTCCTCTATAGCTCTTCCAGGCTTATCTGACTCTGCCCCCCCTGCTGTGGGTTTGTCAAATGCAGGTAACACATCTGAACAAAAACACTTAATCACACACTGGATCTTCATCTTACCGCGTAACTTGTCCTTGGCACCAGAAATCATGTAGTAGAAGATGTGGAAGGCCCGCTCAGTTTTGGCCTGTCTGATACAGCGAGACTTCTCCAGCAGGTCTGACGTCACACGTCTGGTTAAGGACAGTATGGGGCATGTTCCTCCAGAACACAATAGCCACGATATGTCTCCACTCTACTTCATATCTACAGAACACCTGCCATGATTTATGACATGGCAGGTTCAATAAGCAGTTGTCTCCTGGAAACCATACACCATTACTACTGTATACCATGCACACTACTAACAACACTACCTACCCCACACGAACAAAAATAATCTGTAGCTACGAATCAATTTTCATCTCTTTCGTGATACCTTTATGGTTTAGAATCAAATACGAAAAGGGACCTTATTTTGTGTCTAAAACATTGCTTATTTTCACTTTAAAAATGGCTAACCATGATTAACCATTAGAAGGTGGATTTTTTCATTCCCACAGTATCATAACATGTTGTCAGGATACAAGTCTCAATGTTGGCTCCAACAATGTAGCCAGTAACATCAAAATTGATACGGATAAATTTACCCTGTGAACATATAAATGGCAGGTTAAAACAGAATTCAACATAACTTGCAATATAAACATGCAACAGTTCCAGAATTATTTTCAGAACAAAAGATTCCAAAAACAGAATACAGCGCTACTTGTCTTTGATAATGTCATACACCTTAGTGAATAATACTCACAAATCGGGAGGAATTGTCATTTTTAATTGTCTTGGCATTACCAAAAGCTTCTAGAATTGGGTTGGCCTGCAGGAGTTGCTTCTCTAGCTCCCCCTAGTGACAAAAGGTGGATACATTAATGTCACAATTACTTGTATAATAAGTAGGGTCTATTAAAACCGGGGTTGGGTAAAATGTAAAAAGGTGGGGTATTCTAAAAACCTATTGCAGTACACTGCAGCATTTCAGGCTAGTATTTATCCCCATGTCAATATAATAGCCATGAGTCGAATGATAACAGAATTACTATCAATTTAACTCAGATCAGGACTGGATTGTTGCAATCATTTCACTACAAGAAGAAGAACAATGTGAACGTCAGCAATAAATAACTGCTGTAACATGTAAACAGTACTTCATAGCTACTCTGCATCTTAAAGTATATAGCCTTTCAGGTGTCAGGTTTTGTATATTCAGCATGCCTTAACATGTTTTGGGGCTGTGGGTATAGAGAGAGAGATGGGCCTAATAATCAGTAAGTGAACCAGACATTGCTTCACTTTGCTTCAAGCTAATCCACCTGATCAAAGGGACTAAGATCAGCCAACCACCAGGGTCCGGCACGGCAGACCTCTCTCTCTTTAATGTTATAGTGTGTGCTTCTAGAAGGAAAGTTAAACTATATTGTTGCTCATTTCACTGCCTCTTGGAATAAAATATAGATCAATCTAGAAAAACTAAATTAAAAAAAAAA
This sequence comes from Forbesichthys papilliferus, assembly GCA_025399855.1. Taxonomy (NCBI): domain Eukaryota; kingdom Metazoa; phylum Chordata; class Actinopteri; order Percopsiformes; family Amblyopsidae; genus Forbesichthys; species Forbesichthys papilliferus. The sequence continues at coordinate 3,225,943 of JAODOY010000001.1, read as the reverse complement.
AACAACAGACAAACTACCTAATTTCAGAAGTCACCAAAGATCTGTTGGTATTTCAAAAGTTAATAGATACATAGAAAGATCTTGTTCATTTTAGTCACTGAAGGGGGATGAAAGTAAACCGGAATGGCAAGCAAACTGTTAAAAGGAAAAATCATTCTAGATTAGAAGCTTTACATAGTTTAAACAGAGAGAAAAGAGCAGGTAGAAAGACAAAAACAGACGTATAAACAGAAGGGGGGGAGAGGGAATGAGAGAGAGAAATCAGTAAGAGCAGAAGAAGACTGATCCGAGTTTTAAATCTTATCCAGTTCATCTGAGGTCAAATTCATTTTACCCCTGCAACGCTTCTCCCGAAGAACTACAACAGAGTTGAACAGGGAAATGTTAAACACTGCTGACCTGTAAGTGAATCACTTCTATCTAAAGCTCCTCGAAACCAGCCAGCCATCAACTATGACCAGGCTTTAGGAACAAAGTCATGATCCCTGCTGACGTGCTGCTCAGAGTTTCACATCGTCAACCTTTGAGTCGGTGACTGGGCGGGCACACCAAGCGTGTGCAAATTAGTTGGGGTGGTGAAAAGTTCAGAAAGGTCTCAAACTCCACACTGTGCACACCGGAAGGTCCACCGAGCCCCTACAGAGCAGGACGAACACACCGCATTGGGTGGTGGAGATGACGTCGGGGTATTGACAGACAGGAAGATTGGCATGCTCACACTGTGCTCGTTGATCTGTGATGGACGCTTTCACTGCCAGCAAGATGTCTGTTTCGCCCCAATGGCAGTGAAAGCGTGATCTAGGACCATGGTATGCATCTTGTCAGCTCAACCAGAATTGGGATATATGAGTCAATAAACCTCGTTTGTTAAACCTTTAAGGATTTGGTTTGCATTTTATCGCTATTCCAACAGCACTCTGTCAAAGAAAGATAGCTTACGATAAATATATGTACTACTGTTGAAGCCCTGGGATTTGCTTTGAGCTCAAGATCTTGACGATCAGCATGTTCGTAACTCAGTGACAATGTCTCGCATGCATTTGCTAACCTACTGAAGGAAACACGCACAAACACCACACACACGCCAAGCATTCCCCTTTACTCACGTAGGCAAACTGTGATCCTGATTGTTGCTATTTGGAGGAAATGGCGATACAGGATTAAACAGGGCACAGGGGAACCCCTTCCCTTCCCACCAGAGTTAGACAACTACTGCCAAGATCCCAACTTCGGACAGTTAAGGGTGCTTCACTTGTACACTTACAGCGCTTGTGTCCTTCTTGCCTTTGTGTGACGAGGCAACGACCGCTAGGTACTGGATGACCTTCTTGGTGTTCTCAGTCTTTCCTGCACCAGACTCACCACTTGGAGGCAGAGAAACACAGGATTGAAATGAAATAAAAACCTGCTCTAAAGAAGACAGGTTAACCTGACAGTGAGAATCAGTCATCGTAAATATGCATACACAACATTATGCTAATTATCGCCCTGGGAACACCATGATTAACGGATATTCAGATTATGAAACCTGCCTGTTCATTCCTTTAGTTTTACAGGATACACAGTAGGCAATGCATTTGAGGAAACTGGTTACCTGTGTAGGGCTGGTAGGCAGATTGTATGGTAGGCAGTAAAACGACCGTCGTTTTACTGCCTAGCATTATACACGTTACATGTATTACTTCAAGTAGTTACAGCATCAAAGCAACTGAACACATTTAGTTCTTACATAATTTCATTCTAAAATTATGTTGATATGGCGTTATCATATTTGAACTCATTGACTACCAGTCACCCTCAAACAAGTGCTTGTTGTAAAATGTGTACAATAGTCAAATGTACTGCATTTCAAAAATCAAAAGGTAACACACACACAATCATTTATTTTGTGTCCTGTGCCAACAACACTCCTACCATATATGGGTTTAAAGACTTACTGAGTCAGCTCAGGCTTACACTACAATCTGACATTTATTTTATGATACATAACTGCTAAAGCTTGCCTATTACTAAGAAATATATATTTTGTATAAAAACATTTTAAATAAAAATAATGACAAAAACAAGTTTTATAAAAGATGTATGGGGAAGAATAATAGGACAAAGTCAACAGAATACATGCTACCAGCTGTACTATGATCATCGAGACTGAGCTAAACAGTTTCACATGTTTATCTGTCGGTACAAATGTGTACTTAAAAGCCAAGGAATTGTAGACTGAACTTTCGTTAAAGCAAAAGCAGAACATCACTGTCCATTCTCCTCTGATGCAGTTGGATAACAATGTCACATGCCAATTTATAAATATCTAGTCAGTTTTTGTAATTTTACGAGTGAGTGTATGTATGTATGTATGTATGTATGTATGTGTTAAAACTTACTGAACATTGAACAGTCCCTGAAAAACAAGTAGTGACTTTAACTCTTACCTATAGGGACGAGCAATGAACTAGTCTAAATTAGATATTGGAAGGGTATTTTGTATGAAATAGCTCCAATATATCTTCTTTTTGAATGCCAATTTCATTCCATAAACGATAGATAATTTAAACATCTCATAAATTAACAAAAATATTTTTTTGAAACATCTAAACAAACAAAACGGGACCCAAATAATTGGAAGAGCTAATCTGTAGTCTCCGATCAGAAACAGGGCACACTTCCTGTCCTAGGGTCTGTTAGGAGAGTGAGGGCTAACCCTGCAGCCCTCACGGGAGCGTTCCCACTGCAGATGAGCATTCAGTCACTTTGGCTCCAATAAATATGCAGCGCAACCTCCAGTTCAATTTGGAAAAAAAAGATGGTCAATTCATCAACACATACAGCTGCCTACTGTTAGGAGTGGTTACATTGCCCCTTGTAGATTGGGGGATGCAACCTCTCATGTGACACCAGGATTATAGCTAATTTGTTTAATGTGCGTTCACATGATTATGCAACTGCCCCCCCCCCAACCAAAACCCAAATACATAGGGAAGATAAGACATGCATTTTCACTTACGTGCAGAGAATAGATTGGTCCTCACGGTCTGTGAAGAATAAAACAAAAATAATTAACTTTATAATATTTCAAGATGTAGCATTAAAACACATAAAAACTGCATGGTGGATGCAGGAATTATGCATCCCAATTCCTTTAAACATGGCAGACGTGATTCAATTCCCATAACTGGAGGTGTGCCAGCTTCAGTCTTCAGAAAAACGTGTAAACAGCTGGACCCACAAGCGTCCAAGTTCCAAGGGCTTTCCCATGCCGTTGTTTGAAATGGTTTGATTTCCCCATGAAATTAAAGCTCAAAGTAACAAGTCATAGCCTGATCTGATACCAGTTTTCCAGAAATAGATGTCTATACTCCCTAGAGAATGTGCTGGGCCCATGTAAGGCCATTTTGTACTGTAACTTTAGACTTTCAATACACAAAACATAGTTCAAAGAGCTCATTATACTTTTATTAAAACAATTATCCAATGATTCCCCCCCTTCCCCAAACACACAATTGCATGTTTGTGTGAGGTTTATTTATGAGCATTAGCTTTTTCCCCCTCTTGCCAGGGTCAGAGTTCCTCTTTACGCAACCTCATGTACTCATTGGAAAAGAGCGGCTACAGCCAGCCCTGTAACCGTAAGCTAGCATGAACGCTAGCTCTCTGACAGGGCCGGACTTGGCAGGGGCCGTCACAATTCCAATGATTTCCACTGCCTACATAAACACACAAAATGTTGTCTGCCCCCACGTTTCACTTCCTAATTAAGGCAGAGAGCAGAAGCGAGTGAGGGAGAGAGAGAGCATGAGGAAAGACAGGGAACAAGACAGAAAGATGAAATGGCTACAGGAGGGACCGAGGCAGCTAGTGCGGCAAAAGCACAAATCCAAACACAATCCTGACATCAAGGTCACTAGAACTCAATGGGACATGAAAAGCGTTATCAGCTGCAGGCACATATACAGTCAAGGAGGGATGGGCAATCACATTTCCTCATAGATTATCCCACGGATATCCATCTACAGCCCACTCCTTAGAGAGCCACATGCTCTTAAATGGCCATAGCAGGACTGTGTATTGACACCTAACTGTACTAGTAGCTAATGGTAAATGTGGTGACTGGACCTTAATTTCCCATGATGACCTGTGATTCTGGAAAAAATACTTTTTTAAATCTCTTGTGAGAATGAACAGACATGGGTAAAACATTCAACTTCATCATGTCATAAACTAAAATCATAGTGGATCTCTGAATATACCTAGAAACAAGCACAATGGTTGGTTGGGTTTAACCTTCAATTAGACCACAAAGGTGCCTAATTATTCTGTCATAGAAACATCTGCTCTCAAACATAATTACTTACATTATAGAGTATTATACACCTAAAATGGTATACCTCAAAGAAAAAGATTGATTACTCGAAGAAACTCTTAAGTTGTTTTTCAAGTGCAAGACAAACATCTATAAAACCCACCAATACATCTGCTCTCCTGTTCCCGTTTGCCCATGACACATCATTTACACACAATATAGGCCCGTATATAAATAAAGCCCTTCTCAGTTTGCAAACATAGTTGACCGAGTGCTTCGCCAATCGCCATGCGGTTCATCACAATACTGTACACACCAAGCGAAGTTTAGCTAAACTACCATATTCATCATGTCAATATCAATTTCATTTAGTGTAGATTCTTGCGAGTAGCACGCAACATTAATCTTTGTGGGGTTTTGTCACTTTAAAATAAATACTTTTTTTTTTTTTTTTACGTTTTAAGATAAAAATAAATAAATAAAAACAGTGCGTATGAAATGTGTGTACTGTAGTGTAATTTATTATTTATTCCAATTATAATGACATTACAGCAATTGGTGAAAAAGAACCAGTGGCCATACCACTATTTTCTCAATAGCAGAACTAGCCATACTGGTAATTTGTTAAATGTAAAGTTGAGGTTTGAAAGTGACAAAGCAATCTGCATTTCTGCTTGTGCGGTTTAGTGTTGTTGGACAGAAGTAGTCATTGTGCACCATACACCATTATTACTACTATACACCAGGCACAAAGAGGCATACCAAGATGCACATCCTTTGATATTCTTAAAAAGAAGAAATTATCTGATGGTCATAAGTGACGAATATAGTTACAGCATGATGTACCGCAAAATCGCTCACACAATTGGAAGTTACTGTAGAAAAACCACCGCCCCTCAACTGTAAACAAAACATTTATATACAAAACACAGCATTTAGACAAAAACACTGGCAGTAGATTCCAAGAGAGGCGCTGCAACAGGAAATGTCTCCAGTCCTCTTATCATAATACTCATAAAATCAACATACACAGAAACCCTCATGTTGACATGAGGCATAACCACGCAAACAACTTATTAAATCAGTTAGCCAGAACCTATATGCATAATGCCGCAGGGCCAGATGGGACTATATGCATGACAGATACCTGTCTGGGAACATTCAGTTTCAAAATCTGACTTGATTAGTTGGTTTTGCTGCCTTTCCTGATTGGCAGTCAATTACAATCATGGATGGACCCCCCTCTTCACCCACACCTTTAGATGATAGTATATCAAGTCAAGCCCCTTGAGACTACTGTAAGCATGGCCTCATATTACGCAGTGTGAGGCCATTTCACTACCATTGTATGGAAGAAATATTAGCTAGCTATACAATATCTTTAAAGCCCAAATAAAAAAGGGACACTTCACAGCTACAGTACCACAATTCACCCATAAACTAACAACCACTTTGAGTTGTCAAGGAGCACTTCAATACAACACAAAGCACTGGAAATAGACTCAGGCGAGCTGCTTGCATGAACACAGTCTAAGCTTTAACTACAGATCTGCAGTTTAGGGGCAGGTAGTAGTCACAATTGAATGTGCATGAGGCCAGAGCTTTGTGCCAGGGACGTTTGCTGTTAAAATGTCAAATAACCCTACAGTAGGTGTTGAACCTAGATGTTGAGCCTCACTGCTCCTCATTTGAGTGTAGAGAACATAAAGGGTTTGTTCTAAAGAGTTTACAACAATACATTCACACGTGCTGAATACAATGAATAAAAGACAATGACTGTGTTTACCTTGCATCATGTTTCTATAGGCATTATCAGTAATAGAGTAGATGTGGGGAGGAACTTCATGCCTTTTCTTCCCTTTGTACATGTCGATGATCTTCTCCGAATAGATTGGCAACATTTTGTATGGATTCACCACCACACAGAATAGGCCAGAATATGTCTGAGAAGGACAGTAAAATTCACATGCCAGGTGAGTACATGGTCATCGTAGATGTTAAACTACGCGTTTACAAGAATCGTGACCAGTGACCAAAACGATGACATATCCTATGGATTATTAGCTTGATAATATAGGACATGTTTATCACCACTGCATTTTAATATCACCTCAGTCGTTTTTATTTTAGGCTAAAAAAGAAAAAAAAAAGGGGGGGGGTTTGCAAACTCTGGATTACAATAAGTATGGTTTGAATAATTTACGGAGTTCATAAACAGCTTGTGTTCCAAGGGTAATATTTAAGTCACGATGCCCGTGGCCTTGTTTGAGATGGTGTTAATAAAACGGAATCCAACTAACAATACAAAGTATGTTTACTTGTCAAACATGACAAGCTAGTTCCAGCTTCCTTAATTAAGGGCCTCGTCTGCTTAAAAATACACTCACATAGATGAGCCCGGAAAAGTAGCGCTCGCGGATGTTGTGCAGCACTGACGCTTCGTTCAGGCAGGTGAGCTCAGCCATGTCCTCCACCTTGCTGAACTTGGGCGGGTTCATCTTCTGGATGTCATCCTTGTTGACGGTCACCTTCTTGCCATTGTCGGCCAGCTCCAGCAGCACCTCGTCGCCGTGCTCCTCTTTGACGCTGGCCGCCTCGAAGCCATGCTTCTCTGAGGGGATCCACACAAGCTTCTTGGCCGACCAGTCGGCCTGCGCCATCGGGCTGTTGATGAAGTCCTTGTCGACATAAAGGAACTTCTCGTCATCGCTCGGGGCCTTGGACATCTTCGGTTAGAGTGACGGGCCAACTGTTGGGGAGATTAATGGAGAGGGTGATGACAGTTAATAAATAAAGCATAGGAATGATTGAAGGAAGGAAATTGAGCCATTTAAGAAGAAGCGCAAGCTAGTTTCCTGTGATGCACAGTAACTGAAAGTTGATTTTTTTTTCCCCAGCCGGGAATTACAGACCGTTCTCACAGAAACCCCCTTCTGTGAAATGCTTTTCCATATGCAGCAAGGGATACATGTAGCCCATTACAGTCTCTGGTTTAAAAAGAATGAATGAGGCCCGTACATTTCATTTAGTTAAGATCACCGATGCACAACTTCATCTGAAATACCACAGCTAACCAGCAATAATTCATTCTCAATCAAAATGTATTTGCTTAACTAACAACATCTTCTTTCCACCCCCCCCCCCTCCCCCCCAGTTACGAGGCTTCAGTCCCGTGCTGGGATGGCCATATAAGGACCCCTTCTCTTGAGCTGGACTCTTTTGTAGACCTAAACAGCAAGACAAGTGAACTCCCAAACAAAGCCCATATAGGGAATAGTATGTCTCTTGCTAGCCTTGCCGTTTACTCCAAAATGATAAGGAATAGACTAGAGTCTGATGGGGCCAGGGCTTCAATGGTCACACTTTATATTGGCCCTTCCATAGCTTCTAGATCACAGCAACAATGAGACTACCTGCTATGAAACAGTAGTAGCCCCAATAGTGTGCTGCAATGTCTGAACAGAAAAGGATATTCTTGACAACCTAGTACTGCACGGTTAAAAAGCAGCAGCAACATGATTGTGTCATGGACAAAACAGTTGAATACTGATCTACAAATTAGGGAAGAAGAAGAAGAATTACATGAAAACACAGGCTAACGTGACCATATCAGAAGTACAATGCCCTTGTTCTGAAAGAGGCTTTATATTATAATTAAATACCAATGTGAAAAACACATTATGAATACTATTATTAAACCAAAGCGCAAAACTACACATGAAACGATAAACTATGTAACATGCATATATGCATAGAATGCACAGCAACACCTGAAACATGCAACAGGCTTTCAAAGTACAGGACAGCCATTTCCCTTGGATGAGTATAGATAATGCTTGTTGGATTTCGACCACGGCCTCAAGAACAAGGCCTGTGGCTTCATCTCTCTCCATGTGGTTACGCCGGTACACATTCAGTGAGTGGAAACTATGCATGTGCAATAAAAGAGACTTTTAAAGCCAACGTTCCTCCTGGGAAACTTCATCAGAGGACCCCACGGGACAAGCCAAACCAAAAGCTAGCCTGGAACTGAGAGCACACAATACTATATCAAGCATTAGAGCGATAGGGGGTGTGGCCCATGTGGGGGTGTATGGGGGGAAAGGGGGGGTATAGGTGTGTTGCAAAACTGAATGAAAGTTAACTTGTCAAGCTCAGAATGCCTTTTTCCTAATGTGGACCCAGCTGATGCTTTGATGGTCAGCCATTTCCTGATGATAAAGTAATTGGAGGTTTCCTGACCGTGCATGCATGGGGGGGGCCATGCATGCACACGCACGCACACACTTCCCTTTCCGCACTCTTAACTTTCTACCCCATGTTCTCATGAGGATCTAACTTCGAATTGACTCTCTGTCAACACAACCTTGTCTGTAGACAGTGATGCTAAGGAATGGAAGGGTTTACTATGTGATAAAGATGGTTAGAGTCAGGCAGGTACTGGCAGGTCTCAGAAACGCCCACTGAAATACTGAACATTACAGACAGCCGTTGGCCATGACATTTGTATCTCCAGAATCATGGAAATGCACATAAAATGCCCTTTAAACAATAGGCTCTTTAAAAGCCATCGACAGTTATTTTGATGCACTATGGAACTCTTTTCAACTCTATAGTTTGTTATCCAAGATATATTTAAACTTTAATCCAGAATGGAAATATATGTACAGTATGACAACTTTTGATTTAAAGAGCCATCACTTCAGAATATGGCATAAATTGACATTTAATCTTAATGATCATTATGCTGTGTTTTTTTATTTATATTCTGATGCAGTCCATCAATGACTTTATTTTTGGCTGTAATTGCAATGCATTTAATATAAATAATGCAAAAATCCCTGCCATTGAGACATTTAGTACCTTTGCGCCAATTGATGATTTTAGAGACTGCAATAAAACAAATTACTTAAGCTTCAGACAAATGGAACATCCCTGTCGAATCCAACTGCCTGCCAAGGCAGGTTAAAATAATGTTTAAGCTATACATCACTAACGCTAAAGGCCTTTGTAAAAACTGAGCAAATAGATTAAGTTCCCATGGTGTCTGTCTTTCTGCAGAACTAGCGCACACCACAATGTTCAGCAAGAAGACTGACAGCCTTATGCAACCATATTAGGAAAACAGGAAACGTAAAGCCATTGCATTTCTCTGATAGTAAGACATAACTTCCCTTTACTTCCTTTGATAAAAAGGGAGAAAACAAATACAAGAGTAACAAGTCGCCTTTATCCTAATGCTACACTATAGCAAATGCAAACTACATGCAAGTACGTTAGAGAATTTAACTAACGCTTGCTTGGTAAATTATTGGTCAAAAATGCGTGTGAAGTGGCTACCTGTGCCGCCCGCATCACGGTACGGTTGCACAGCTGACATGATGGACATTTGTTTTGTTTACTATTAAAAGTTATTAGCAAACTTTAGGATGCGCGCTAACAAGTGCACTTCAACTGCGCCGCGTTTAAAATGACATGTATATTTATTCCACGTCATAAGGTAACAGTAACACAGGGTAATAAGACTACTTACTTACGCTTTATAAGTGCTGATCGGGAAGATTTGGAAGCTGCGATTTGAAGCGGCCGGCGTTGACGACGAAGTACTCCAAAAACGAGCAGTCCAAATTAAGCAGGCGAAAAACTGAGCCTTAATATTTAAACTTTGCTAGTGAGGGTGGGTGGAGCTGAATGTGCCGCGACCCTCCTCTTTCATCTACACCTTCAAACATTCACTGATTGCGGAATAAATTACACACGAGGAAATCCCGTGGTAGGTCGTTGTATAACAAATGAAGGTCACGACATATGAACTAGGCAACTTTATTATATGGACAGAATTTTCAAGTTTATTTTATAGATATTTGTGGTCTAATTTGCCAATGTCATATGGATATAACTATAGATATATAAATGTACAGCCTAGACATACAGTAGGCCTATAGTGTGTGAATTATATACAAGGAAGAAACATTTAACTGACCATTATATTTAAATTATAGCCTAAAGATGTTAATCGGTGGAATGAGGTGATGTGTGGCAAATAGCCTAAGAGCATACGAATAAGTGCGCACTGACTCAAAACAATGTAATAAGGCAAATACTGTTACAATCTTCATGACAAAATATAACAAGTATGAATTGAAGTATGCCTATGCTATGCCGATTGTGCGTGCGTATTTTTGGTGTGGCGTAAAGTAGGCCTATTGAATTCAACAAGGAGGCCACATGTAGCCCTAATCATCTTGCAACATCGGGAGTCGCACCGAGGGATGCACCTCCTCGCTCCTCCACCCCGTTGCAACACCTGTAGCGCTGCAGCCGTCAATATATTCAGCGCACTCAAGCTACACCTCGGACATCCGTTCATCATCAATCACGCTTATTCGGTGCACCTGTTGTAGGTCTATGTTTGGGGTAGTATGTTGGTTTTGGTGATGTTATGGTTTTGTTGTGGAGATTGTAGCAGTATTTGCCTTATGAAATTGTTGTTTTGAGTCAGTGCGCACTTATTAGTCTGCTCTTAGTCTTAAAGCCACACATCACCTCATTCCACAGATTAACAGCTTTAGGTTATCTAAACTGAAATGTAATTGTCAATTAAAATGTTTCTTCTTTGTATACAATTCACACTATAGGCCTACTGTAGGTCTCTAGGCTGTACATCTATATTATCCATAGTTAATTGGCTAAATTAGACCACAAATGTTTCTAAAATATAGTCTATAGTTCCACTCCTTACAAGAGGAATGTCACCAAGAGAGGACTTCCGCATCATAGTTCCAGAGAGATTCCCATTAGGCACAGCATTCAAAAGGATGCCTATATGGGCATGTGCTTGTCATTTATCGTGACACACACATACACACACACACACACACATTACATTCCACTATGACCGAGCCCCCATCCTCCCCTACTGCCCCATCCATTCTGCTCCAGACCCCGTTCCTAATGTAACTTTCTATATAAGGGCAGTGTTCTATTTAGACCAATGCATCGAGCCCATGGTTAATGTCTCTGGGCTGCTCTGTGCCAGAGAGGCACAGCTCTGCACCTGTGTGCGTGTGTGTGTGTGTGTGTGTGTGTGTGTGTGTGTGTGTGTGCGAGCGCTAAGGTCCACAGAGCATCACAGAGGACCACTGTACTTGCTCTGCTCATCATCATGGATGATAAGTTTCTGTTAAGTCAGGGGAGCAAAACAGAGAAGCCCCCGGTGAAGAGAAGGAGACCAAACCAGAGGAGGAGTAGGGGGAGGTGGAGGAGGAGGAGGAGCGAGGCTGAGAGGGACCTGGGCAGTCGAAGAAGGGGAGGAATAAAGAGAATGGAACACTGACCAGAGAGGTTGCAGTGTGCCATATAAGGACAGTGGGGTCTGTATGGAATCTCAGCAGCTTTCTTTGAGACTTTGAAAGTGGAGCAGAGGCGAGCGCCCCAAACCCCAGTGACTAAATATGGTCCAGCAGCAATTGTTCCAACCAACAATGTTGCTTCTATGAACATGTGCCTGGTATTTACCTGTATCTAACTATCACACAGCCATCTGTGCTGTAAAGCACTATAGCAGTGCATTTCTCCCTGCTGTTAGTTGTGGAAGATTAAATATTTACACTGTTAGGCTAAATTATTACGCTTTAAATATGTTTTTAGTATGTATGATCAGGTGTGATATCAAATATTAATATAAGTTAACATGTCAGACTCTATGTTGTTGTTTCAAGGTTTTTTATTTATTTTGATTTTTTCCTGAACAGAAATATGTCTATGCCCTGCTTCAGGGGAAAATTCCATATCTCAAAATGAATACGTGCTGATCTATGCAGAGAAGAGGGAGGACAGATAAGTGAAAACAAGCAGGTTTGAACAAGCCTGTGGAGAGACACTGCCTGTGCTGGTAGAAATATTTAGCCCTCCTGAAATCTGGCCAAAACAGACTCCCTCCCCGCTGCACATAAACGCTAGTCCATTTCCACAGGGCAATTAATAAAACGAGTAAAAGTACATTGTGACAAGAAGGGGTGTTATCCTAGTATGAGCTAACCTGAAAACTCATAATTCATAGTTTAGTCCGTGAATACCTTTGTAGATCTTATATATATAGCCTATGGTATATCAAATATGGATAATTTATGCCCTGTTAGGCATGTACCTAATATTTAAATAAACTATTAGATGGGCATTTTGCAAAAGAAAGAAAATACACAAAATAGAGAAACATTTAAAGCTGCTCTACTTAGCATCCTATATCCCTTGTTTGACCATTAGATGGCAGCACATGTATGTAAACAATCGCACCAACCACTCTGTCCTTCTGATGGACATGATTAGACTGTCACCAGTAATATCACATCTAAATAGCTCATCTGGTAGTTGCGCTTGTATTACAGAGCTGGCAGGTTTGAAACCCAAGTGTTAAAAGTTTTCTGTTTTTTACATGTTAAATATATGTTTTGGTTTAGTGGACAGCTATATGGATTGTTATGCTCAATCAAGGATACTTGCGGATTGCCTTTTGGTAATAAATAACTTTAGGACTTGATATACATTTATTCTACAAAGTCCATAGGCTACACGTCTGCATCATTTTATATTCAACATGTTAATATGAAATGCATCTATGAATAACTCAAAGCCACACTGATGTAAAGTGGGTTATGTTTTTTTTCATGTCAGCCAGAGGGGTTTGTAAGCTGTCATCGCCAGTTACCCAGTTTCTGAAAAATAAATTGCATTTGTATAGCCCACTGCAGATTCGTGACATCTCGATCGCCCCACCAAAGTCTAGTGTTGCTCATGTGCCTGTGAAACATGTCAATTGCCTATTTTCTGTCGCTAAAGTAAAACATTCATGCAATTTACAATGAGACATGCAAAATAATGACGCTTGCAAACTTAGTAGGCGATATATCTCCTGCTGGATATGGGTGGAACTTTTACCGGTGGCAAATCCTCATACTTTTCAAAGCTGAAAAACAAATCACACAAACCAAATGATGGCCCGGTGACCATGTGAATTGACAGTATATGTTGCAAGGTTCAACAGAAGTGAGAGCCTCTATGCTACGGTAGCCAACACATCCAGCCCAACAAAAAAAAATAATTCAGTGTTCTGTCAGATCTGCTGCTGTTCTGAATACTGAATACTGCAGACTCAGTGCTCATTGGCTCTGACACACTTCTGTTAAAGTAGGCGGGACTTCCAAATTCGGTCCGTACTCAACAGCAATAACATCTGTGGAAATGGCTATATCAACAATAGTGAGAGGTGGTCATGAAAGATGTTGAGGTCTAAGGATTCAAATTTAAGTAACCTTTTTAATATAAAATATTTGTTTAAACATTGTATAATGTGGAAATCTTAGGTAGAGCAGCTTTAAAACTTTTTTAAATATAAGTGGCACTTTATTTTTGGCAGATTACTTTTAAAACTGACAAGGGCCATATACATTCTGATATTGCTATTAGCTATTATATTATTAGGCTATTAGGCCTACTCATTATCATAACCATATATGGCCAACTATACAGTAAGTGAGAAGATATGTTTATAGATAGACCTTGATGGAATGCATTTGCATTCTAATTTGAGTCGAGGGCAAACAACCCTCTCTCTTTTAAACACAACACATTTACATGATAGAGAAGCACTACCTATTTTAGGCTAACTGCCAACTAACCAATCAACAGTCATTGTTCAATTTCCTTCACTTATATAGCTGGTTCAATGAGAGCGTTAGAGGTCAGTGCCAAAAGCAGCGTACCAATGAACTATAGCGCTCCAAAGTAGAAATCGTGAGGAGATCCCTCTAAGGCAGATATATTAAACAGGAAGTTCCTCAAATAATTTGATCAAACTTTTTCCTTCCAAAGTTTCATATAAGCCAAGCCTATTTAAGAAAATACACAGGGCTTAGCGCATACATCATTACAAAATACTCTCATACATGTTAATATGGGCGCTTGAAGCTTTATGTTTTATCACTCTGGGAGCAAGATGCAAATGTAAACATTCCTTTTATGGTGAGAGAGAAAGTAATATGCAGTAGATGTTTGTGTGATCTGCACTGGGATGCTATTACGACTTCACAGCTATTATTCCAGAGCTGCCTCACAGAACATAAGAAGCAATAGCCGAGAATGATAGGGAGATAACTTACATGGACTCCCAGCTCCATAAATGACAAAATGAGAAACATGAATTAGTACAGTACACATAAACCAGATTACATTTCTGACAGCTAACCAAATGTGGTAGCATTAATGCGTTTGTGAACATCCCTTAATTAAAGATGTAAGTGTGGAATTGGATATGTTAAATTAAGGTTTAAACTGATTCCAGGCTTTGATAATATACTGTAGATTTTGAAGATGCGACATGATGCAGTGGCTGACACTTACACAGTTCTATGGGTTGATATTAACCTTTTCTTTGGTAATGCTGCCATCATGTGGTACCAAATAAATCTACAATATCACACCCAAAAAAAAGCATTGATCACTAGTAAAAAATATTTATTACAAAATTAAATGCTAAGTTCTAGTGCAATATACCACAAGAAAATAAATGTGCATTAAGGTAGCAAACGAACAGTTAAAGAATGCAAGAATCATCTCTGTAATCTTCATTTTGTTCAGTACAGGTAAAGAACAGAGAACATTATGGTAACATCTCAAATAACATAACTGTACAAACAAAATAAAACTATTTCAGTTAAAAATAATATATCCAAATATAAAGCCATTTCATAAAAAGAAGGCATTCATCTGGGACCATTTCAACATCATAGACATTCCCCTTAGCTAAATTCTGAATGCTTTATGGTTAGTTAATTTTAAAAAAAGCGTGCAGCGTGCCATATGATCCATGAGAGGACTATACATCAGGACCAGCTCTGGAATTGCCAAAACTAGGACCAGCTGGCTTATTTGCTGCTCTTAAGAACACCTTCCCTTCGTGGTCACTATTGCCATTTATGAAATGGGACAACAAGCCATAGAGAAGAGGCCTGTAATGACATGGAAACATCGTATTACTGAGCTATGGCAAAGCAGTTCATTGTTTTTAATAAGCCTGTTTTTTAACATCAGTCAGTCAACATTAAAAGAATAGTAATTATTAAAGCCTCTATATGGACAACGTCTGACTGTTAGGTTTGCATTTTTTAGCAATGTAGTTACTTGTTGAAACTAAATACAATTGGTAAGGAAACCATGACTAATGTAATATGGCATTACCAATGCATTAAAGCTCTGGTTTTGCATCTCTTATTGTCAAAAACAAATAAAAGGTTGTGCTTTTTCCCTACGGCACAAAACAAACGTATTTTGATGTTTTTCTTTCAACACGAACATTATATAGGGTTACCTTACCTTCCATATCTGCATGTAGGTGGCATTAACGAATGAAAACAACAAAAATCCAGACAAACTGATATTGTGATGCATCCAGTAACATTGTATGTTTCTATTGCTTAATTAACTTACACAGGTTTAGAAGTTGCATCCTCCAACACTTTTAGCTCATTCGCCAGAAACTGTCTGTCCAGGGGAACTTCTGGTTGGCCTGATTCTATACAAACATAGCAGTTTAAAGTGTACAAGTACAGTAGGCCTACTGTATAAGGGCCTGACATGAGTCATGACATAATATGAAGTCAATTTGCAATATGCAAATTTAAGACAAACACTTAAGACAACACACTCATTACTTTTTTAAAAAGGGGAGCAATTTCAGCAATTGTAGTCAAACTGCCAGTCAACTATAGTGATTATATTACTATGGCAGGTATACAAACATGAGAGACACCGAAGAATCCCCCTGTAGATGAAAAGCAGGAATAGGACATTCACAAAGCATACTAACCTGCTGTCAGTACAGATGCGGTGTGTTTGTACTTGTTAAACTCTAGGTATTCCCGGATGAGCTCGTTGATGAGAAGATTCTCGTGAGACAGCGACGGCCGAGGCTCGCTTTGGTCCTCCAAGGCACTGAACACCTCTGCCCTGATGCGAGCCTTGAGCTGACCCAACACACCGCGGGACTCTAGCGTTTCTCTAACAGCTGAATTAAATCGGTGTTATATAATTAAAATTATTATAAGTCACTGTACAATGTGAATACCGTACAGAGTAATACGATCGTTTGGCTTTGTTTGATTGCGTTACAAAAACGTTCACAAGCCAGTGCTACACTGCTACTAAAGTATTATAGCTTGAACAATGCACATTCTGTTTAGGCCTACTGTCCACTCTTGTGGTTATTCTGTCTTCAAAGGCGAATTATGCTTTTTCAGTATTGGATAACCAAGAAAATCTTACCGCATTTCAGCTCTGTGATGGTCGCCATTGCAACAACAAACAACAGAGTTCAAGATATGAAAGGAAAAAAATAGTCTGCCATCTAGTGGTTATGTTTAGCAAAAACAACTGACTAGAAAATACTACATTTGCTGCCTAATAATGTATTGCCTGGGTAATTATATTCTTAGGCTATTTGGCCATATTTCACTTGGCCCACAACCTAAAGTATCACTCTTTTTTAATCATATATTATAGTTTTAGTATAAAATCTATTTTAATGAATGCAAGTCCAGTATTTTAAAAGGTTTTATTAATTCCAGCATGGTTTATGTTACAGACAATACAGTACAGTTTTTGGTCAATCAAATATAAACAAGCTTGATATAAAAAAAGTATAAATATAATACAATCCTCAGGATTTCAATGATTTTTAATACATTTTGTCAAATGACATAAATAATGCATAGATTCTCTTTGAATATATTGTCTAAACCAGTAAGACAAAAACATTGTCACTTCTCCTTGAAAAGTACATAGGGATCTGAAAATTAAAAAATAACTGTCAGCATTTAGACTTACTATGTACAGCTGTTTGTACCAGCACCAAATGATCAATATGAATTTAATCTGCAAATGGCAGTTGCAATTTTGCAGAGGTTTATTGCAAAGACTGACGTTATAGACATTTGGTTCCCCTCTTCTGTCTGTTGTACCTTGTGATGTGTGCGTGTGGGTGTGGGTGTTTCCATACTTTTGTGTGCATGTATGAAATTATTTATGTTTAAGGAAGAGTCATACATACAAATGTCACCATTGTTTTAAAATAACAATTCTCTTCTTTCATGGTGGTTTTCACTACCGCTGCCGGATTGCATCCAACCAACCGTTTTATATGTGTACTTTGACAGAAATAAACAAAGGCCACAACATAGTTGGATGCTTGCAAGCATTTTGGCGCGCCTCTATGTTTTCTTCCCAGACTTATAAAACTCCGAATTGTTTTATACTCGGAAGAAAGCCTTACTTCGTCTGTATTTTTCAGGGTCACCCTTTTCAAGGTTAGTGTGTCAGAGGATACGTTTCTTGTGCCGGTTTCTGTGAACGAAAGACGTGTGTCGATTTATTCATAGAAATATACGTGTAATAATTGTTTGTAGTAGGTCTGATATGTCCATATTATACAGACTCTCCTTGTCAAGATACATGGAAAACTACAGACATTACTACAGCCAAGCTCATGCTCCCTCTCCAGACTGGCTCACACATAGCTCTTCAGTACTGTATGTCTTCCCCAGCTGCAATGTTCTCCACCCCTCCCGGTACAGATCATGCACAGTCGAGTTTCATGACGGACAGTGCCTTCTATTCGACTGTACCTATTATTGTATTGACAATGAATATACTGTATGTTGTCTTCTGCTCAGAAAACAACTGAAAATCCACAAGATATGTTTCATTCCAGCCCTTGGCTTATTTGCTGAACAATCTGATTCAAATACCTACAAGATTTATAACTTGCTAAATATCAACAACTCACTACTGTAGCTTGAATTACCTTGCTCTGAGGTTAGCAATTGTCTTTGTGACACATGACAGTACGTCTCAATATGTTTTAAACCTGAAAACGGGGCTACATCATCAGCTTCCCTTTACATCCACCATTGACCTGTGAATCAATGTCCTCAGAGAGCAATGTGTTAAGCTGCCAATATGCTTGAATTTGATGCAGACACTCATAGAAGGTACCATATCTTTACACCAGGATTTCAATGGTGCAGCACATTTGGAAGACTTAGACCAGTCCAGCTTCCCGGCACATTCGATAGAACTGTCCTTTCTGTGCGATGAGGTCTGCTGGAGAATCTGCCTCAGAGATTAATCCTTTGTCCATTACAATCACCCTGCAAACATAGCATTTAAATCCATCATGTCATATAACATTTTATCCAAGCTCTCCTCCTCAAGCAAGACAAAAATCTAGCATATATTTAGACTGAATTAGTGAAAAGAATGAAACTCACCTGGTATAGTCCATGATGGTGTTAAGGCGATGGGCGATAGTTAAGACAGTACAGTCCTCAAACTGTGTACGGATCGTGGACTGGATAAGGGTGTCTGTCTCTAGATCCACGGCAGCTGTAGCCTCATCCAGCACTAAGATCTTGGTTTTCCTCAGCAATGCTCTGGCCAGACACACAAGCTGCCTTTGCCCCAGACTACAGAGGTGCCAATGGAAGAAAAACACAAAGAGAATAAGTATTTTATTGAATATGGGTACATTGCGGTTTTGGTTGGACATACGAATATAGTTCAGCACACTGCTCGCAGACTGTTCAAACAGCTACTTTATATAAAGATTATATCAGTTTGTGTATAGTATACATCTATTTAACCATACCTGAGGTTTTCACCTCCTTCTGAACATTCATAGTTGAGTTTGTCAGGCAAATTGGAGACAAAGGTTTTGAGGTGAGCAAGCTCCAATGAACTCCACACCTCTTCGTCAGAATAGCTATCAAAAGGGTCAAGGTTCATTCTGAGGGAGCCTGAGAACAGCACTGGATCCTGGGAGGACAAGAGCAATAGCATATGCTTTCACATCAAGCTTGAATACACAGTAACAGTCCTGCCACATTTTGTACAGAAATAAATGACGCTTCAATTGGACGGGAAGAAATGCAAAAGAAAGAAACATTAGGAAAAGTCAGGAGGAATCTCCTTTCGAATGGACATATATTATACATACTGAACATTATGTAGCTCACCACACAGCTGGCTTTTTGATTTTCACAGCCATCTTATTAACATGAAATACCTGAGGGATGATTGTGATGCGTGATCGTAGATCATGCAGTCCAATGTCGGCGATATCTACTCCATCTATAAAGATCTTTCCCTTGGCTGCTTCCAAGATCCTGAAGATCCCGAGGGCTAGAGAAGACTTCCCTGCACCCGTCCTACCTACTATTCCAACCTGGGACAGATCATTCGAGGCAATATAAAGGTGATGCTTCTAAATAGTTTGCGGTAATCCATTGTTATCAGAAAAGATGACTCACCTTTTCTTTTGGGTGGATGTTCAAGGTTATGCCCTTCAGTGCCAGTTCCAAGCCCTTGCGGTATTGGAGTCCATAGTCATGGAACTCTATGGTGCCCGTCTGGGGCCATGCTTGAGGTAACAAACTTCCTTCAACACTCCACGCAGCCTGAGCATAAATATAACCGAGTCAGGGAAGAACAAAATAACATACTTTATTTATACACCGCATTTATGAATCATTTAGAAAGTGAAACTCAGAAAATGATCTGTCTGTGACAAGGACATAGAAAATCTACAACTGGGATATTACATAAATGTTACATTTCTTAATTAGGCAGAACCTAACTTTTATTATTTGTACAGCTTGTTTTGTTAAGCGTGGGTTTAGTGTGTGTAGTCACACTGACCTCTTTTGCCGTGTCCGAGTACTCCTTCACCCTCTCCACAGAAACAATGTTGTTTTCTACGTCGGTCCATGATCTCACAATCCAGCTCAATATTGCTGTTACCTGAAATGTCCAAGAAAACAGGGTTAGCATAGAGTGCACGCCCTTGTGCAATGAACAATCATACATTAATGTGTAAAATATAAATTGCCAAAGCTACAATACAAACTAGAAATGAATTCTGAAATATAATACTGTAGTAGGACACACACACACAATATATTGTAGTATATTTGCGAGTGTTTTTTTGTAGGACAACAAGCTCTTAACCTGCAGGGAATGTGACACAGCCAAACCAACTATGCCTGGGCTCAGAGTGTTCTTCCCCATAACAGAGAGGATGGCAGCAGCAAGGACCACACCGTTGCCAACAAACTCTAGATTGACCGCCAGCCACCTGTGGACATGTTATTGATTTAGATATAGAATGATTTAGAATTATATGTGATTTAGGCACACACATAAAACAAACAGCAGGTTCATGACGATGCATTTAAATTAAAGAGGAACTGCACCCTAAATTGTGTTTTTTGAGCTGTGAACTAAACATTTGGTCTGAACTGCGATGAGACACAACACTGGTGTTAATATTGACAAAAATGATATGGGGGTTCTATGGGTTAAAAATGGCTATACACGTCGTATTTGGTAAGCTGCAGTACTGTACTGTACATTCACCTGTTGCAGACTGGTATAACAGCATAGCTGACAGTTGAATCATCTTTAACCTTTATTTTGCCCTAATTTAATTATCCAACAACTATTTCGGCCTGGTATAACATACAACTTAGTGCTATGGTAGGACAATCTGATAAGGTAGGACAGATCAACAGAACACCGGCCATGCATGCATGTTAGTGCGTGTGTGTGTGTGTGTGTGTGTGTGTGTGCGTGCGTGTGTCCCACAAACCATTTGTTTTGGTTTGAGGTGCTGGTGCGTTTAGCGTGACATAGCGGTAATCCTATAGAGTCACTTTGAGTTTTCTCAATGCACTGATTATCAACCACTAAACAAATTATTCACCACTAAAGAAATTCTGAGCAAACATACTGTCCTTTGTAAGAAAATAAATCTCACCTAGTGGCCACAAATCGGGGGAAGTAGGAGGTCTGATTGAAGTCTACTCTCTTATTGGCCTGTTGAATGAACCTGGGCTGTTCTCCAAAGGCCCGGATCACACTGGCGCCCTGTACCGTCTCATTGAAGTGGGTGTAAATGGGCGAGCGGCTTACAGCTTCTAGCCTCCGCAGCTGACAGGATGTGGCAACATAGAAGCTCTGTAGCCCACAGTGGAAAAGTAAAGAACTGGCGTTGAATGTACTGGGAGAAACCAGGGATGGAGAGAGAGAAAGAGAGAGAGAGAGAGAGAGAGAGAGAGAGAGAGAGAGAGAGAGAGAGAGAGCAGTCTGGGATTTCCAGGAGTATTACAGTGAATGTGTGCAATATCTATGTCAGCAGGTGGGGAAAAAAATCCAATTCAAAACTAAGATCCAATTCAGCAGTTGGTTTTGGAGCCCTTTTGAGTTCCAATAACACAGTAAATGAAACCAGGCATATGGAATCATCACCTTTATTCAAAAGCAAAATAGGTCCCAAAGAACCATGTAAATGTAAAACTATTTAAAAAATGAGGTACCTGAACAAAAGCGTAGAGAAAGGCGAGAGGCAGGATCACCACAGCAGCGAAAGGAGTCGCCAACAGCACAATTATGCAAACTTCCATGAGCTTGAAGACGTATCCTAGCATCATCTTCAGGCCATCTGGGATCATGCAGTCAATGGCATCGATCTCCTTGGCAAAGCGGTTGAGCAAATTGCCACTGGGAGTGCAATCAAAGAAGGACATTGGGGAGCGAAGCACGTTGTTTAACAGCTCTATGTGCAGATGGCGAGAGGCTATGATGCCACAGATGGAGATGGCAACGGTTGTTCCAAAGATGGCTACACCTTAACGTGAGGAAAGGAGAGAGGTTAAACAAACACAAACAATGGTCAACGTTAACATATGAGAAAGTAAGTATATTTATGCTGCAGGCCAGTGTTCAAAGAAGGCCATTCGTGACATGTAGCTATACAGTAGACACATGAAGTAGAAATCAACAACATTTAAAAAACAAAATCCACATTTCACTCAAACAGAGACACATACAGTATGTACCCACTCAGAGCCATGGAAGAGTATGGAAGAGTTGCGCCATCTCCGTTCACCCCAATGGACTGTTTTTTCACAGCAATGCCAGATCGTGGAGCCTCAAAATAGTGCCCGGAAGTTAACCTAAATACTAAAAGTACCCTATAAATTCTATTTTAAACGTAAATCGGTGCATTTATTGACTACTAATTATTATTATTAATATATCTATGTATATATATAATCAAACTGCCGCCCAAGCACTTCCCGAAACTATTTGCCTTAGGTTTAGCCTCCATGAACTATGTGACAATTTCGAACTTCCGTTGGCTTAACTCTGTCATTTCCATGGCTCAGTACCTAATGTACTTTTCTGTTTGCTATGATGCCTACTAACCTTGTGCAAAGCCCAGCGCCCCAAAGACAGCCAGCTTCAGGTCAGTATCTACTTGAGTGCCGTTAATAACAGGGTCATCAGCCCATAAACTGAGCCAGTAATTATAGGACAGGGAAGCGCCTTGCTGAAAGGCATACAGGAAGACGATGGGAAGGATCATGGCCAGACCAATGGTCTTGAAGTACTCCATGTACATCTCCAGCCTCACCTGTTGCGTGTGAGATACCAAAACATAAATCAAACATTTTAATCTATATATGAAAACAATATACAGCGTATGTATTTATATTCGTCTGGTCAGCGTGACGTCATATGGCTGTGGCCTAGCAACCAATCGTTAAATAGTGGTGAAACTGTTTCATGTGTAGGATATTCACATGGGTTTTGCAAAGTCTGTCTATTTATTTGTTTTTATTATGCTGTATTAGGCTATTTAGTATATATTCGGATTATGATGAGGTCCCAGGCAATGCCCAGAAGCATAAATTGACACAGATTTAGACCACATAGGTCAATGTTTTCACTGAGTTGTCTTAATAAGCAATCACGCAACGCCACTTCCGGCGTTCGCTGACCAGCCAAATATACTGTATATTTATTAATGGTGTATAATGGCACCTTGAAGTCACGGTTCAGTTCATACCGTGGTTTAGACATAACGGGTTCAGTACAGTGGTGTTTATACTCAATTAAGCTTACAGCCTATATATTAGCCTCACATTTTTGACATTACAGAAAGTGCCATGGAAATATTGTAAAATTGTAGAAGCAATAATACACTACAAATAATAAATGGAAAGAAAACATTTTATTAGCTCAGCCACGCGTTCTTTCCCAATAATATCATTGATCCAACCATAAATATGTTTATACATTTATAGTAAAGTATAGTTGTGACATAGTTGATAGGAATCATTTGACCCTGAGTGGGTCAAAGAGTCTCGTCCCTCATTTTGAGAACCACTGATTTAAACCAGGAGTTTCACTTTAAAACGTTTTAAAGACGACATATTTTTCTCACCCTTCCGGTGTGGGCCTTGTCAGCCTGAGTGAGCTTTCCCAGCTCTTCTGGCACTGGTTCCTGCTCTGTCTCCGTCACTGGCTCCATGCTCTGTAGGTTGGTGTTGGTGCTGTCACCTCTGTTGGCATGACGATATCAGAAGCATGTTGTCTAAGATTGGTGTTCAGCATGCTTGATATGTAATGAGAGTTTACAACTCATGCGTTGATGTACACACCCAATTAGCTGCTCCTGTGAAAGGTCTCTGGAGAATGGCATGAAATCCACCATGCTCAGCCGTGCATTGGACCTTCTAGAACCAGCTACATCAAAGGTAAATCCTTTTTTTAATGTCTAGATGTGGTATTTATTACATTAACAAACCATAAAGGAGAGAAGTATGAATGACTAAGAATCGAATGAACCTTACAATAATAGTGTAGAGTATGATAGTAGTAAAGCATTCAAAATTAAATATGCAAATCTTTAGAACTGGCCTACAGTGTGGATTTACCTCTTTGCATGGCACTCTCTTTGCGCTCTGTGTTTGCAAAAGTATGGATGAAGTCAGCAAAGGCCCCGTGGTGGCTAAGGAGCTCCTGGTAGGAGCCACTCTCTGTGATTTCTCCATCCACCAAAACAAGGATGAGGTCAGCTTGAGGCAGGAAGCTCATCCCATGGGTCACTAGGATACGTGTCTGTGTACAGCAAGACACAAGGATCAGAAAAGGCTCAAATGCATAGGCTGCATTTTCTTTTAAAAAAAATAAATAAAAAAAATAAATAGAAAAAGGAACAGAGTTTTGTAAAAACATGTTTTATTATACATTAGAAAGCACAATATGTGTTATGTGTTATGCCTGGGTGTTATAATAGCAAACACAGTCTGTAAGCATTCTGGCGAAACCATGTTTTGGCTCTTGGCATTTGTGGGGAACAGGATTGGGAAGGATGAATTGGAGCCGACATTTTGCACAGTGTTAATGCATGCCATGCATTACCTTGTCTCTAAGCACTCCTTTTGGGCCGATGACCTTGTCAAAGATGTGTTGGCCGACGTGAGCGTCCACGGCAGACAGTGGGTCGTCGAGCAAGTAGACGTCGGCCTTCCTGTAGACTGCTCTGGCCAGACTCACCCTCTGCTTCTGGCCTCCCGAAAGATTGAGTCCCTGCGAGGACAAATAAAAACACAGCTCATCGTGAAACAGCTGCCGTTTTCGGAGAACGTTTGTGTATTTCATTTTGAGACTAGATCCATACCTTCTCTCCGATTTCAGTAGCATCTCCAGCGGGCAAAATATCCAGGTCAGGCAGGAGGGCACAAGCCTCCAACACACGCTGGTACCACGTTTTCAGTTTTTCCCGGCCAAAAGTGATGTTGTCTTGGAGTGTGGCATTCTGGATCCAGGCCTGCTGTGGCACATATGCCATGGAGCCCTGTGGAAACATATTTATTTAATAATCATGTCAAATGGATGGCTGCAGTCTCTAAATTAGATCATTTATTTACAGCAGGCCTCAATAATAAACCAAAAAGTTATAGACTCTACAACAGGGGCACCGATACTCTATAGTTCAGCCTATCCGTTATGCTGGACAAACCACTGCTGTTTTAAGACTACTAATGTAATCTTTCTGACAATGTCACACCTAGACCCCTAAGGGGAAAAGCACAAAGGGAAAGGCACGGGTATACTGAACAAAAATGTTAGTGCAAATGCAAGTAAAAGGTTTAAAACTTATTCTGTTCACCCACAAAGTTTATTTCTCTCACATTTTCTTGTACATTTGTAAAAAATAATTTTTAGTGAGCACATGCCACGTGTCAACATGCTGATTCAAGAGCATGATTGTTCACAATACAATGCCATTATATAATATACAGTTTTATCACAAAACACAATGTCACAGATGTCAAATGTTTTGATGGATCACATATGCTGACTGCAGGAATGTCCAGGAATGTCAACACCTTTGACAGTCAAACGCACACCTGAGTAATAATTATGCGGTTTACTGTAATCAACATCTTCATATGCCACATGGTAGTTGGATTATATTGTGCTCACTAACACAGATTTGAGCTCATTTGGAGAGAAAAAAATATTTGTATTAATAAACACAACACAGTTGATTTTGACATTACGTATATTCCATTACATTTAGTAAATATATTTAGTACATTTAATAAATGTACTATTTAGTAAATAATAAGAATAAGAATTCATGTTAAGTGAGTTTACTTATTACTGGGTTTTAAAAGTAATCAGTTACGTTACTAGTTACATTAATATATTACTTTCACAATCACTACCCTGTTTTGCCCCTTCCGAAAAATGACAACTAGAATTTAATCCTCTTTATTGGAACAATAATGAACCTCAGGAGTCAACAATCAGCCAAAGTGAAAACATTGCAGCC
>JAODOY010000001.1:3182276-3199810 GCA_025399855.1 Forbesichthys papilliferus | reverse complement strand
ATTTTCACTTAGGGGTGTACTCACTTTTGTTGCCAGCAGTTTAGACATTAATGGCTGTGTGTTGTGTTATTTTGAGGTGACAGCAAATTTACACTGTTCTACAAGCTGTACAATCACAACTTTACATTGTAGAAAAGTGTAATTTCTTCGTTGTTGTCAAATGAAAAGATATGCTGACATATTTGCAAATATGTGAGGGGTGTACTCACTTTTAATGTATGTGTGATTCTGTGTGAATTCTCAACATTTTTATTACATGTATTTGTCACTGACATGGTTATTATGAAATGGCATCACTATTATTTTAATGGATGTAGATCATAGATTCTCTGTTTACGATTAAACATGCTGGCATATTAATAGCAACATATAAGCTTTTAAATAAAGCAAAATGTGTACACATACATTTTATTAGTACTGTAGCATTTGTGCGTGACAAAATTACTATTAATAAAAACATGAGTGATGACTCAGTGCAGGTGTTAATATCAGAAAACTTGAATGGTAAAGGTTATCTACTTCAGTCCTATATTACGGGTTATACACATCTTTAATATGCCAGATGTTCTCCTTAATGCAGATCGATAAACTGATCACTTTTCATGTTGCATAGCCTACAGTATATTGTAGGTCTGATAAGTTCATTTGAATTGTCTATTCTCTGTACTTTGAACCACCTCTAATGGAATCTACTGCTATATCAGCTATAGAAGCAAGAATTTCAAGAGGGCAATATGAATTCCAAATTTATGAACTCGCTACCCGTGAACAATTGTGGTTGTAAATTTTGTGGGGCACGACCAATACAAAATCGCTATAAGTCATAAAAGCCATCGGATGCGGATCATATTATTTCATGGCTTATAGTAATGTGGTTGTCTTGTCAAAAAAAAGAGCCTATTGAGAAATAATAATAATATAATTGTGCTTCCTTCTGCAATTGCACATCACATAAGTGTCCCTTATTATCTAATACGATTTACTGTAGACTACATTAAATATAACACTAGAGAATAAACACAAAGGTGACAGAATACACTACATTGTGCACTTTCTAATTGTTGAGGTTCCTTTGCTGCTGAAATATATGGTGACAGTTTAAGCACTATTGCTCACCACCACTCACAGGAAATATGTCCTATTTGTGAAGCCCACTGTGATACCAAAGATATATCAGCCTTCAGAAAAGACTATGTTCTGACTGGGCAGTTTGCTAACAAACATGACTTGGGTGCTGTAGATTTATTTGGGCTTCCTGGCAAAAAATGTGTCTCCTTGTCATCCGTTGCCTCAGCCTTTAAATGCGATCTTCCCTAATTTGAGAGGTGACGAGCTTATATTGTCCTGGTATTAAATCGTTTATCACTGCTTATCTACTTCAGTCCTTCAAGTTCAGTCGAGTGTGCTCGGAAACACTTCCGACACTTTATGTTGGGCAAATCTATAAATAATTAACAGTGTTTTTTCTTGTCATATGTACACATAAATACCAGTCGATTGGTGTCATTGTTTATATGTCTCGGAGTGCTGTGCCCTGCTGAGAGGCTTAGTTCAATCAGTACCATTCTTGTTTGTCAGTGTTATATGACTCCGTGTAATATCACTTTGCCAACAGATGCATGTACTACATGGTTCTAAGGTAGCCTATGTTCTCAATAATTTGACTCCTCATCTCCCTGATAAATCACTAGGCCCATGAAACGGCCATGACCACGTGTTCGTGTCCTTACGGTGTGAAACGACAACACATGAAGCTCTGACATCACCTCAACTGGAATCCTTGATTTACGGCCCACAGCAGGGGGCTGGCCTGCCACTTACTCACTGCTTAGGAGAAATGAAAAGCCCTGCCAAGGTCAGTCTCGAAGGAAGCTTCATTGTTTAGAATTGTGTATGTTTAAAATTGTAAAGAATTTGAAAAAAATATGTATTCTTTATCACATACCATATGTGTCACATTAGGCTACACCTGCATTTAGATGAAAACACAGTGAGTGATGACGACAAATAAATATTGGTAATATTAATTTTAGTTACATTTATTGGATTCACTTATTTTGCAAAGAACTCCAAATGTGTTACAGTACCAACGTACTTGCTAAATATGATGTCATATATTGACTTTTTGTATATTTAAAAATAATAAAATAATCCTTTGCGGAATATTGAGCCATAATTTCTCACTCACACACTTATTTTGTATAATACAGACACAGTAGCTCCGTTTGTGTTTGGAATTAATTTTGGGTTTATACTTGCATCAGTACCAACATGGAGCCCATTATGAAATCGTTGTTTTTCAGAGGATAAACAGTGGGATAGAAATGTGAGGTTTCTGGGAGCACTTTAATGTATATGTAATTGGGTCCATTCGTCCCCATCCAGGAATCAAACCCAATGTAGAGAGCCTTCTCAAGGCAGGCTAAAACCCATAGATCCTGGCTTGTGTCACCAGAGCGTCCTTTGAGGTGTAGGAGAGTGAGGATTACGTAACTTTTACAGCACAGCGCTACCGGCTAGCCACCGTTACACTTACCCCCCTAAACCTCACTCTCATCCGGGTCAATGGTACCATTGTAACTGAGTTCATCCATCCATCTGGAAATCTAACCCTGCTTGCCCAACCAGAGCGCACACGCTCCACAAGACATGCTAAAGCCCAATGGGCCTAGAGTGCGTCGCCAGATTGTCCTTTGAGGTGTCGGAGAGAGAGATTTAACTTACTGCCAGCTGGCCACCGTTACATATACAAGTCATTTAATTCCTTATTAGCTTGTGCATAGGGGACAGGATGGTCGAGTGGTCTTGGTGTTGGGCTCCTTTGGATAAAAGCTCTACATACAGCATGGCTCCAAGGCCGCGTTGTCATGAGCCTAAAAGACACCCAACCAAAACCTGTGGTCCAATTAAGCAGGAGGACAGAGGCTGGATATTGAGGTGTACCAACTACTAGTGCAGTGGGTAGTCGGGGGAGTCTTTCGCTATCACATAAGCTGCCAGGCATGTGGCCTTTCTTTCAGTATGAATTGTGCTTGTGATATATTGTTGTCAGTTCCAGAATCTTCCCAGGACACCATTCTTCACTCAATGTAATCCATTGCCTCATTGCCTTTTTAGGATTGTGGTTGTGTTGTTGCCGCTTGGGGTTGAACATACTTCGCTGGGACGAAGATGCGTGTGGCATGCCAACATGGCGGGTTGGTGGTGGTCAGGAGTGCAGGAGAATGTGCTCCTCTGCAGCCTCTCGTGGCACATAACACATTCACTTGTCAACCGGCCAATGTTACATCACCCAGCTCCTGAATCAAACACCTTGTATTCCTGCCATCACCCCCCCCCTCCCCCCCTTCATCTATCACACTGATACCTTTGGCAGTTTGCAGAAGGTTAACACGCGAGGCCTCTTCACACCTGGTTTAATAGCTAGCTTGGCCCATCCCACCATTGAGACCCTTTCACTGGCTTAGCACCTGTCCCGCTAACGCCCATCACTTGTCAATCTTGCTGATTGAATTAAAAGCTCAGTTCAGTCAAGATCAGTATAGTCAAAGCAATATTCATTTACATTTGGCGGTATGGCTCTGTTCTAAGAGCTCCCTGCCCTTCCATGCGCATACATGGAAAGCCCAATGCAGGGACAACAGCAAGAGACCTCCCCACATGGTACAGAACAGACCAAGCCTCAATAACAACACTATGACATTGATTAGGTCAGACACAGCATGAATAAAGGAGGCGGGGTGAAGATGGGTTACAAAAATACTATCAGGGAAAGCGCCAAGAACAGGTATAGGCTAAGGCCATTTAAATGAAGCACCCTGAACGAGGTTGGCCAATAGTATTCTTAGCTGTTATCAGCTGAGCAGTCAGGTCATTAAGATCAGCTGCAGGCAATCATCTGATTTAGAACATGTGATAATTGAGATTATGGCCGGGCTTGACTTCGTGGCCTGCCTGAACTAATTCTATGCTCAATTTATGGGTTTTCTGTCCAGCGCGCCTCTTTATTGTGGTTTTCACACAACCCTTAACGTTGCCACTTCTGCGCTTCATGATTCTCTAGCCATGTGCTACAGCGCTGGTGACAGTGCAGCTTGTCACTGTACATGCACAATGTCAATGGTAGATATTGGTACATATATGTTCAGGTATGTTTCTGCATGTTTTACAGTAGTTTCCCAACTTTTTATGCATATTTTCTGATACAGCAGAGCTACTAATGTGTTCACTGTTCATATGTATTGTGGGCAAATGCATAATGCTTGTTTGTGTGTGTGTGTGTGTGTGTGGGGGGGGGGGGGGGGGGTGTTATTATTTTTGGGTCACAACCGTTATGTGTTGTGGTGCTGTTGGAAGAATTATGACTCTGGCTCGTTGTTCTTTGAAACGATCGGTCGGCAAATGCTGTCACTCGTGGCTGGACTTTCATCTTTTGCGGGCAGGTGATGACACACATGTTCAGCAGACAAATTGCCCCGGACCACCCTGGATTTGAGATGCCTGTGCCCTGACCTTGAGGCGGGGGGCTAGCTGTGAAAAAGTATGCTTCATATGCTGCCTGAAGGGTCAAGCTGGGCGCCCCTCTGGGGGTTAAGCTGAACGCGGTCCTTGGACGTTCTGTGTGGAGTTATGCAAAATGCTTGTTTATGATGATGCATAGAGTGTGTAGTGTTTCGCACGTCGTGGGTGTGTGTGAGTGTGCGAAATGCTGTGAGATGCTGTGACGGACTGAGGGTTCAACCGCAGGAGGTGCAGGAGAACAAGCTTTCATCCCCCGATTTGCAGCCTGTTCTGAACTTATCATTCTGTCGAATCTCATATCAAAGAAAAACAAAATAGCAGCATAGCCATTGGTCTGTTCGGGACGTTCTGGCAAAAATGTGATAGATTTACAGCAACGTTTTTGTTTCTCAGCTATTTGAGGTATCTGCTAAACAGATTGTTGCATTGATTTCTGGGAAGACAGATGGAGGTGTGCATGCTTCAAGACAACTGGAGGCATGAAGAATTGTTCAGCTCAGTAGATCAAATTCAGTATAGTGGTGTCATTAGGGTTTGGTTTTATGGTGTGTAGGCGTATACGTTCTCACACGCATATTTTTGAATAGCTTTGTTTTCTTTCTGGCCTCAGTTGAAAGTAACTGAAATAGCTTGAAATGTCTGCGAATGAGACAGAAATGTCCTTTTTGTATTTGCCAAAGCAATAACAAGTGTCTTGATAAATGTCTTGTCGTATTTATATCATATATTTAGCATGTCTTTCGAATAAAAATTATTGTGGAGATATTTATGAATTTAGCG
This sequence comes from Forbesichthys papilliferus, assembly GCA_025399855.1. Lineage (NCBI taxonomy): Eukaryota > Metazoa > Chordata > Actinopteri > Percopsiformes > Amblyopsidae > Forbesichthys > Forbesichthys papilliferus. Next base: position 3,194,509 of record JAODOY010000001.1, on the reverse strand, counting down.
TTTCCTAATTTAAATGTGGAATGACTGCTTGGGGGTGCATCACTGCTACCGTAATTAATATTTTCCCTGCTTGTATATTTCCCAGAGATCTAGTCACCAATGCCGTCCCTTTAGCCATATGAATCTGCAGCCTCTACGGCCCAAGCCCACAAGATCAGTATTGGCTTTGATTGACATGTTAGGATGGTGTGCATTTCATCAATGAGCATTTTTGAGCCGTATGGCTCGTCAGCCACTGCAGTGATGGGTGGTATACGTCACCCTACAGCTATCCCAGGGGGGAAAGAAAGGGGTCAGTTTCAAATACCCGGGTCTCTTTCTTCAGCACGAGCAAACTACTTCAACCTGCTGTCCAGGACATTCACACTAGAACTGTGCCAAAGGTAAACACATCTTCACACATACACACTTGTAATAACACAGTACAACTGCCCCAATGAGTTGACAGGTATTTTGTGCCATCTATGTGAAATAAGATTAACCGAACATGTTTGCCTTTGGATTAATTTAATGTTTAGATTGTTCAATGTATTGTAAATCTAATATACATTTACATGTAGTTTATTGCAACATTTTATTTAGGAGCAGTATATGTAGTGGAGCTCTAACTAAATAAAAAAATAAAAACATTATTGTTTAATAACATTGTACCATCAAGGAAAGTCTATACAACAACATAAATGCATTGCACATCTAGAATTTACAGTATTTCACAATCATAACACAGTATTTATGACGTCTAATGTGTGAATTAAAGTTGTTAATTCTATGTTGGCGTTTCAGACTCGCATGTCTTTTCTTTCACATCTTGTTGTGCAATGATTAGAGACTTTATTTCGCCCTTCTCGGCTAATTGTTCTAACACAATTAAAGCACAGGGTTAGTGAGATTTCTAAAACTCACAAGGCTTGACGCCAACAAAAGTGTCCACTGCATGTGTCAGCTAAGCTGTTGACCATGCTGGAACTTTACATGGATTATTCACCCCCCCTCCCTGTTGGAGAGTGTCTGATGTGTTTACTAATGACCTCAGAGTCACATACCACTCTACGCGGCTGTGCAGTTACGCAAACCATGTAGGTGTTTAAATCAAAACGATGGCAATCAGAGGTGGGTGGATGTTGGAGGAGTAGGGTAGGGGGAAATGTGTGTGTGTGTGTGTGGGAGGGGGGGGGGGGGGGTTCTGTTAGGCGATGCTGAGAATGATAGGACCCTGGTTGTGGCGTGTGCATGAGCAGAATGTCGAGGAGAAGCGTGTGTTATCTCTTCGCCTCGCCACCGCTTCGTCCAGGACCTCCCCTCGCGGCATCTTGTCAAGCAGCTTACCTCAAGGCCTGGCAATAGCTCAAAGAGAGAACAGGGGAAATGTGATCCATATGGTGGCACTATAAAGCTCACCACTGATTTGCAGGCTTCATCAAAAAGTGGTCAAGGCTTCATCACCGCCCTTGCCGGCCATCCTCCACTCGCACCTGAACACTGTGCTCCGGTCTCCTTCCATCTTCTCACCAGCACCTCTTCTTTTGGGATCTCAGAGAGCCAGTCTGTAATCCAGACACATCAAAGAGGTAGGTTGATCTACCATTTACATTTTTACATTCTTCTTCCTCGTGTGTAATCAAATTATAATGCTTTTTTTCTGCCAGCTTTCACTACTGATGGATGTTGATTTTCATTTCACCTAGGCTATCTTAAACATGAAGATAATTGGCCAGGTAGCCTTCCTGCTTTTGATGGGGGGGAATTTCTGTCAGAACAACCGCAATGCCAAAACCACCAGCAAGGCCTCCAGGAAGTCTGGAGCAAACCATCTGGGAGATGTTGCCCAGGCACCTCCTGAAGTGGACTCCCAACCTCCCAGAAGCGGAGGGGCGGTGGAGCCAGGCAGGGAGGGCAGCTCGGCCTCGCGAGCACCAGTACAGCAGTCAGATGATATGAGGCTGCAGTTTCTCCGAAACACCCAAGTCACATGTAATGATGGAACAGCCGCTGGGTGAGATGTTCTAGATCTTCTTTTCAGTTACCACACTTCAGTACAATGTGTAGAAAATGTGTTTACGTTAAGTTTGACAATTAATCTGCTATAGTAATACTTTTGAGTGAAATCTTGTTTTTAATAAAAGCTCAAATAATTTATATTACAGTATATGGGTTTTTCAAATAAGTCTCCATGAGCTGCTTGTGTAAAATTTTAAATTAAAATAAAACGTCAATGTATTCACACATGGCAGCTCTTCTGTAATGCATTCTCTATCGCGTCATGGTCCCGCAGATTTTACCTAAAGGAGTTTAGAGGAAGCCGCCGATGGCTGTTATTTTTGGAAGGTATGTATTTAAAACCTAGCTGGTTAATTTGGTCCACAAAGGTCAACTTGTTTTTACATGATACCGCCGCCAAACATTGTGATGGGGGGAGGGAGGAATCTTTTTTGTTGTTGTTTTTTAGTTTTCCTTTCTGTTCAAAAATGTAGTTATTATGTAGTGTATAAGTAAATTGCTGTACAAACATTTAACATGGCTGAAGTCATTATGTCTTTTGCTAACATGTCCATCCAGTAGATAACAGGCAATTTGCAGTTACTAATGTATATCTCCTAGTAGCTATAGAAATAGAGGGCTGGTAATGTACGTGTAAAGTAAGATATTACACACAGTGAAGTAATATAGTGCTGACAGATTGCCAGTTAGCCTGATTTGAACAACGCCAGGTGAAGGAACATTGTTGCTCCTTACCCTAAGGGGCTAACAAGGGGGTATGTCTCTGGTTGAGTTGAAGTGCTAATGTTTGTCTCTTATTTTAGGCGGTTGGTGCTGCTACAATAAGGAGAGTTGTGATTTCAGGTACCAGAATATCCGTCGGCTCATGAGCTCGTCCGTTTGGCCCCAAACAAAACAAGGTAAGTTGTGTTGGCCTTCTTTATGTATGCATCCTTTGCCTTATCATCTTGGTTACTTGCCTAATTGTTTGATATGCAGGTAGTGGAATACTGTCTTCCAGAGCAGAGGAGAACCCCCACTGGTATAACACAAATATTGTGTAGGTATCCGCATGTTCCCTTATTTCAAAACTGTATACATTGACTTTTAAAGTGATACATTCAGGCTGGTACTATCTCAGAGATATTAACTCAGGAATGAGAGATTGGTTTGCAGGTTTCAACAGTCTCATCAGCTATGTGATGGCATTTGCAAACGGATATAATGCGAACTGCAGTCCAGTTGTGGGAGCATGCCACAACCTAGGATTGGGCTCATATAAATGTCTTCGCTTGTGCAGATTCATCCCATACTGCTCCAGTGATGTATGGAGCGGGACAGGACCAGCTCCAACCCCTCCTAGGCCACGTCAGGGAAGAGAGAAAGAGAAGGAGAGAAATGCAAGTAAGACACTTCTCCAGCGTTAATGGCAGGGTCTGTCATTCTCGAGAACCCTTGCTAACTCACACCAAAACTAAAACACCTCTCCCTTCAATGCCATAGAGCGCTCCCTCAGAAGCCTTACACATTGGAAATGCATTGCGAAGCCTAGGGCATTGTTGTTGTTGTTGTTGTGAGCAGTGTTTCGTTGTGTTTCCAATTTCCGGAGCCAAGGCTGGGTATAAGTACCTGATTCTTTTTAAGCATCCACAGAGAAAAGAATGCTAGTGGAATGCGAGGAGATATTTGATGAATTTGACAAAAGGTGCATACAATTATCTTACAATCACACACTATACCTTTTTTTTTTAAGTATTCACTTATTTCAAACATTTAATCAATATAACTATCTCACACCCCCAAGTTAAAATGATGCAGAGTTAGAGTAGACTTAGCACTTTAGACAGACAGTAATTCAATGTGTTTCTTTTTAATTAGCCGAGTACACTTTCATGGGATCCCTGATCATCCGTGAAGTCATCAAAGACCTCATCCCCAAAGGAATCAAGCAGGCTAAAGTTATTATGCTTACTGGAACCAGGTGAGGCCCAGAGCATGTCACCTGCCACGGCAATGCACTGCCTCGTGTTTCCATGTCCTATCATTCCTTTGCATTAGAGTACATCTAGTCAATACTTAAACTGTTAACCGTCGCCTACAACTAGTGTTCTAATGGCGCTGAGATGCCCCGTAATGAGTCCAAGGTCAATAATATGTATTGAATATATATAATATGTCAGACTCTATTGTTGAGCCAGTGACATCCTGCAGCTTCTTTGTTATCGCTGCCATGCTGTTAGTTGGCAAGTACTGACATGTTGATGCCCGATGCCACATTGTCGCTCTCAGAGCCAGGGTATTTACCACGTGTTCTCCTAAACAGCGCTGGGGGCACAGGCGTTTTACTGAACATCGAAAGGGTGGCCAGTCAGCTGGAGCATTTAGGTGGGGAGGCCCAAGTCAGAGGCTTGGTGGACTCCGGGTGGTTCCTTGAAAGTAAACAGCAGAGATCACCTGACTGCCCAGAGACGGTTTCTTGCTCTCCTGAGGATGCTATAAAGAATGGACTCAGGTAAGCATTGCACTTTATTCACCTATACAACATGAATATGCCCTGCTTTACATTTGGTTGTATCCCCAGAACAACATTCTGCACACGACCAGTACATACGCAATGTAAACAATTAGAAGTGAGGGTTTGTCCACTTTTACCACACTAATGTAGGCAGTGTTATTACGGGCCATATATATCCATTTTAGACACACACACTTGCATTCTCCTAGCCATCCTTGTCCATTGAAATATTTGTATTTGCGCATTGTCTTGTCAGGCTGTGGAATGGAGTTGTACCTGATAGATGTCGCCAGCTCTACAAGAGAGGTGAAGAGTGGCAGTGCTTTTTTGGACACAAGCTGTACTCTACCTTGACGTGTGAGTAGTTTTCAGCTGAGGCCGCCACTCTGATAGATTTGGTCTGTGATCGCTCAATCTGTTCAACATCATCATGCACTCCTCAAGAGACATCATTGGTTTCATTTACTCAAGAGCTGAAAAGCAGTTGACCTTCTGATATTACCACTGTTTATGTTGTGCATACAGTATACCTGAACAAGGCCAGTGGTATTCCGATTGCCTGGGTTATTTCTAAATTTTCAATAGACTTAAAAGTCCTTTTAAGTCTATTGATTATCTTTTATACAGTTCATACAAAGTAAGATGCATGACTGAGAGTAATGTTTGTGGTTGTTCATTATAAGTGACATCAAAATAATTGCTAACAGCACAAATATTCGCATATTGCTCAATGTACTAAGAGCTGTCATCAGGGCTAACAACACATCACAAATAATCGCATTGTTTTGTGTTTCCCGATAGCTCCCCTGTTCGTGGTGCAGTGGCTGTTTGACGAGGAACAGCTCAGGGTGGAGAACATCTTCCTGGGGGGACACAGTCTGTCAGAACAGCAATGGACATACATGCGCAACCTCGGCAAGGAGCTCAAAACCACCCTCCGAGACGTCACGTATGCTCCACCAGATTAATCTGCCATTGGAACCTTATGCCATGCGGCTCTTTCTTTAAAATGTCGGTCAACAGATTATGGGCCACTCTAATCCACACCATGCCAAATATCAAGAACATTCTGGATATTGTACCTTGCATAAAAATCAAGAACATTCTGGATATTGTACCTTGCATAATTGTCAGTAAATATATTACCTGAAAAATAAATTAAGTGCAAATTTGTCCATTAAAATACTGGACATGTGTGTTTTTCAGGGCTGTGTTTGCTCCCTCCTGTCTGTCTCACACAATGATCACTAAAAGGTAAGGCAGGACATGTGACACCTGTCCCTGCAAAGCTCTTATGCACCCCTGCATTGCCCCCACCCCCCTTCCCCTTCTAAGTGACCTCATCTCTTTCTAGTGAGCTCATGCTGCTGTTTCTGTAAGATCGTTCATCATGACACATACCACAGTGTGCCATGTCACACTTTCTCTAACCCCCAAGTACACCTCTTTCTCTACACTATTGAAGAGTAAAGATGGAAATGATCTTACTGACAGATATGGTCTTTTGTAGCACGTCTCTTTTCCTAGCTAATATGATATTAGTGTCTATGACATTGGTTAGGGTGATGTCAAGGGACCAATGCTTGCTGCAGATATAGGGGATAGATTGGGACATGCTTCACAGGCTAACTATAAAACTCGTAACAATATACATATGTGGAAACTCTCACATCTCTACTATTTTAAATGTTTTGCATTAATGTAATTGTAATGTAAATGTAATCTGCACCTTGCTTTGAGTTTCCCTCCCTCTTCCTTCTTCCTTATTATCTCATCAATACTCCTGTGCTACACCCCCCCCCACCCCCAACCCCCTTCCTCGTCCTCTCCCAGTAACTGGATGAGTTTCCAAGTGAAAGGGACTTCCCTACCACGTGCTCTGCAGTGCTGGGACAGGAGTCTGCAGGAGGCCGCCCGTAACAACAGGACCCCTACTAAGGGCTGTCCCTTCCACCTCGTAGACAACTGCCAGTGGCCCCAGTGCAACCCCACCTGCCCCGCCCTGGTGGACCAGGCCACCCAGCAGGAGTTAACCCTGGTCCAGATGCTGGTAGCCATGGGCCTAGACCTACAGCGGCTGGGCCTAGATCCACAAGGAGATGAAGGATCCCTGGCCACCTTGGACAGCAACGGGGGATAAAGCTGAAAGAGGCTGAACAGATGGCGGGAAAGACGTGTTGTTGAAATGAAACGTTAACGTAACCATAGGTTTTTTACAGATATCTGGTTACTTCATGTGCCGTAGCATTCCATTTTGCTCCATGTCTCTGTAACCATGGAAACCTGGATGGTACAGTAGGTGTATGTGTTTCTACTGGTTTGTCTCCTGATGACGATCTCTACTGTACATTTAAGGGAAAGGTTGTTTTCATTGTGTACCAGTTAAGTACCGTACCATCATACGTATCAAGGGTTCTTGTAGACAAATGTCACACATTCTATAACACATGCTAATCAATTTACATGGAAGTTTAACCCACAGTAGCTTTAAGCACAATAATGAACGTGATTACATTTTGCTCAGAGGCATTGTTAAATTGTTAGTCATCTTGCCTTACCTGGAAACAATAATGACATGACATACAGTATGTAAATATGGACCTCTGTATTTTCTTCAAATACATGTTTCTACATTTTCAAACACATGGACTTATGTCATGTGTTTTCCAATAAGACATACAGTATATGTTTTGTCAGAATGTGTTAAGCACACAACACTTATCACAGTAAAGCCCCTGCTCAAACTCATTAATTCACTCTACTCAATAACAATAATCTGGTCTAATACAAATCTAGTTTGCACACACCATTTACAATGATGCTGATTGTGATTTGTTTGGTTGTGACCTGTTTTCTGAATGCTATATTATTTCGAAATATCTATTTTTTGTGCATGTTATGTTTTGTGCATTTAAGAACTGATGGGAGTTATTGATATATTTCATTATTAGCTATTTGCCTGTAATTACACTGTGTATTTAATATCTGTAGGCACAATTTACCTCCTTGATATTCAATATTTTTATTTTAAACGCTGCAGTTATCACTGCACAGCTGTCTGTATATTATTTTGGGGATGGATGTAAATATAAATCATTATGTGTTGGAATATAAAGTAGTTATCCTACATAAAATGTGTTTTATTTTATTATAGTTCATACAGTGGCTACGTATTGTAGGTACTGTATTGTATTCACGGACAGTTGCAAAAAATCCCACTATATTACCTAATAAATGTAAAAACAACAAATGCAAGTTTGGTTTTCTCTAACAATGTGACACATTCCTTTTGTCTATTCTCTTAATACAGTTTTTATTGCATAAGATAAATACATTTTTAATATACATTATAACAGGTTACATGTACAGATGGTCACAATAACCTTGAACAGATGTGTAAAATACAGGGTTTATTGCCATTACACATTTGAGACCACTGTCCCTGGTTAAACATTTCAAGTTTAAAAACAGTAATAATCTATGATAATAATATATAGCCGCAAGTGGCGATCATCGGGCTCCAAATAGAACCACAGCAGTTGCATCAACTGTTCTGTCGAAGCGGTTCAGCGTCCTCAACAAGAGAAATAAGAGGTGCAATTATACCAATGTTAAACGCAGTGGATTGGACCACACAATGCAAACTTTGTAGAGTAAAATGTTTTTCAGATACAATAATATCTAAGACTGCCATGGATTTAAAAACATTTAGTGGACAGAACTCCTGTTAAGCCAGACCTACCCAGCTCACATTAACTACAAAACAATTAGAGCTCAACAATAAATTTTTACCGAAAGTGTGTCAGATTGAGAAATTAACAATATGCCATCAAATCCAAAAGCAAGTGTTAGTAAAGCAACTAATGTTATGTTTCTTACTTTTCCATGGTCATTGTTGTCTAGCTACAAGTATTCCTGATCAAAACTGACATTGTTTCAGCCAGAACGTTTTTTGTTAATGAAAGGTCTTCTGCTGCCATCTTCTGGGCCATTTGTGCTATTACATCAAATCACAAAAATGAGACAAAGCGTAAACCTTGTGGCCAATCTCTTTCAAATAAGGTTTTAATTTAATCCAATTTTTTTAATTGCGCAAAAAATGTCCTTACGCAAATTGGCGGCAATGGTCCCATTCAATGTTGGATCATTCAGTAAATATGGGGAACTAAACAGTTTTTTTAATAACACAAACGGTTCTCCATATATAAGCCAACACGTAAATGTGGTATCATAGCGCCCCCTAGAGTACTATTTCATTTTTGAGAGTTCTTAACATGTGTTGCGCCTAATTTTGTGTCCTGCCGAATTCAGTGACCCTTTCGAAAGTGCGCCACCTAAAATGTGTGTGTGTGTGATTTCTCACACTTTCTCACACTTTTTGTGTTTCGCTCCCGAAGTGTTTTAGTTCTGGAAAGGGTTACCAAAAGGTTAGCTAGCTATCGATTGTGGCTTGCTCTGCAAAAAGCTTGTGATTTTAGCTATTTCTGAATAAAAAGTGAATATAATCTACTTTATCTACACCTGCCTCGTCGTTTTAAGGTTAATCGATGTCTAGATATGTCTAAATATTATTTATAGATCTATCGAACTTTTTCATGCTTTTTCTGCTTAATTTAACATACTTCGTTTCGAAAGGGTCACTGAATTAGGCAGGACACAGAATTAGTCGTAAAACCTGGATTGGGACATATCTACCAAGTTAGGTGCCTGTTGTAGTGTGTATAGTGTGTGCTGCCCATGCAGTTTTATGGCAGAAATGGAAACAATCCTTACATATCCATAGGGTTCCAACAGCTTCGTTGCTTGGGCCCATAATAACAACTATACAATTACATATATTTACCTGATTAGAGCTTTTTTGTATGTTGTATGCTACAACACGTAAACAGGTGTAACCACGATAACATCTACAACAGCCTAAATGGAGCTTAATCGCTTATTGCATACTATCAATATTATCATGCTATTTATTACCCATAACTAATTACCCATAACTACCGTGGAATAACTTTTAAAAGCGTCAGTTAATAATTTGATTAATACTTATTGTGCAGTGATTAGCCTATATTTTGAATAATTATTATTGGTAGAATTAATGTATATATATGTTTTATTGAACTTGCAGCAAATTGATATATAAGTTAAAATATCACATTTATTAGAACATATGCGTAGCAGGCGTTGAAGATGTTTAGCTCTCGTTGCTTATTTCGTTTTAAAAGTGTTTTAAAATATTTCCCATATTGCATTGCAGGAATTTTCTGCTTCCTCTTTCCGCCATATTGCAGAACCGGTAAGAGCTCTTCAAGAATAATCTTTTTGTATCTTTTCAGTATCTTAAGCATCAAAATGTTAAATGGTGCTATAGTGGAGTTGTAACGAAGAGCAACATTATAGTAATAACATGGCATGATTATCATGAGAATTAAGATCTGGATTTTAATTATATTTAGGGTGTAAAACTCACGTCCATGTCACTCTGCCTGGCCTTCAAAATAGTCGACGCGTTCGGCTAAGTATTAGCTTACAAGAAAGAATTTTTTTTCCATTAAAATTGAACCAAATTTTACGAAGCTTTTTTCTTTGTTAATTCCAGACATGTGTTTTATGTTACTTGAATGGTGTTCGTTGCCCTACTTTAGAATTTGTCGTCATTTTCAGTTACTGAACGTACAGTACAACTAACGTTAGCAAAGAATAGCTATTGTGAATGCTAACCTGGCTTTTAGGACCATGCTTGGGTTGATGGTTTGTTATACTTGCAATAATTAAAGTTATAAAACATTCTCTTAAGGCATGTCAATACGTTTATTATACCCGTTTGACAGCAAAGACGCTGACTTTATATGGCTTGTCCTTTCATCAGTAGTGATGGTGATGATCGTTACGTTAGCGTTACCTATTGAGTGGCTTGAAACCGCTTTGTGTTTGACGCTGCTTATGGAGTTTTATTGATATGCTTGTCAACCTCTTTGAGTTTTCTTTTGCCCTTTCTCATCTGTTTAACAGGCATCATGGTGCGCATGAACGTTCTGGCAGATGCGCTAAAAAGCATCAACAATGCAGAGAAGCGTGGTAAACGCCAGGTCCTCATCAGGCCGTGTTCAAAGGTTATTGTGCGCTTCCTGACTGTCATGATGAAGCACGGTGAGTCATGGTGAGAGGCAACTGTAGATGTTTGGTTGGTACCATAGCGGGGGGAGGGGGGCAGGATTGGCTCCCAGCTGGAAGGTTGTGGGTTCCAACCCCGATGTTGACCTACCTGTAAGCATCCTTGAACAAGTTGCCTAACCCCCCTCCCTGCTCCAGGTGGTTGGTCACACTTGGCATGGCAGCAATCACCATCAATGTGTTAATGGGTGAATGTGAGGCAATGTACAGTAAAGCACTATATAAATGCAGTCTCTTTACCCAAGCAAGTGGCTAAAGTACACCTGTCTACTGAATATAACTGGTCTAAGTTAGGGAGTCAGTGTAGTTTCCACAAATGGAGGAGAGCATAATGCCTGATTAGAAACATACATATTTCTGGTTGATTTAGATCTGTCAATGTTAAGAGTTGGTTGTGAACTTGCTGCTCTAAACCCTACAGGTTACATTGGTGAGTTTGAGATAATCGACGACCACAGAGCCGGGAAAATAGTTGTCAATCTCACAGGACGGCTGAACAAGGTATGTGACAAAGATCTATTAGAAATTCTAGTGACTTTACAAACATCTTGTTATCTTGTCCCTTGTGTTGACATGCATATTTATTTTGAGTAACAGAGGTTAGCTGTGATGCTTGCATCACCATAATATATATAAAACAATATGCTAGTGTACATAACTGATTTACTAATGTGGCATTTGCTTGTGCTTGCCTTTCAGTGCGGTGTGATTAGCCCACGTTTTGACCTCCAGCTCAAAGACCTGGAGAAATGGCAGAATAACCTGCTGCCGTCAAGACAGTTTGGGTGAGAATCTCTATTTTAGAGTGCTGAGATGTCCTAATGGGCAGGTAGTGATTTCTTTAGAGGATGTAGTATAGGAATGATACATATAATTATGAATATAATAAATAGCTGTGAAGTTCATGCTGCTGCATTTGATTATTCACACTAGAGCTTTAATCAGGCCTGAAAAGTTACACGCAACATGGACCGAGTCCCAAACAATTCTGTCAGAGCCTGAATCGAACCCACACACTTATGGCTGTCTTAAGACAAAACCCAATTACAGCCCGATTTAAAAAAAAAAAAAATGTATTACACTTTTCCAGGCGCTGTCCATACGCTGCGCATCGCTATGTGTATCTAGTGCTGGGGCGATTAGTCGACGTAACCGACGTCACCGGTTACTAAAAACGTCTATTTGCTAAATGTACCGTTGACTCGGAAAAATATACCTATAACTATGCTCTGATCTGATAAAATAGTGCTGTCAATAGACTATGAGAGGCAGCAATGAGCTGCAAACGCACTTAGTAATCCTGAAACCAAAAGAAGACAAATGTGTGGCATGGTGTGTTTGTGTGTACCTACCCTAATACATCCACTGATATGTCTGTAGAAGATTCATTTGACTCAGCTTATAGCCCGTGATGCGGTAAATACCAGACAAGCAGCAGCTAACAATGTTAGCGTTAGCACTCTGCTAGATGCAGCACGTGACATGCATTGGTGCAAAGCGTCAACGAAAACATTGCGGGACACAGTGAAAGAGCTACACGCAAACACGGATCCATTAAAGCGGAGAAAAA
>JAODOY010000001.1:3166390-3182176 GCA_025399855.1 Forbesichthys papilliferus | reverse complement strand
CGGGGGGGGTTGTCTGCCCAGGGGTGTTAGAGAGAGAGAGAGAGAGAGAGAGAGAGAGAGAGAGAGAGAGAGAGAGAGAGAGAGAGGAACATGTGGTAGTAATCTGGCTGTTTTACTGTCTGGCTCTCGTGGTGAAAGTGTTGGGCAGCAGCTACGGGCGGTCTGGATCGTGTCAGAAGCCGCCGGAGTCAGGTTACCTTGACAGACCAGGCTAGGAACGAGTGAGTGGGGTAGAGAAGAAAGAGAGAGAGAGAGAGAGAGAGAGATGAAGAGGGTTGGGTATAGGGAGATCTGGAGGCAGATAGAGTTGGGGTAAACAAATGAGTGAAAGATGGAACTGGAGAAAAAATGAAAGGAAAGGGATGGTGGCTTTCCAAGAGCCAATCTCTTTAACTTACTCTTTTGACTTATTTTGCCCTCCCCCAATACATTTTCCCTCTGTGTGTGTGTGTGTGTGTGTGATCCCAGGCCAGAGGGCTGCAGGAGAGGGCCACTTGAACTAGCCCCAGCTGAGAAAACAAATGGCCGTGACTCTATTTGCCTCCCTGCTCTTCGACTCTCAATTTTTGCCCGTTCTTTTTTTGTTTTGTTCTTTCTCCCTCCTCTTGATGATGAGCATTTAATGAAGTAGGGGAGCTAATCAAAGCCAGAGAGAGGCACCCGAACCCTGTGCTATCTCCACCCTCGCCCTGCTGCTCTGCTTCTCATTTGACGATGACCTAGAGCAGCAGACCTGTTGTCCAATGAACTAGCCACAGGGATATGTATATACACACACACATATACACACATACATGCAGGTGGAAAGGGGGGTTTGAGCCACTGGTGAAAAGTCATGGTGTGTGTGTGTCCAATGAACTAGCCACAGGGATATGTATATATATATATACATATACACACATACATACAGGTTGAGCCACTGGTGAAAAGTCATGGTGTGTGTGTGTGTGTGTGTGTGTGCATGTCACGTGCGTGCGCGTGCACGTGCACGTGTGGGCGCGTCAGCGTGTCGGTCTGTCTGTGTCCGTGTATAAATCCATATCGTAAGTCACAACAAAGTGAAATGTCAACAGACCTCCTCAACTGCAGTGTATAAAACACGCTGTGGACGAGATGGATTGGGTTCAGGAGCGAGGTAGTGGTATAGGGGAGATGCGAGAGGAGGAGGCGGCGGTGGAGGAGGAGAGGGTGGTGCGGCGGTGGCGGTGGAGGCGGGAGATGTGCGGGGTCGTCGGGGTCGAGGTGATAAGTCGCCTGCCTGGGAATTAATGGGAAGCAGATGGCGCTACCTTTTCTTGACGCAGGGGCGCAGATACACTGGAGGAGATTTATCAGTGTGTTAGAACGGGGCCTGCCTGGCCAACTCCCCCGCCAGAGAAGGATTTAGTACATTCCTGCTCCGCTCTGAGACGGGAGGTGTGTGTGAAACGGCAGAAGTTTGCTGTCAGAAAGGGGGAGATTTGTGGAATGAGCGGGAAGTCTCGTGGGGTCAAGGGATGTCTTTGTAAATGTCTTATAGATGTGCTCAAACGATTCGTAAGACCTCTTTTCTTCTTGTATTTCCATTATGAAGTTCTCAGGGTCTATTCATATACGTGCTGACCTCTTAGTCAGCACCAGAGTTTGGTTAATTATAGTGTAATTTCTATTTTATTTAAAAAATGTTTATCCTGTTGGAATCACATTGCTATTAATCACCAATATGTAAATTACATTTCTTACCTGGTTAGGTATTTGTCAGGGGACTCCAGTTCAGTCATGCATTCGCATGCAGGAAAAATTATGCGCTGTCAACATTGGTGACGCTGTTTCATTTATTTTCATCTGGCACCATTACCAGATTTTAATACGTTGTTTGGCCAGACTCAGGGATTCCAACTGGCACATTCAATATGTGTCCAGCCTCAACATGCTGGAAAAAGACAAGCTACTTTATGATGATGCACGTGCGCCATCAGAATCCTGACTGTGGATTTCAAAGCTCCTTGGTACAGTTTGTCCTGGATATAATCTACCTTATATAATAATACAATTAATAATAATAATAACTAGGGTTGCAAGCAACACTCCGAGACATATCAGTACTTTCAACATATCGCTCAATGTCATCGTGGATCATTCAGCCTCAATTACAATTCTCGATTTCTCTAATAATCCACGTTCATTTCACAAACAAGCCTACTTATTTCACCTTTAATGCATGAAGTCAGATGGCATTATCTTATTGCACATCATTTTGAAGGTCAAAGTTTACAGATATATGCAGTATTGATCATTTTGACAAATAATAGATGTGTGCAGTTTCAAATCTCAAAGTATGGATGCAGTGTCATCGTGCAGTCATATCTTATATGAATATATGGACAGATATTTTACATTAAAATAATACCATGTAATACATGTTCATTGTCATCATTATCTCATTTAGCATACATCTCCATAATAATAAACACAAGCTGCCACAATAATAAACACACTATGCCTCAATTAGCATTCAGATTGACAGTCAATAATTTCAATTGTGAAGAGTAATACATTGTTAGTTCATGTCTCACAAGGAAGGGGTATCTTTAATCACAGGAAATATTCATTTTCACAGTTTACACTAGATACATGGCATTCAATGGTGTGTGTTTTACTCATATTTATCAATTACATATTTCACATGGTCAGTCTAGGGCATGTCCTCTCTATGTACAGTTAATGACATGGTGTTGCTATATGAAAATATGTATATCTTTTACCATCTTTATATCTTGGAATCATTATCCATTATCTTCATTATCTTATATCATATCATTATTTCCCAAAACATACTTTGTTCAGATATGCATTCTACACATGTTGCAAGTTTCGTGCAAATCTAAGTTACGGTATATTTTAAGATCATTTTTACATTTTGTGCAAAATTGTCACAGTACAGAAGAATCTAGTTAGGCAGACATTATGTGGACTTAGTTGTTCATTATCATCAGTTATGCATGTGTAGCAAGTTTCAAGTTTCTTTATCATGGTTCAAATTAAAATTGTTTCAATTTCAAAAATGTTTGGCATGTACTGTAGCGCCACCTATCTTTATATCATTATCATTTTCCACGGCACGGTCGAGACATCTATATACTATTATCATGCAAATAATGCATAATTTGTAGCAAAAGTTATCAGGTTGTTTTTATGTATTCTCGTTTTTCTGTTACAATAATAATAATAATAATAAAACCAACAATAAGAATAGGTTCCTCCTTCAGAGGAACTAATAATAACAATAATAATAATAATTAAGTAATTAAAGACATTCAACCAGATATTGTGTTTAATGTAAATTATCTTAAATTGTTTGAATGTAGATGTCTGCTTTGGGACATCAGGCGTCAGAGGTTTGGTGTTAGAAGGAAACCTAACACTAACAAACAAAATAGGCTTTGAATCCACCCTTGAACACGGCAATGATCAAATCCACCATTACCCTCTTTTAAATGGTGTCCTATGTGAACCAAAAGGCCATGCCACTCTAAGAACACCTGCAATTTCGGCAACAGGAACAAAACATTTTCTTAAATATCAAATGCACATGTGACATTTTTTCCTTTCTCGTCACACACCAGTGAAATCACAAAGTAATGGTTGCCTATATTGTCTTCCAAATTGTCCTCTTTGATACTCATAATGTTACTTGTCACTTTATTCCAGATGGTGATTTTTTACAGTACATAATACATTACAGGATGATAATTTCTTTGATTTAGGACCCCGAGCTGAATAGCCCTCTCCTGGATGAAAAAGCTTTATTTTTTGACCTTGCGCAGGCCTGATATGTGACGTCTTCCTCCACTTGACCTGATCTCGGTTATTTCTCCAGGTGCAGGCAGGGTTCCAGAGGGAGCTGAGTGGGCCTCTCACTCTTATCACTTTAGTGATAATGGCCGTCACATAAAAGATGACCCGGCAACCTCCACAAATGCCAGAGTGGCCCAATTAGCCACTATGCATTTCATACAATTTGCAAAGGCCAAATGTTCCCAAGCTGTAATTATGTACTCACATAGCCCACCTTGAATGACCTGCCAACCGGCCCCGGCGCTCGATTGGTGTTGAGGTCGTTATGACAGCGTTGGCAAAAACACAGGGAGAAATGAGTTGCGGGGGTCTATCATTGTGTCTGTAATTGGTCAAGTTGCTCCCTCTCGCTACCTGGTAGGGAATGCATAATGGATAATGCTGATTGCGCTGTGTGATGGGAGAGGAAATGTCACTGCGGTGCTCTGAGTGGGTTGCTGCTGACTATAGTTAGACACTTTAACGGTTCTCCCTCCCACAGCAGCCTTTTAGGACTGGTCAAATAGAACAAGATGCCACTTGAAGCCGGTTTTAAGACTACAGAAGGCCAGCTCTGTGGTCAGCTGTATTGCCTGGAGAGCACGTGGATTGAAGGACGTTTTTACTTCCAAAAATACATAGTGGCAAAAAAAATCTGTTTCAGTTTTGCAAATAATTTTAAATGTCCTAACTTTATTAGTGTTTGAGTGGGAATGACAGTATATAGGTCATCGATGATTGGTTACAGTCCATATAATGTTACATCTGGATCCAAAGTTGGCTTGTTTTACACAAAATGCTTCCTAGTATTCAATGCTCAATGTTTCTTACTCTAATTATTCATTTTCTCTATACCCTCCTTTTATATAAATAAATGCTGTAACTATTCTGATATAATATTTGTTGCTTAAAATTGCTGGTGTTTGACCTGCCCAACTACTGACAAATGTACTACATGTAAGTCACTTTGGATAAAAGCGTCTGCCAAATGCCGTAAATGTAAAATGTTTCACAGATAGATTTGTTCAACCGTTTCAGGTCCCTTCTGACAAGTGGAAAAACCGGACTTTCTACCACAGGGGAACCTTTAATTACTATGTGAAGTCCATCAATGGTACTTAAGTACTAATCCTTGCTTAATACTTAATGACCCTGTGAATCCATGAAATGGATACACAGGGACATTCATTAGACGTCCGAGCCAACACGGCCTTCCTGGGTTCCTGCAACAACAAGCCTCCATGACCTGCCTTCACTTCAGTCACACAGGCTCTCTTTTGGTGCTAGGGGTCCAGTCGTGTGCACTGGGCTGGGGGGGGGGGGCTGCTGTGAGGCAGGCCCTTCCCCCTAATGTCTCCATTGCCTGCACCTGACCCCACTAGCCAGCAGTGGCCAAATTTAGTTTGGAGGCATGCCACCATGGGAGAGCAGACAGGCCCATTAATCAGCAGGAGTCTCCCCCCTGCTCATCGTGCAGGTCAGAGAAGGAGCAATACACACACACACACACACACACACACACACACACACACACACACACACGCACGCACGCACACACACTCGCACTGCATACCTTCATGGTACAAACACAATGTGCGCTCTACAATAGAGTCGACCACGTGGTCTAAACAAATGATTGCTGGGACTTTAAAGGCACTCTGACAGGAGCTGCTCCCCCCGTCCCCCCTCAAACTTCCCCTCTCACTTCCTCCATCACCTCCCTCACACACGCACGCACACACACACGCACACACACCTGGTCACCTCTCACGCTCATCCCTTTTCTGCCTGACAACCCCCCCCTCCCCCAGGTTGTAGGGGTTATTCACCCCCCCAACCCTACCGGTGATGTACTGTATGAGGGGTCATCAGATACACACATGCACGCACTGTCACATACCAGAAGATAACGTACTGTACCAGGCAGACATACTCATTCAAAGTCATGTGAGCTAAAGGAAACACACACACGCACACACACACACACATGCACGCCACACACACGCAGAACACACACTAATAACAGTGATGAACCTAGACACACAGACACACACACACAGACACCCAGACAGACACATCGGTACACGGCACCTTTAATAAGAATACGATGGATTCATGCGTTGGATCATAGCCGGAGAATCCATACTTTTGGATGAGCAGGGTGAGTACGAAGTGGAGGGGAAAAAGGAGTGCAAACCCTGAATATATGACATTTATTATCATGTCTGAGAGGATACCAGAGTGCTCTGGCCTTTAGCGGTCTCTACGGAGATCAGCAAGGGATCTGGCTTGACTGTGGAATAGTACAATATTACCGGTTCCTGGAATGTGAAAATTGCCGTATAGCTCGTTTAGCTGCAGTGTGTTCGGAGGTAATTGACTTGTAATCAATGTTTATTATCTTGTAAATGAGAGACGGTTTGGAGCATGTACAACCAATAGAAATCATTTGTTGTTTGATATCCCTAAGGTGTGGAAAGATACCATTACGTAACAGGGTGGCTGTTAACTATTAGTATACGGTGTCATTAGTTCACGCATCTTTTTAAATGTGAAACTCTGCAAGAAGATGAATGGTGGGATTGCGCTAGATTAATGAAGGTTAGCAAAGCCCCCAGATGTTTCCCTGGTAATTACATGCCTTTGTTTATCAGGAAAACAAGTCGCATCAAGAGCAAAGCATTCATTGTAATTTTTCATAATCTTAATAATTCAAGTGTAGAAGCTTCATTTTGCTCCCAATTTATCATGCTAATGTTATGAATAAATCTGCATAATGTTCAATGCTGCTTACTGGATTACTAAACAACCCACGAGTTTAAGAGTACCAACACTTAAAACTACAAAAGTATATGCATAATAACAAATCGTATATCAGTGTTGCCGTTAAGGTAAGCAAACATTATTGTGAAATTATACTTAATCTCATAACATTTTAAATACAAAACATTAACTTGTATATAGTACAGTACTGTATGTACAGTAAAGTATAATTAGTAGCAAAGCTATTAGTAGCTTGAAACCAACTACACAAGACAAGGCATGTTTTTGCTGACACTGGTGCCTCCATGTTGAATAGTGAAATATACAAGAGTGTAGCTGCAATACAGAAGCAAAAATGTATCTGGCACTGAGGACATTTGCATAGACAAATCTACAGTAGGCCTACTGTACACTCAACTTTAACTACAACAGCATTCCAAAACATACGGCAGTTGTGTCTCGTGAGTGGTTATCTATCTAATTAATTTTTTCTAGACAAATTGCCATTATTCCGGTAGTGCCGTTATACCAAATACATAATACATGTAAAGTAGCAATCAAAACCACTTCAGTGATGTACTTAGAGACAACAAAAATGAAGCATGGACGTCTTTGTATACCTTGTTTAGCCATATCTCTTTCCCTTACTTCATGCCTCTTTCGGTATATTAAACATTAAGTGCCAGCATACAGCATATACTTTAAGCTGCACATGAACATATGGCACGGTTTATTTTCCCACATAATGTATAGCTAATGGTGGCAGGGCATTCATTCTCAGTTTTCATAAGCACAGGGCAGGCTGCTATCTACGTGTTTAGCTTGTCTCGCCCCAGTTGTCTTGTCAGAAATCAGATAGAGATCACAACGAGGTTTTGCAACAGGAGGTCAGTCCTTGCTCCGGCGTAAATATTTCATCCAGGACTCACGTCAAGGGGCTTTTAAAGATGTTTGCTGGACCGTGCTTCTCTTTTCCTACCCTGGAAAAAGTGACAGTGCTTGCATTTTCACCCGTTTCAGGACAGGGTTAAATCAATTAAAATCTATTATTAATATGGCAAAGCGTTGACCTCGCTGAAAGCCCCTAGAATTTCAGAATAGCATGGAAAGAGGAGCAAGTGGTGAACTTTGACCTCTCAAGTTTTCACGAGAAGAGAATGGACGTGAAGTGACCTTGTTTCAGGAACAAGGGTACAATATGCCCTGTCAGGCAATTCAGTGAGGTTTCTCCATGTTTTCTTCTTGCACTGCATCAGTCTAAATATGAGCGATGATGGCCTGGCAGAAGTATACGGCAGAACGTTCATAATAATCCGACATCTCAGGACGTATCTGCTTCAGCCCCGCTGTAGTATTTGGGCACCTGTCTGCAAGGAAATCGGCCTTACATTTTATATTGCAGATAAATGCATCCACAGCCATGTCAAAAATGATCATCTTTACCAACAGCCTTTCAAATCACCTTTAGAAGGTCAGTCATAATCTCCTCGGCTATACTCTCAAGGCGAGCCGGCTCGAAATGACTCTTCCGCCATTGTTTGGTGAAAGCGCGAGTCTCAGACTTCCTCTTTTCCTTTCTGAGAAAATGGGGGAAATTGTCCTTGGCTGGGCAGCAGCAGGGCGTTTTGACTGGATAATAAGCTTGGAGGAGTCGTTAAGACCTGCTCTCACATAACCACCCCTGCCCAATCACTATACACACCTTCTCTCCCTCTTCCTCTGGATGCCAGATGAAAGGGGGCCTTTTTTGGGGAATACGAGCCGAAGCGGAAATGATGGAGTGACTGATAAAGAGAAAGAAAGGGAGAGATGAAAAGTGGTTTTGAAGTGGTTTGGCGCATTAGCGGGCCTGCCACCTCACCGCTGACCTTCCAATTTACACAAACAATACCTTGGCTCCGAGAAATTCACAGAGAGGAGTCGTCCTTCCAAGGAAATGGGAAGGGGGGGGCGCAGAGCGGACGGAGGGAAAAGTATATGGACACATACTGAAGCATATACTGAGGCATGGAAGGGTTAGTAGTTTGAGGGAAATTATGTTTTCACCCGTCCGTACTGTCTGTTTGTGGAACATGCTGCACTCAGGGAAGTCACACTTGATAGGATGAAAATGTGTGTGTAGGTATTTGTGTTTGCCTGCACGCTGGCAGATCCCCATTTGAAATGTTAAAGAAGGACATTTTAGATATGTGCGTGGGTGTGTGTTTGCGCGCATGCGTCCGTGTGCGCGCACGTTCGGGAGCGTCGCCTGTTCTGTTTGCGTGTTTGTTTGTTTGTTTGTTTCTAATTGCCCATTCATACGTGCTAATACTGCCAGTCTGCAGGTCTTTATCTAGTGGCTCTTTATGTTCTGTACCACAGCGAACACAAACTGCGCTTGTTTGTTAGCACCCTACTGCCAAAGTGCCCCTCCAGGGTAGTGTCAGCCAGCGATTTGCTGTAAATGGACTCTCACTATCATTTAAGATGGCGTAACGCATTGTCCAATCACATGATCCCATCCCCCTCAGACCCTCTGGCCTCAACTGGTTCCACGGCATCATCGGGAGAGCAAAACGGCCATTTAGACACACACACACACGCGCGCGCGCGCGCGCACGCAGGCACACGCACTCATACACACACAGTCGCACACAGTCTCTGACTTGGCTTGAGGGTTAGCCATTCCAAAAATGTCAAAGATGGTGGTGGCCATTGTATCGCTCGTCTTTCACTGACACTGAATGATGGTAGCCTGCCTGGTTTAAGATTGTCATGGCCCAGAAACCCATTCTGTGTGACTGAAACGTAATAAGGCCATCTCCCCTCTGGGGCTGCAATGTGGTGCCAGCACAAAATGTTGTTGAAATCCTACATTGGTTATTGTTATTAACAAAATGTAAAACGCAAACGAGAGAAGACAATGTGTTGTGAAATTTGAGTGTAACTAGATGAATAGAAGAACTGGCCAATTTAGTCATACTGTACAGAGTATTGTACACGTATTGACAATGAAATAAAGGCTGTTAGCACATTGAATTTCAACCTAAAGCTGAAATTGCCAGGCTTGCTGTGCTGAAAAGGTACTATACACTTTCCCCAAGAGAGAGTAAGCATATTGTTTCTATCTAATTGACACTAAGCTCATGGCTATTACCATGTCAACACTGGATTACTGCAGCCTTTGAGCCTGTGGAGTGGTTAACTTGGCCCACATTCAGGCTCTGTTTTCCTTTCCATTCTGTCGTCTGCAGCTCACACACACATGCAGTGCAATCCAATGAGCGAGCGCACATGCCTGTAGCTCATACACACACACACACACACACACACACTTGCAAGCCAACACACACACACACACACACACACACACACACACACAAGAAACTAACACATTGCACACAGATAAACTCTCTCACACTTTCACTGCTGCCGACTGTCCCAAAAGCCTTCTAGATCATAGGCTATACACTGGATGGCGATTGGCCGGTCAGAGGCCCCTGGTGCACAGTGACAGTAATTAGCACATGCCAGCCATTACAGTACCAAACACAGATTAGGCATGCACCCGCATGGCATGCTGCCATCGCTGTGAAGTGTACGCATGTGTGCAAACCTGTGTCCCATGTGACTGTGTCTGAGTATATCTCATTTATGTGTTGGTTGTTTGTCTACATTCACAGGTTTTTGTGTACAATGGTCAATAGCTGCGCGTTGCCGATGCACAGTGTAGAATGACACTGTAAGAAAACGCATTCACATCACTGAATGTATATGAAACAAACAATAATGAATGTTCAACTTCACACAATTCAATTATTTAAAGCATTGTTTCACAGAAATAAGGCAAAACATTAACAAAATCAGCAATTTCTTTGACCCTTTTTATAGTTTGATGCATTTCCAATATGCCCGTGCATTGGCAAATACATGCGTTCAAGTGTGGTGTAGCTACTGTTAAGTGCTCATGTTTGGCAACGAGAAAGTGTGTGTAGGTGTGTGTATGTGTGTGTGTGCGTGCGCGCGCCACTGCCTGCCACTGTGTTTGTGTGTGTTTTTGTTCAGCCTCATTCCCTCCTGTGCCTGCTAGTCAATTTTAGCATTTGGAGAGAAAGAGGCTGCACTCCCCACAGCTCCATCGCTTCCAGCTCGGAATTAGAGATAGAGCCATGATATGTGAAAATAATTTTTTTAAACGCCCCCAATCTTTTACCGTCTCTCGCCCACTTCCCCTCTCTCTCTCTCTCTCTCTCTCTTTGGGCTGGAGAGTAGGCCATGCTGTGTGTGCTTAATGAAAGATAAGAGGGGTCCTCCACCACTGACACTGAGCCACAGGCCTTCGGAGGGCTGTGCTAATCTGCTTGGCTCCTAATGGGGGCCACTTTGTGTCTGCCGAGGATCATTTCATATCAAACAAATTGTGTCCTGTGAAACCCATTACATTCTTGGCCCTTTGGAGATGCTTTGCCCTTAGCTGACACATAGAGGACATCTTCACCCCGCCGTTGTATATAGCCCTCAAAACGGCCTTATGTGGAGCATTCGTCATTTATAATCTTTATGTGTTTTATTAATCAAAAAGGGCTTTTTTTGTTTAATAATGTCTGTTTGTTTGTTTGCTTTAAACCTGTACAGTATTTCATTATGCAGGGGGTGTGGAAGAAAGGGATGAAGAAAGAGAATACAGAGGGAAAGATGAGACACAATGGTGAAGGGTTAATGAACTGGGCTCTCATCTTCCAGGTATTAAGTTTCTTAATTGTCTCTCTCTGCATGCGGTCTTGGGGCACATTCCGCTGAAATCAGTAGTCTTGCAAAAGGATTTGAAGCGCGTCTGCCATCTATATTTACAGTACAGTGTCAGCCTTGTAATTATACGTTAACGAAATATGTTGATGATACAGCACTTGCAAAGCAAGCATTTTGAGCTCTAAACTGCGAGGGGCGGGGCTTAGGACGACGCTACACATGAAAGCGTTGATGTGAGCACCAAATCACAGACGCCACACATTCCCAATGCAGCTCGACTCAACCCCCCCCCCCCCCCCGATGGGCTATGGCCGAGGTAAGCAGCCGCAGCTGCCACACATGTAAAGTACATTTATATTTGTATTGACAATAGTGTAATCTGGTGCGACACCGTCGGCCCTTCTGCAGGTCATCACTCTTGATGCTGGCGCCGTCTGTGAACGCCTGCGCGTATGCGTGTGTGTGTGTGTGTGTGTGTGTGTGCGTGCGTGTGTGCGTGCATGTCTGCGTGCCTGACTGTGTTTTTCACTGAGAGCATGCGTTTGTTTAGTTTTTTGTTGTTTTTTTTTTCTTTCATTTATTATTTGTGTGTGTGTGTGTGTGTGTGTCATCAGTTCTGCAAGGGAAAAAACAGGGGGTGGGGGGTAGAAAATGATCCACGGCCGATACATACGAAACAGGAGAGCTCATACATAAACATAGCTGGAGGGCCTCGGGGCCAGGCAATCTAGCAGGCAAATTGCTCAGCAGTCAGCCATGGAGGCTGCACTGTTTACTATGCATGAGGTCTTGTGACATGCTTTAAAGCCGCCCCTAAAAAACAGGGAGAACCGGGCGATCGGCGGTGAAGAGGTGGCTCTCCCTATTGCCGCACATTCTCTCTGGCGAAAAAAAGACCTCGTGTAGTAGGCTAGGAAGGATGGATCATCGTTTTCACTCTAAAGAGCTGTGTTGTATATTACTGTAACAGCCGTAGAGAACGCTTAGCATGCGTGTGTGTGCGTGTGCGTGTGTGCACGTGTATGTGCGCATGTGTGTGTGAGAGAGAGAACATTAGACTTTTTGATGCACTCACAACTGGGTGGGATTTCACAGCCCGCTAAGGCACTACTGTTTATAACACTGCACCTGAAATGCACTGCACTATAACTCTGCATTTGTGTGTAGGAAAGCTCTGGACGGCACAAACAAGCAGTTAATGCAAATTCACTTTCATATGCACACATATTTTCATAGTTTCCATGTACAATACAGTCCCATTGTTCAGTCATCTACTGTACATATTCATGTGAAGGATTCCAAATACTGTCCGAAAATACCATCGGAACTCCATCTTCAAAATCAAAACTCTTTTCAGCGCAAAGTTCCTAACCTTGTAATCAATAATCTGTTTTAGTGTCATGCCAGGGGTCACTTTGTGGGTGGATTTTATTCCAATTTCCAAGTGATAGAGCCAGTATGTTGTTGTTGTTGATACTTTATCTTCTAAAACAATAACCGGGAAGACTTTTAACGGCTGAGCCACGAATCTGCCATTTTGAATGGTCAGAGATCCGTGAAGACGTGAACAACCCACAAGCAACACAGCTGCTCCGGCCCGGCGTCTACCAGCCCTGAGTCCCAGGGGGCGCCCTCCTCAATTCAATTTCAATCTGGGTGACGCCCCGGGGTCTGAGTTCAAGTTCAAAGTCAGGCAACCAAGGCGTCGATGGGAGAATTGCCCACCCACGAGAGGCCGCCCCGCCAGCCAACAGCGAGAGTGAACCGTGCCCAGACGAGATCAGGCCTGAGCCTATGGTACAGTATGTCTATTCAAAAGTCCATTGGTGAGAACTGGGTGTGGGGGAAGGGGAGGTGTGTGTGGGGGAGGGGGGGGTTGGGCATTGGGGTGGCACTGTGACCACAAACACCTTGGCTGTCTCTCTCTCCCCCCCTCCCACTCTCTCTCTCCCCGCCTCCCTTCCTCCATCTATCTCTGTCCCTCTACCCCCCTCCCCCCTCTCCCTCTCTGTGCCTGTCTCCATCTCTCTCTGACGCTCCCCCAGACTATAATTATGCTAATAGTATGTATATAGCTGTGGCCCCGGAGGCTTGGGCTGTATTGAAGGCTCACAGGTCTTTCTGTCCTGTAACAGTATTAGTGTGCTTTTGAAAAGCGGTCCGCCGGTGTGTGTGTGTGTGTGTGTGTGGGGGGGGGAAGAAGCAGGATAGAGAGATAGTGCAGGGTGGCAAATGGGACATGACCACCGTGCGCTCTGTCACGACGACTCCCATTGTCCGCTTGAAGAAAAGGGGTCTGCGGCACCAGCAAGACAATAACGAAGGAGCAGGAGCCCTCGCTTGGACCGACCGAGCTGCCTGGGCACCTGGGGGGGGGGTTCATGGGCGTTGATGTGGGAGACAAATGGATGATTGTAATAATAGGCATTGTTTTGACTCATGACCCACAAACATACTGCATATTGTGACATACAGTATTGCTCCTGCAATGCAATGGGGCTGTTTAATGCTATACTACTGTAACATAACAGCATGTAAACAACATCAAACACACACAATGAAAGATAAAATATCAATTTAACGTTTGTTAAAGGTTTATTTCAAAATATTTAAATCACTGGCCTTCTTTTTCCTATAGTCTGTTACGCTATGCACAGGTGAGTGTAAACCCCCAGCGGGACAGGCTTTAGACGATAGGATTTGATGTCAATAATTGAATTTCACAACAGGAAAAATATCAGGTAGGCAGGCAGGCAGGCAGGCAGGCAGGCAGGCAGGCAGGCAGGCAGGCAGGCAGGCAGGCAGGCGAGTATAGCATGTAGCTACTGGAACAATCCAATAGTGACTGACCGTTGGGCTGGGTGTAATATATGGTGGGTAATTAGTGATTGGAGTCAGGTTTGTTTGGTGGTAGTGAGCAGTGGCACAAGTCTCCGCCTTGGCATGCCTAGACACGCCCCCTAGCCACCACTAACCCTTCAGCAGCGCAGGATCCTCACATAGTCACTGCTGTAGTGTATTTGGCTATGAACTTGCAATGCACACAAATATTTATTACATATGTTTATTGCAATAAGCAGGGCGGCAGTGGTTCAGTGGGTAGAGCGGGGTGGCAGGAGTTGCTGGTTCGAACCCAGCTAACCCCTCACCAAATGTCGAGGTCTCCCTGAGCAAGACACGTAAACCTAACCGCCCCCGGTGGTCAGGTATCAGCTTGCATGGCTGACACCACCGTCGATGTATGAACATACTGTACGTGTGAATGTGAGGCAATACTGCACAGCACTTTGAGTGGCCGTCAGGTTAGAAAAGCGCTATATAAATGCAGGCCATTTATTGCAATTATGTTTACTGCCCATGGTTTTCTTTCAATTCCACCATACACTACAATTCCACAGTATGCTAGCTTCTGAGTCATACTATTGAGCCTTACAATCCCATCCACTTCTGTTCAGTCTGATTGGCTATTTGTCTGGGACTGGAAGAAAAGGTAACAGGTGACCGGTTACAGTTCAGGAATTATGTCATACCTGGGGCCAAATCAGACTAGTCATTGTCTTTTTTCAGAGAGGAACTTTGGTTTTTAATTAATTAAAGGGAGGGTCAGTCAGTTCTCGACGCTTGCTAATTTCAAGCTCAAATCAAATCAATTCACATGTTGAAATGCAATGTGAAGCAAAACATACTCCGGCTTTGTTGTTGTGACCGGTGTTCGCCACTTTGTTTGTGTTCCTATTTATGGAGCCAGGGCTGTAGACGTTTCCGATTTTATATTCAGCACGCACAGAAAACGTGAGGAGATATTAGTTGAATTTGAAAAAAAGTATATTAGCTTACATTTACAGTAGCTTGCAATAGCTGAATATACCTTTACACATTTTTAAATACGTTTTAAATTAATTTTACAACACTTCCTTTATTAAGTGATGCTGGCGGAATGTTTCAGTTGAGAACAGGTTAAACAAATAAATAAACTTTTGTGTTTGTATTTTTCTGTCTTGTTTACAGCAGGATGAGGCTGTAGGCATGCACTAAATGGGTCGCTAAGATGGGACATTGCTTCCAGCGCGCGCTGAGAGGTGTCAACAGAACAGGCGTGGGTGTGGGCGAGCCCTCCATGGTTCACGGCTATCGCTTGTGCCTTCCCCAGTCCTGCAGAGTGACTACCATCTGTCCCTGTGTCACACAGTGCGCTCTCTCTCTCTCTCTCTCTCCCTCTCTATCTCTCTCTCTCTCACACTCACACACACACACACACTATCACTCTGTGTTCACATTTCTTTCCTTCCGTTTCTCTAACTCTCGCTCCCTCACTCCGCCCTCTCGCCTCCTGTCCTCAACAACTCAGCCTCGAATCTTTACTCGCTCTCTCTCTCTCTCTCTCTCTCTCTCTCTCTCTCTCTCTCTCTCTCTCTCTCTCTCTCTCTCTCTCTCTATAGGGACCCCAAGGGAAGAAAGGGTTGCTGGGGTTACCAGGAA
>JAODOY010000001.1:3135837-3156416 GCA_025399855.1 Forbesichthys papilliferus | reverse complement strand
GGTATATAGAGAGTGAGAGAGAGAGAGAGAGAGAGAGAGAGAGAGAGAGAGAGAGAGAGAGAGAGAGAGAGATGGGTAGAGAAAGAGATGGGGAGAGAGAAAGAGAGAGGGGGAGAGAGAAGGAGATAGAGGAAGAGAGAAAGAGAGAGAGGGGGAGAGAGAGGTCACCCTGCTGGCTGAGTGGCAGTGGCCGTCATGCATAGCATCTCTAAAATGGAGGAGGGGGGGGGGGGGGGGGTGGTAGGAGGGTGAATGTCACTTTCAAGTGTCTCCTCGGCACTCTCTCTTAATGAGAGATGGGCTCTGCTCCACAGACAGCCAAGGGGACCACGGACGGGCACCCCCACAACACCCCCCTTCATTCCTCGCCTCCACCCCTCAGATCTCCAATCCTCTGAGGAGCTGACAGCTCCAGGATCTGCAAGCGTGCCTCTCCTCCACCTGCACAACCTAATTTCCCCACCATCATGACAACAAAGGCCGGGAGTTTTCTTCTTCTTCTTCTTCTTCTTCTTCTATTTTTTAAAGTAGAGTCGTTGCCATTATAGCGTACTGTATGTTGCTTACCGTACGTGCTCTGCTTTGTCATTACGCCCCTCGCTTGTGTTTCATTATGGAGACTGCGTTGCAGCCTCCCATCCTTCTCGTCTCTGAAGTGAGGGACGCTCACTAACGCTAGTTAGCTAGCTGGCTAGCTATTCATCCATTCCCGCTGAAGGGAAAGGTGAGAGGAGAGATCTCCCAGGACTCCTCGCAGCCCCCATCTGTCAGACGCACCCGGCCCACTGATTTACATTTACCGCAAGGATTTATGGGATGCCCGCCACAAAACGAGTGGAAGCAGCAAGAACCACGGGGCGAGAGACAGAGCAGGGAAATTATTCAAAGCAGCGATTATTTTGGGACGGCCATTACGCATGCACACCTGATCGGGGGGTGTCACCCGTGACTCCCCCCGTCCACCATGATGGAGAGGGGCCTGGGCCGTGCAGCGGTCTTATTTTACCTGGCTTGCATAAAGGAGAATTCTCTCAGGCACACCGAGAGCCTACTAAGGCTAAATTAGGCCCCCGGACAGGCAGACGAGAAGGGAGAGAAGAGCAGATGAGGCAGTTATGTATGCACAGGGGATTGAAATGAGGGATACTGGTCAAATTCACGATCAATCTTATGCCCAATGCATTGCAACTATATATTCACAAATGTATATTCAGTGGTTGTTAGGTGGTTATTCCTGTGTGTGGTTATTTCTGTGTGTACTAGGACAGATTCGCTGGCCTAATTCTCTGCAGATATTTCATTTTTTGATTTAAACTCAGACCAGCAGACTCCGACTAGCAGGTACTAGCATATATTCATAAATTCACAAAATTCTACATGTTAAGCTAATGACATTTGCTAGCCTGCCAGTTTTCTCTGTAATTCAGAGGCCCAGAAAATGTCACAATGACGGCCTTATTCTCAGCATTGCTATTAAAACTCAATTCATTTGTCACCTTTGAGTAAGAAGGTTACTTAAGCGAGGTTACATTACTTAGCCACTACTTATAGCACTTTTCAACGCGCAGCTGAGAAAGGTTACCTTAGCTAACTTGCCAGTTCTGAGCACGAGCTCTTCCGCCCTAACATTAGAGCTGAGGTCAGCTCGTCTTCAACTCCCCTCCCCTCTTTCTGCTCCTCTCCTCGTCTCCTCGCCAAGTTCATTACCAGTGGCCTCCAGGAACGACCTGATTTCAATTCAGACGCACTTTGTTCAATTGCCCTACATGGAAGAACTTGCCGGAATGGGGCCAGTTGATTATACCCTACCGCCATTACGCTTATTTTATTTAATGCCCAAAACAGCAGATAATTTAAAAAAATCTAGGGCAACCAATCATGGGATTTTTTTCTTCTTCTTTCATTTCCTGTCTTTTGTATCTATTTCTTTCATTTTCAGACATTCTGAGGCAAGATGCTGGTTTATTTATGTTTAATGGTACAATATTGATTACTGTAATTCTTCATTTACAATTAAGGCTGGTTCGATTTGTTTTACTGTAAAAACAAAAATGTGTTCTCACCAGGAAGGAATGAGCAAAAAGCTACAGTAAGTGACCTTTAACCTTAGAATATTTTAATGAATCAATAATGGAAAACTTAATATTTACAAAAATATTTTACAATGTACACGTTAACTATTAATTGACAGATACAGACAGACATATACACAGACAGACAGATAGATAGATAGATAGATAGATAGATAGATAGATAGATAGATAGATAGATAGATAGATAGATAGATAGAGTTACAGTTCATCTCCTATATTCCCTATCTCAGAGGCCCTGGGGTGTTCCCTCCTAAAAATACAGCATAAACCAGAATGAATTCCTGCTGGTCCAGGCTGGTTCATACTAGTTAGTGCTGGTGTAGTGCTGGTCTAGCTGGTATACCAGTACACCATCAACTAGCATGGGATGCTGGTTCACCAGAAAAAAGCATGGGATGCTGGTACATCAGCAAACAGCATGGGATGCCGGGGAACCAACAAACCAGCATTCCATGCTGGTTCCAGCATGCAAAACATATATTTTTTAGCAGGGTTGTGTCTGACTGGCCAAGGCCATGACCCTGCTTACCCATAAGACACGTTTACAGGCATTACAGACCTGGACATAGTTCAACAACAAGAAGCTCCATATTTTTGTTTAAGTGCGTATCCTTTTCCCCTGTTTTCCCTTTCCGTCTAGTCGACTTCTATATGAGGTTGTTTAGTCAGACGGAAAACAGAGGAGAAGAGTCACTCTTTGAATGTGATTCAAACACTATTCATTCTCTGATTTGCCATTTTCCTGGCATCAAGCGATCAACTGTCTAATAGTGGCCAACTCTTTATGCCAGCAGTTCTGCAATCAGTTGTTTATGCAGAAATGGATATTTAATTCACCCCAAAACACAAGAGTCATATATGGTCTATTATTTAAAAAAACATAGAAACACAAATCACATAAATAACTGTATTCCATTAATGCCAAATGTTATTGGATTATATTGCCTCTTACAGAGTAAGAGGTGTGCAACTTAAAAAAGGCGAGAATAACAGCTTGAATAGGAGAAACCAGATTTCTGGACCATGTGCGCAGATTTGTATTGTGATAATTCTCTGAAAGATGGAGTGATTATGGAGAGGTCTGCTTCATATTTAATATCCAAATGATTATGCTGCATCTCACACACACACACACACACACACACACACA
The DNA here is from genome assembly GCA_025399855.1 of Forbesichthys papilliferus. Classification (NCBI taxonomy): domain Eukaryota; kingdom Metazoa; phylum Chordata; class Actinopteri; order Percopsiformes; family Amblyopsidae; genus Forbesichthys; species Forbesichthys papilliferus. Next base: position 3,153,173 of record JAODOY010000001.1, on the reverse strand, counting down.
CACACACACACACACACACCAAAATCTTTTCACTGGCATATTTGGCTAAATAGCTATAAATTATATATATTTAGACAAATATGTCATTTTAGCATTGTTCTCTCCACATTCTAACAGAAGTATTAAGTTCTAAATATGTACATATTTATATATAACTTACTTCTGTTAGGAATGAGACGACAATACTACAATTATTTTAAAATCATTACTTGTGGATACATACATTAACATTACCTTGCTGGTAAACCATGTTAATGCAGCAGCTGGACTGGACTACCGGTACTTTGAGCATTTGCACAGCCAGGAATCCAGGTGATGGCATAATGTGGGAAATACCCCAAGGCGATCGTGCCCTAACAGAGAAAACACATGATCTGTGGCATCTGTGTGCGATACTATGTCTTAAAGCCTGTAGTCTGTCAAACCACTAATAAGGAAGAAGAAAAAAAACACACTAATTTCCAATACAGCTTCATCGCTTGTCATCTTAATTATCATATCAGGAGAGGTCAGTCTGTGACAACTCAGAGCACATCTTTCACACAAAACCGCTATTGTGCCTGGGAAACCTGCATGCCTGGGTCACACAGATAAAGGCTATGGCTAAATGATCAGGAGAGCTTGTGTAAGCACATTATGTGGGTCCTCGGTTCTGTCCATATGTGATTCTCCTCTAAAAGTCTGCAACAATGTGTGTAGCTTTACACTTGTTTGCGTGTCTGTGTGGATATAACTCTGTAGGTGCGTTGGATTTGCTTCCCTGTGTTTTACACCTGTATCACCAGCTTATCTGCGGCATGCATGTGACCACAGCTGCTGTGCTACGGTCCACGGTGGGGTCTGCGTTGAGGCTAAGCGCTGGTGACAAAGAGAGATGCCCGCAGGACTCCTCAAAGGCCCATCCTCACGTGACGTGAAGCGGAGCAGGCACGCGCGCGCGCGCGCGCACACACACACACACACACACACACACACACACACACACACACACACACACACGCGCACAGCAAGCTTCTCAAGGAAGGAGGCCACACCAAGCTTATGGACAGAGCACAGAGATGGAGATTGTGTGGCCACAAGAGTTTAATGCAAACGCCCCGGTGACGGAGGCCAGACAGGTTGACAGACGGACTGAATGACTGAAAGGCAGACAGACGGTTGAAAGCGGGAAGGAGGCGCGGCAAATCAAGCAGAAATGGGGGAGGGCCGTTTGACAAGTTTGAGGTAAAGCTGGTTGGACGTGTGTGACATTAGGACGTTGAGGCCCGGTCCATATGACTTGTGTAAAAGGGGAGTCCCGGGTGAAGGAACGCGTTGTAACAGTGGAGGATTGGTCACTGTATGTCACTGGCCTTTCCATCAGATGCTCTGTAATGACATGTCAAAGCATTTAGAAGGGCAGTGCGCTGAAATGTTACGTTGGACTAAAGGTCATTTTGTTGACAGAGATGGGTGTGTTTTAAATCAAGCTTTACACGGTCCTCACTAAATATCGGCCATCGTTTAAAATCTAATTTGAAAAGCATGTGTCTGAGCTAGCTGCAGCTAGCTTTCTTAAATACAGTACAGAACATTTGTAAGATTTGTGAACTGAAAATATTCTTATATATAAATAAAATAATAATAAAGTTGTTTCTCTCTTGGTGATGGAGGTCTTTGTGTTTAGCTGCTGCAGGCAGATGAGAAAGAGCAGAGTCCTAGGGCCATGTAAACAAAAGGCCTCCGAGGAGAATATGCCAGGGTGCCCCAGAGCCCCTGACCAAGAAATCTGGCTTGACAAGAAACAGACCCGAGTTCAAACCTTGGCCTTGGGGCCGCACAGCCTTCGTCACTGCTCCACACAACTTTTGAGTGGTGTGGAGATGTCGACATCTCTCCTGTTCAGACATTATTCACACAAGGAAAAAAGCTGAATATTATTGCATCCCCGCCATTTATTGGAATGCATTTTCCCAACATTTCAACCACAACATACAGTATATATAAAACATGATGGCCTATGTCAACATTTTTGTGATCATATTTCATACATATAGTATTACCACTGCTATAAAAATAACGAATGTTTTAATATTTTTATTTTCTCAAATATGTGATTATAAGGAATACATCTCAAAAACACAGCATCATAATAAAATACAATTTCACACCAAAATCAAATATGTAATTAATAGAAGTTTGGACAGGTGAATGCTTAGATTCAGTTATGACCTGAACACTGCCTAATGCTTGCATAGCCAGCTAGCCTAATAACCTGGCCTATGCTACTGTTAGCCTACCGTGGTTCTACTGGAAGCAGAATATATATATATATATATATATATATATATATATATATATATACATAGAGAGAGAGAGAGAGAGAGAGAGACAGAGAGAGAGAGAGAGGTCTGGGCTGGCGTGCCCAGGGTGCAGCGGTACTGCGATAATGGATTTGGACCTCCAATGAGGTCCGGTCCTCTTCTTCGTTGATGTACTGTAATGAGTATGCGACTCAGCTTAATTTGCAGTAAATGGAAGGTTGGCAAACGTTAATGTCTATAACTACATTTGGTCAATACGGCAACGCACGTAATATCTCTGACGGGATCTTCAGTCTAAACTGTGAACGTACCTATTAGTTAAATACCGCTGTAACATTTGATCACAGTTAATTCAGATATTGTCTTTTAGTCAGAAAAGCGTCATCTGATAAAGTCTGTCTAGGCAGATCTGACGTATGCAGGCCTGGTTCAAATACTGGTGTATTTATTCCAACAGGAGCTTCTAACAGGCGCTATACTAACTATAATATAGGCTGTAATAATAAAAAAATTAAAGTAAAAGTATAATAATTAGAAAAAAAGTTACGTGGTCAAACTTGAATTATGAGCAAAATAACACTAGAAATAGTTTCTTATAAAGTTATCAATATATCGTCTTGACTTCTCAGTTCACAAGGTGAGTCCCTATTCTCCAGGGAATACATAAATAAATGTTAGATTATATTTAGCGACTCAACATAGAATATTACTAGGGCTGAAGAGGTAAAAATATTGAATAAGTGAAATAAGAGCATCTAAGTGCATGAGAGAACGAGCGCAGGATGCACTCTCCTACTATAATTCCATGAAGCTGGCCTGATAAGGAGGGTCACATATTTCCCATTGGTCAAGTTGTACGCCTTAGGCTGAGTTTAGCCAACTTACTTGACTATGGCTATATTTATATAAACCTGCTAGATTCATCACGTCCAATTATAAAATACGCAGTCACAAACAATCAAAATGTATAATATAATGCAGTTTTAATCAGACTTCTTTAGTTAACCAACTAGTGGTTTTCACTCTAAACCTCTGTGTGAGATTCACACAAGGTCAATGACCACAGGGGGAAGACAGGATGTCCAGAGGAGATATTGCCAATTTTACATTGGCCTAGGTGAGGGACAAAGAAAATGTCTGAGTTTTCTCAAAGGTGTCATCTTGTAGGGTAATCAAGTGATAAAGTCAGTCTGAGTTTCCGTTAAGGGTCAAAATTAGCTGGAAGTTGTGGTAGCGGAAGTCTCATATCCGGCCTCTGTCAAGTAATACATCAAGGGTGTGATGTGGCTATGTGGCACCCACAGTGTTGTTAAGAACAAAAAATAAAATATTTTTGTCCAAAAATTATATTATAGTAGCTATAGTATGATAATAATACAGTTATCCTGCCTGTGCTGAATGATTGCACTACACTGCTATTATAAATAGTAGACAATCACAGTCAAATAATATTTATTGTATTGCTAATATATAATAATAATAATAATAATAAAAATAATAATAATAATAATAATATAATATAATAAAAAGTATTTTAAGTTTACATTTAGCTTAGTTTAATTAAGTTTACTTTAGTTTAGTATAGTTACAATTTACATTTGGTTTCAGATTAACTACTATTTCTCTTTTCTGTAGATTTATGGTAGAATGGTAAAACAGTTCCATATAAAATCTCCACTTTTATCAAAGCGTCTTTCGCCTAGCATTGTTCTTGGACCCAAAATAGCTAATAATAGGGAGTGACCTGTCAATGTCAGATAAACCAGAGTCCAGTTGTGAATTGGAAATCTGCCTGGGTCACACGGTCAGCATCACTAAGTATTCCTCTCGCTGGATTAAATATGAAGTACAGAGCAGCAAAAAACTAGAGCTCTGCCGATAAAAGGAGACATTTCGAACTTTAATATCTTTAGAGAATACTCGCTCTTGGCCTTTATTCGGATTAACTGTTTGTTCTCCAGCTACTCGCCGATCAATAACACAAAGTAAGCCTGGACATCTTTATTCACAGACATTTAAAATGCAGTTTTAAAGGGGGAGAAAACAGCCACCCCTCCCTTTTTGCTACTGCTGTATGTTTCAAGGCGCAATATTTCTTTGCCCTCCCCACCCCAACACAAAACCCCTGATTATTGCCCTTACTCAAAGTCTACTTTATGGGAGCATTCAACACTGTTGGATCATGACACTTAATCAATTTGAGACACAATTGTCTTTAAAAGACAGTGACAAAGCAAAAACAGATCTCTAAAATTGGTGTCTCCACAATGTCGTTCTTAGGACATGTAGGTTCAGCATTACGGAGGTGAGAGGAGCATTGGAAACTGAGTGGAAACTAGAAAAAGAACAAATGTACTAAACGTGTGTTTGTCTCATTTATGTCTCATCCAAGTATAAACAACAACAACCTAATAATTAGAAATATGGTATGGAGAAAAGGGTGTGTGTGTGGGGGGAGGCTGTTATCTCGTTAAAACGCATGTCCTAATTCTGCCCTCCCGATGGTGGACTCCCACAGTCTTTGTGTCTGTCTCTTCTTTTTGAATAGAGGCTTAACTGTGGCCCCGAGCAAAGAGTCTCCTGCCCCCTCATTGATAGCCAATGCATTATTCATTTATTTCCATCATATCATCAGATGTGCATAGGCTTTAAGCAGTTATTTATGGGCGGCGGTCGTCATTTATTCACCGTTATTTCTCAGAGTCGGACAAAACACATTCAGACTATTCAATCATTCATGGCCTCTCTCAAGTTGATCAGGAGACCCCAGCTGAGATGAAATATATTCTTTATTATTGATTATCAGAGGGATTATCTCCCCGAGTTAGTTCATTTTAGTCCCGCAACGTAGTTGGTCAATGGAGGGAAGCCAGTAGAATGTCTTTGCACGAGGGTTAGAGGTTCTGTGTGAAAAGAAGGCAGACATGGTCCTGAAACCCTACATGCGTCTCTTAATATACACATTTGCTCTCCACAGTATCGGTTTGTCGAAACACATTTCCACTTCCTTGAAGACTATAGCTGGCCGGGAGATACAAAAGAGTATGAAATGCTTATTCCCGTTTCCAAGTCAGCTCCGTCCAACCAATTATCCACAGCTACATCTTCTACCTCTCTTTACTTGGAGTGAAAGACAAACAAAAACCTGAAAGCAGCTGTCACGCTCATCGCGTCTTTGTAAAAGCACTGCACTCGCTCTCGACCCACTGTTCACGGTACGTCGCCTGAAAGTCCTCAGCCTTGATCATACATTATCTTTCAGGTGCAATACTTCCCTTCCTCCTCTCTCATTTTCCTCTGCTCCCCTTTTTTTCATTTCCTCTCTAAGAATAAAGCACTGCTAATGACCATGGGCTCTCAAGGGCCTGCTGGTGCCCGGGCACTCGAAAGTGCAGTGCAGAAGGAAAAGGGGGCACCTCCTCCTCGGCGTTCTCGTCTTTTATCACAGGTGAGAATAGGGGGTCACGAGGGGTTAATGTGCCGTAGTTGCAGAGGGGTTTTGGGCTATCACCATGGCAGCAAGCGTGTCGTATTCCAAGGTGTGTTTGCTTTCACAAAAACGAAAGACTGCTTTGTTTGTGACTTGTATTTTGCCCTTTGAATAAAGAAAAAAAAATCAAATTGAAGGTTGAACCAGCTTCACTTTGGCACAAAAAATTAAAGGTATTTGTTGGGGCAGAGAAGGTGACATTTGAAATTCAGGAAAAGTTGTGAAAAATACTAACAACAGTGTACAGCCTTAGAATTATCTATTGAAGTAACAATTATTAAAAGACCAGGATATCGGTGGAGGATGGCAGTTACAGAGGTGGATATAAGAAGACAACTGGCCAACCAGCCACACTGATGCTTAAGCATGTATACTGTAGTATGCACATGCACATACATTACATGCAGCTACATGCACAGCTAAACACAATACATTCGGAAGTAGTGATATATCGCACGGTGCAGGTCTGTGAAAATTAACCATTCAACCCCTGGAAGGCTTTGTGTTTTGAATTAGCTTCCACTCACATAATCTTGTCACTCAGTCTTTTACTTATTCCCTCCAACTTGAAACAAATGTGGTCCACTCTGAAATAATTAATTTCAAAGGCCTCGAATTACAGAAGAAACCAACCAATCCAATCCCATTTCCATTTTGATTTCTGTGATTCCTGCACTTTTTCTATTCTCCCTTGCACTCCCTCTGTCTCAAGCTCCGTTCTTTAATATCAGTTGGGATCAAAGGCTTTCATTAAGGGTTTTCTTCGCTCCTTCCAGCATTGTTTGGCTCCTAGGATAACAACAAAGTGCCTTCCCTTACTTCAGGGCCAGGTTAGCCGAGAAGAAAGAAGCGGTTATTCCTGTGCTAAGTTCACATCAAACACAAGAGGCTCCAAGTGAGAGAAGATGAAAGCGGCAAACATGACCCGGAAGATTAGACCAACACTGCTGCCAGCGCCGCTGCAACCAGGGGCCATTCTCACTCAGTTAACACCCCCCCCCCCCCCACACACACACACACACACACACACACACCCTCCACCTCCTCCAAACCATGCTCCATACGCGGCACAATGGACGTCAGCTCAGGACGTGTGTGCAAGAGGAGAGTAAAACTGTGGGGGAAAATGATGGAGCCTATGAGAGACAAAGACATCCAGGAATGTACCAAGGAAGGGGGATAGAGAGAATCAGAAATAGAGAGAGAGAGAGAGAGACAGAGAGGATCCCAACCTCTTTTCTCGCCTCTACATCACCTCCCCTGACAGATAACGACAACGAGACTAGAAATAATGCCGATTATCATAATTGCTTAAAGTGTTTGTGAATATTCATGACTCGTCTCGCCCTTATTATAGCAACAAATCCACATCACAATGAATGTAAATGCGACGGGATTGTTTTACATAGCGCAATGCTCCAATCCTTCTCGTGCGCGTGCGTGTGTGTGTGCGTGCGTGCGTGAGCATGGGCGTGCATGAGCGCGGGGAGGGGGGCTGCAGCTGTGGGTGTCAAGGTTGGGTGCTATCTCTAACCGACCCCTGGTCTTCAGCTGGCACCGGCGTTCCCAGGCGCCGCAGCAACGCAGAGACAGCGTGACGAAGGGAGGGGGGGGGGGGGCAGCCACGAGGAGCGCAACCCCCCCCCGCCACACACACACACAGTTTTAAAAACAGAAACGCCATATCCACAGTAACAAACAGGGAGAGTGAACCAGAATAGGGATGTAATGGTGAGAGGCAGCATTAAGTGAGTTGGAAAGAAACACTTTGCCTTCACGGTTAGAAATGAGATTGCGTGTGTGTGTGTGTGTGTGTGTGTGTGTGTGTGTGTGTGTGTGGGACGGGGGGCAAGCAATAACACCAGAACAACGGATGATGTGTCAAATCAAAGAGAGGCACATTTTGTTTTAACTAAATTAACCTGGTTAAGAAAGTACAGTTGTGCTGCTTCAGGGCGATGCATCTTTGTATCGGTAATTGCACTAAAAGTGTTGCTTTTATGTCTGTTAGCCAATCCAGGTAGGCACAAACATGCAGGGAATAACAGAATTAATATTCTGGCTGAATAGCAGTACCATCACGCATGACACATGTACGACACAAACTTAGCTCATAATGATTCTTTTAATGATAATGTCATGTGTAGTGGCTGGATAAGTAATAATCTAAGACGACTAAAACACATACAGTATATATAAGCACGTGCTGTACAGCACGTTGTTCTTCGAGGTCTGCGTAGATGTTTGCGTAACGAACCTTAAATTAAAACAAAGGAAAAGGCCAGCGGTTACGGTGATGGCATAAACTAGCACATTTAGATTATAGATAATCACCAACACAAACACAAATGCTCACACCAACACATAACATTGACTCCCCCGCCCCCCATGCCCCTGAGGTGCCAGATGGCACCAGATAAACCCTTCAGTGAGAAGACACTGTGATGGCCCCTCCTCCTTGCACCCATACTTTCTCACATACTAGAAGCATAGAAACAGACGGGTGGGGGTGACGGGGTTATAGGTTGTGCCCGCCGGCGTGTATAAACACATAAGTGTTTTACGAGCTTTAATGAAAAACTATAATAGATTTAATAACTTATTTTTTGGGTGTGTGTGTGTGTGTAATTGTGTCCGGCATGCAGAGAAATGTGTAGGGGGTTGGAGTAAATGGCATAAAACTTTACGTTGCTGTATCATCTCAAGTAGAAACTACCATATACCCATTTTGTACGCATATTAAAGTTTTGGCAATCATGCTCAAGAACGTACTGCTACAAGTTTGCCCTTGTCCATCATCCTATCTGGCCTTTTCGCTTGCTTGATTTTCCATTAAGTATTCACCTGTTGGGTTTATAATTGGTTTTGACTTGTTATTGATTAGCCTACTTTAAAAACACAGTTACACTGTCCTCAGTCGTTAGCTACAGTATGTATCTTATGTTTCTTCCATAGTCTACAGAAGACTGTTAGACTTTTACTATTAGAGCATTACAGTACACACACAACATTCAACATTCTAGTTTAACACCCAATGTGAAGCGATATCAAGACGTGTCTTGACTTATTCCGAGCAAGGTAAATAACTTGAGGAGCCTGTCTTGAGACCTCTCTTGCTACCCGGTGGGGCCTGCTGCACTGCCTCGTGGACAAAGCCCTACATTTATGTGTGTCACTGATGCCCTTCTCTCAGAAGATGTTATCACGTCACCTGCATGCAGAGGCCCGGTGACCACCCTGAGACCAGGAACCTCGTCCAACAACAACGCCCGTTAGGATCAACCGTCATGGCCACGGGTGAATGGTTCGGTGACAGAGGGAGCTAGAAAGCAAGCAGGAGAGACAGATAGAGGGAGCTTAGGAATGAATGAGGGCGGTGATGGTGGTAGCCATATTAATTCCCCGAACCTTCGCGCCACACGCCATCTCTTTTACGAAACCGAGAAGACAGGAAAATAACATTCATTTGGAATAAAAGCCCTAATGAAATTGACTCTCTAAACCCGCCCAGCATGCCCTTTCAATTACCCTACAGATAAAATATTGATTAAATCTGTCCTGCCGTCTGTTACATCGCAATGCAAATACCTTTAAAAAAAAAAAATGTCTCGATAGATGAGTGGCCCATTTGCTTTCCCCGTTATCCAACCCCTCCCACGCCTCTCTGCCTCCTCTCCCTCTACGCGCATGGGTTGTAAGCAGTGTCTGTAAAGGGATGAAACGGGCCAAGCCGTCCCAACGGGCTCCACCACTTATCACCAGCCTTCGGAGATTCCTCCAAGATTCACCCCCTTATGAATAATCTCACCCACAGGCACTATACTGCACGCTGGAGGAAGAGAGGGAAGAAGATTATTTGGAAGGAGGATGAGAGGGGGTGAATGAGAGAGAGAAAGAGAAAGAGAGATAGGGAGGGACATAGGGATGAGGGATGAGGGATGGAGGGAATACAGGGAGGGAGGGAGGTGGTGCGGGACAGATTTGGGGGTGGGGGCAGGGGGTCTTTTGATGTGCTCTTCCCTCCAGAGTGGGCGTCGGGCGGATGGTGGATCGGTCCCCGCTGCTTGATGGGACTGACTGGTTTATTAAACGCTCCCACCACCCCCCATGCCTCCGAGCATGATGGGATTAATGCTGGCATAACCCTTTACTTAATTCATTACAGGGGGAAGACGGCTAATTTGATTTGATATTATTTTAATAAAGTTCTGTGATGATTTGGAAGATTGTTTCAGGCTATCAAAAATAATTTTCCAGCTATTACTGCCGTTCAGGCAAGTCCTTTGATAGCTACAGCCAGGCTCTGTGTGTGTGTGTGTGTGTGTGTGTGTGTGTGTGTGTGTGTGTGTGTGTGTGTGTGTGTGTGTGTGTGTGCAGAATACATTAGTCGCATACGTGCGGATACTCGAGCTACTGAGGAAATACTAATAGTGAGGAAGGCACTGTGAAATGCTGAGTGTTGTGAAACGACCCCTCGGCGAGGTGATGACATGAAAGAAGAAGAATAGACATAGGAAAGGGGAGATATTTTGTATGCGTTGAGCTTACACATGTCACTATTGTTAAGACTCCCAGGGAGATATGGTTGGCTTTCAGAGGACGACCGTAGTTTGTGTTATTCATGTGCTTATTGAACAGTCTGCTGCGAGCATGGCTGTCTCACAATAAGTAGACCATTTTCCTTTTCCACAGTCATACGTTATGTCCTCGATCGACGCGTTGAATTAGAAAATAGGGTATGGTGGTACTGTATGCTAACACAATGTGAAATGTTAGCTGCCATAGTGTTATTACTGAGGCAGATACAGTATAGGCCTTTAAGTAACAAAGTTGTATCTCTGCCAGTTGTTTCTTACACAGTGAAGGTACAGAAAGCCTAAGTCACAATGATATTTAGATCCCGTTTGCTTTGTGACACGAAGTAGACATTTAATGTTTGACTTTTTAAAAGAAACATTTTCAAGTCAAGAAAATCAGCATTTGTTGAAGTATAAGACTGTGAAAATGTGTAATTACAGTAGTAAGACTAGAAACCCCGTGTCATGTTAAGTGTCGTGATGTTTGCGCGCCAAAATTCACAAAAGAGCATTGTTTTGGTGACGTGTGTTGTGCAAGACAAATGCTGTAGTTCACTGAGCACTTACACACAGAACTAAAGATTACTTTTTACTTTTACAACAAACTGCAACATTCTTGACTTGAAAACTTATCTTTTATATAGACACACATCATATGTCTACTTCATGTCACAATTTCAAACAGGATCTAGAAATAAGTTTATTCTCACCGTTGACTATCATACATATTTTTTCCAAACTAAGGTCCCATAATGTGTTGGATATCCAATTGTATATTTCTGTATTCTCTCCTACTGCATTTGATGCATTTTTGTAATGGTTTGAAAATATTACATTATATATTAGATGTGTGTTTATGTATGGGGTCTGCACAACAAATTCACAGAAAAAATAGTTTTCACTGTCGACTTGAATAATGTTATACTGTAAATTATGTGTTCATATGTAATTGACCATTTTACATGAAACACATTGTGTTTCAGTAATTGTAAAATACCTGTTTTGTTTAGAATTACGTTTGTGCTTAATAGCACAGAATATTTAAGGCGATCATTTATATTAGGACATTATGTTTTGAATATAAAACAAACTGCATGTGCGTGCCTGCGTGTGTGCGTGCGTGCGGAGGGATGATGGGGGGGTGTGGTGGGTGGGGTGGGGTGGTATGCTTATGTGAGAAGAATAATCGTATTCTCCACAGAGCCTTTGTCCACCTCATGACATGAGCGATGCCGGTCGTAAATAATCCCACTACTGTCTTCACCTATTCACATATTCCTCAAGCTCCACCATTTAAAGACACTAGTGTCTCACACTCTCTCCTTAAGCCTGCGTCCAGACTCTGTACTGGCAAGTTTTGGAAGAGAGGCCGGGGTGGGGGGGTGGGTGGCTGGATGAAGGGGGTGGTCAGGGGTCTCATGGTGGTGACAGTGTTTTTGTTTTGCTTTTCCCTTAAACCCCGAATGACACACATTTCCCTCTGAAAAGATAAGCCCTCAGTCAAAGGCCGCGGGAGATGTCTGGGACCCTGTGAATGAAGCGGGGGGAATTACCTACCGGGGGTCTGGCAGGACGGGCGAGGGGGGGGGGGGGAGAGAGAGAGTGAGAGAGAGGTGGAGCAAGAGGGACCCCTCATTCATTAGTCCGTCTGGGGTCCAAGGCGGGGTCACACAATGTGACGGTTGTTCTCCAGACCCCCAGACCCCGGCAGACATTTAATGGCCGCCGTTTCCTCTCCAGACAGAGAGAGAGAGAGAGAGAGAGAGAGAGAGAAGAGGGGGGGGGGGGGGGCTCAGGGGCTGTGAGGGGCACAGACCTTAAGAGACAGAGGAAGAGAGAGATAGAGAAAGAAGTAGGGGCGTATGGAGTGGGGGAGAGTGGTGTAGTAAGAGAGCTGGGGGTGTAGGGGGGGATGTTGGGGGTCAAAGGAAACCTGGGAAAGGGGAAATGAAGGAGGGCGAAGGAGATTTAAGCACACCCACAAGCATTTCAGGTTGTTATGGTGAGCGTGTTGCGACCTGCTCTCGCAGAGGAGCGAGAGAGCATTCCACTCCGCGACGCTTCCCTCTCTCTGGTTTTCACAAGCCCAAAGGTCCGCAGGTCACGGATCCAAACAATTATTAGGGTCAAGGTTCACGGTTATCATGGGTAAGTGGAAACACACAAACGAGGAATTTCATGGCCCACAACATACATATGTTGTTCAAAAGGAAGAAAAAAGAAAGAAAAGGAAAATTACACAGCCCAGAAAGTGGATTGTTTCCACTTTCCATAAACAGTTCGGCTCCACTTGACAAGGCACACTATATTGTCCAATAAAAACAAACTTGGGTTTTCGAGATCAACACCTGAAGTGTAACAGTATATCAGTTATGAAAACAGGATGTGAATACAACGTAGGTCTATATCTTTTTCTGCAGTGTACATTTTAACCAAGGTTTTACATAATGTCAAAATGTCAGAAGCTTCAGTAATAGCGAGATCTCTTTAAGTTCATTATATCCACTGAGATGTGTTGCTACTAGTTCACTTGTGTGGCCCCGGGCAAAGAAATCAATGTCCAAAGAAAGGGTTTTTGATTCCACAGAAAGTAATCAAGGTCATAAAAAAGGGCATGCATTAACGTGGGTCTGCTGAAATATGCAACGTTCTTGTGCATATGTTCTGAGATTGAATCACAAACTGAAATGTCAAGTGCAAATGCATGTATAAATGCAGGCAGATATCAATAATTTGACCGCAAGACTCATAGTGGAACATAACTTAATTCCCACACCACCTGAGGTGAAAAGTAAGAAAATTGTACTCTATATGCAAAGAAACTATATGGATCTAAATGAGCTATACCTCATATTTAGCATTTATAAAATAATTTGTATATTTACTCAGTTGTTCACGCAGAAAGAAATGATCATACATACTGTATAAATTCCACCCTTTATTTGAAATGTTACTACAAGCCATTCATAGTATTGTACACGAAAATGCAGTTTCATAAATTAAACCTAATGAATGAATAAATGCGACATAATTTGATATATAGATAATGATAAATTACCCTAATTTAAACCACACTGTTATTTACCCTCCAAATAATTCCGAATTAAATTATTGGATATATAGAATTTAAGAAGCATTTGGATCTGGAGAATGACTGCTTCCATCTCTAGAGGTTTACTCTTAAATCCCGGCAATGGAAGGTAGTAATTTGTGACTTTATGCCAGCACCAATTAGATTAATTGCATTAGACAGGCCAGTTTAGTGACCCCCCCCCCATCTGGAGCTCAGAGACATAGGCTTTCTATCTTCCCTTCTCCTCCCCATCATCTGAAATCCCCAAGGCTTTAGCTATGATCTTCAAAACAAAGCTAATTTGAGCTAGACAACTTATTTTAGTCAAATATCTAATGAGGAATGAGATTTATGTGAGAGATTGCATAGTTTTACCATTTGTTTACGACACCTTGACAATGCTCCAACCTCATATAGCAAATGGCGACTTAAACGCCACAACCATATTTTGCACTATTCATGTACAATAAAAGCCTATTTGAAACAGGGAATCCTATTCAAATCCTCTTTGACTCCTTCTATCTCTCACCCCCACCCCCCAAGAACGCTACAGTGGAGAATCCGGGGTCATGTCAGCCCTAGATTATTGGTGGATTTTACATTTATGAACCTGTGCCGGCTCTAATTTAACTACTCCTTCAGGGACGTTAAAGAGAGGCCAGGATGGGAGAACCAGATGTTGGGCCGTGTTAATGGGGAAACAGCAGCACTGGGATGGCCCAGCAGTCACTTGCAAAAAGGTAGATCACCCCTGAACATGAAGGCGACACGCCAGCAAGGTTCAATCAACTTCTGTTTCAGACATGTTTAGCTTTTTCATACCTGAAATCTCTCTCCGTTTTCCCCGCCTTATGCTGTCTCCGTTATTTACCCTACCTCTAATTCTTGCTCTTCTAATTCGTGCTCTGGGTACCATATAGTGGTTTCTATGCCAAAGGCTGTGTCCAGGGATATGTTGTTGGCATTGGTACCCTGGCATAGGCCCAGGTCTCTGTAGCGGCTGTGCCTAAGTGGCAAAGCACTTACAGGTTAAATACATCATACTGTGAAAGCGAAGGCATTTCAGTCGTCTGACATACGGATGCATGGTGGAATATGACGTTACAAAGGCTGGCATGCAGTACGGAGGGATGGGAGATTCTATTGCCCGTCCTGTATTTTCTACTACAGTGCAGTATCCCATGCCAGACCAGAAATAAAGAAATGACACAATATCAGTGTGTGTGTGTGTGTGTGTGGGTGTATGTACAATATACCTGTTTAGATATATGTACGTGCGTGTGCGTGTGTACGTGTGTGTGTGTGTGTGTATGCGTGTGTGTATGCACTATATGTACTGTATGTGTTTTTAATCTGAATCTGAGTGTTTCACCAAATACCACAAGTAAATAGAATGCACTCTCTCACTTAACTATCACTCACCCTCTCTCTCTCTCTCTCTCTCTCTCTCTCTCTCTCACTCCCTCTCTCCCACTATCTCTCCTTCTAAGTGTCTGTTGTGGTTCCTTTGGGCTGCCAGCCAGAAGTGGGTCAAAGTTTAAAGGGATCTGCTTCCCATTTGAGGGCCGTGCTGGCCAGCCTCAACCCTCAGCCGTCACCAGGGCTAATGACAGAGGGCATTGGCTACCCCTCTCTCTCTCTCTCTTTATCTCTCTCGCTCTCTCTCTCTCTCTCACACACACACAGTACTTTCTCTCTCTCTCTCTCTCTCTTTATCTCTCTCTCTCTCTCTCTCACACACACACTTACAGTTCTTTTTTTCTCTCTCTCTCTCTCTCTCTCTCTCTCTCTCTCTCTCTCTCCATCTTTCTCTGTCAGTCTCTTTCTCAGCCCCAGCCTGGGAGTACACAGCATTGAGTCCAACCAGCGCATAAAGGGCTGTGCTTGCAGCAGTATTGTTTGAAGTGCATATTAATGAGCACAGTTACTGTCAGGATATGCACTGGATGGGCAATACAGCAGCTCTCCTTCAGCTATTTAGAGAGAGCTGATACATTTATTGTTCCACTCCAGTATATTCTGTCGTTTTTTTACGTGTGTTTTTTGTGGGGTTTTTTTTTACATTTGGCTACTCTCCTTCCAAAGCAGAGTGCAGTATAGGGTTTAATATAACCGAACACCGCAGTGTCGTATAGAGTTGACTATAGAGCAGAACACCCACAATGCAGATTTTACTATACTTTACAACATAAATCTGGGCTTATCCTTCCCAAATTGACTGTCACAAACCTGTCTGGTAAAGGTTTATCATCTGTAATTGGTAGCATTTGGTAGAGTCTTTGTACAGTCTCACTGCAGCAGTTTCTAATTGAAGTGGCTAATAATTTGCACATACTGATTGATCATGCGACCATTATATTCATCTTTTTTTTTAATTACACACACTCACACAAGAAAGGATTTGTGTACTCAGACATAACCGGACACAAATAGAGAGGCGCACAACCCCCCACCCTGCCCTTGTCACATACAGAGGAGTCCGCATGGGGCCGAGCAAAGCTTTATCATTGGGCAATCTGTGGAGCTGTTCCATATGGCGCAGATTGGAGCTGTGTCGCACGCTCGCCGGTTCCCCACTCTCACTGCCAGACAGTCCTGTTAATTGGACGACAAGATCAGAGGCGATATTACGAGCCAATTAAAGCGATCGGGACAGATTGCCAAGTGATGGGCTCCACTGCATAATTGAGAATAGGAAGCGCTTGTCACCTTTCTCTCTCTCTCTCTCCTCTTTGAGTCTGAATAAGTGATGAGCTTGCGGAGGACTGAAGCTAGTTAGCACATTAGTGGTGTCATTTGGGGCCCCTCCATCATTACTCTGGTGTGGTGCACAGTGGGTTTGGGTTAGTGAACGCACGCCTTTGCGATGGCAAGACGTTCTGCACAAGACACTGTGCAGGGAAACCGAGGCTTTTTCGAGGAGATTCCATTACATGTACTTGTGTGTCGCTAATCTCTTTCTGCTTGATTTATTCTCTCTCTCTCTCTCTCTCTCTCTCTCTCTCTCTCTCTTTGTCTCTCTCTCTGTGGGTTGATATTGCCTGTGTCATTTATTTCAGTCAATATTTTGTGTTTGCGTGTGTGTATGGGTGTGTGTTTATGTGTGTGTCGGGGGGGCTGATTCAACCGACAGCTACATTAATTTGTTCTGGGAATATTGTTGGACTGGTGCAGTCCACTGGGTACCATAGCACCTGCATGCCAAGTTTGCTTAATCATGCAAAAAGAACATAAAAATGCATTATAGATGTCAGGCCGTCTGAGTATAGACAGAGATTTGACAAACACCTTGAACCCTGAGAGACTAGCAGCGTATAATTAATTATATAATAATATAATGCAGCAGAAGTGACAAAAATTGCTTATATTTGGCCAGGACAAATTGTTAACTAACTTTCTTCCCAATTTCCTGAAATGTAATTCAGCTATCACATGTTTTAGAAAAAAACATTTGCAACCCATTAATTACAATATTTAGTGATGTGTTTATGTATTCATTAATTAAATTATTTATCAACATTTTTTTTTTTTATTTACATATATCCATGTCTTTATATTTGTGTGTCGATCAGTTTAGTGCAGTCAGATTCAAATGTGCCAAATACTCATTTGGGAATGTTAAATAAATAATAAATGAATAAATAAATAATAAATAAAAGGCTAACTCACTCCCAGTTCCTGATTTCCCTTGGCTGTTGATCTGTTTGTTTGTTGATGATGTGCAATTAGCCAGGACAGAATGTTGAGCAGCTAACAACATTTTTCTGTGAGGTTGTGTTTGGCAGCTGTGTGTGATATGTGATCTTTCTTAAAAAACATCTGGGGTATGTAGACTCCCATAACAGCCACATTTGGTGCAAGAAGCAATTCTATCAACCACAAGACAAGTTGCA
>JAODOY010000001.1:3074349-3097817 GCA_025399855.1 Forbesichthys papilliferus | reverse complement strand
AATATTAACTGCATATTGGACTGATTGATGCAACGGAAATTCAAGTTAATACATAGCACGCCCCAATTAGCTATAGACTTTGCTTCTATAGGCATTTCAGTTGTAAAAATAATTAGGCAACACGGGGTTATTCACATGCCTGTCAGCAGTAGATCAATCATTTAGCCTAAAATTCCTTATACCAGACCAGTTCTAGAATTCAATATATGAATGAAAATAATGGCCTTTTAGTGACATTGTCAAATATAATTAAACATTTTACAAGTATGTTCAACTCATATTGTTTTAGTAATTTATTCTGTTGTAATTGCATTTAGACATTTAATACTGCTGGTTAGCCAAAAATAAGCCTTATTTATTGTCTAAATGTGATCCCTATGGCTAATTGATTTGAATTTAGCCTATTAATATTTGTATAATGTGATTGTTATAGGCTCTATAGTTGCTACATGCCCATGCTGTGGCAAAAATAAAATAAAATAATGTTTTTTCTAACCTCTCATTCCTATTGAACATATAAATAAATAAATTAAATTACTTAAATAAAAAACATATATATATATATAGGCTATAGGTCTTCATCAGTTTAGGTTTAGCTATTACACATTTTACTCTGCCAACACATTTTGAACAAAAATAATGTTATTTATTGGGTGATGTTTAGATTACACTGACATCGTAACTATTGTGAAAATAACATTACATACCAAACTGATCAAATCAAATCGGAGATATTGTACCTCTAATGAAACGAACGTCTTGGCTTGGCCTAGTAATAAAGTGATAAACAGATCAAGTTCAAGTTCATAACCACGGCACTGTAATCATATTGCGCCCCCTACCGCCAAACGATTGGACAGTGGCCTCTTACAAAATACGACAAATTAAGGCATACAAGCTGTGTGTGCTTCTTTTCAACTAAAATTTGAACAACAAAGACAAGACGACGAGAAAACAATGGATAATGTGAATAGTGTGCCTGCAGTTAATGTGATCAAAACGACAATGTGACACGGACCTACGTTGTTTGACCAGCCAGTCGTTTTGACTTACTGATCCGAATTATATCTCACTATAAGTGGAAAACTAGCCTTAACCTGTTGTAGGCTATGCGATTTTTTATCATATCCTCTGCGCAAAACCCCCGTCGTGTGCCATAAGTCGTTTTAGGTACAGCTAAAATGTAACCACATGTGCGCGTAAATGGACCTTCCTCTTTTATGAACGGGTAACGACGAGTGTTGTGTAGCCTATAGACAGACGAGACATCGGGATTCATAATACATTCTGTTAATATAACCATTATGCTGCATGCGTCATTGTTTATTAGTTTACATTGTAAACCAACAGCAGCTTATGGATATCGTAGCACAGAACTATTCCAAATAGGTTTCGCACACGAGGTCTGCGATCTAATCAAGTAAATATGTAAACATCGCTTTTCCGTGTCCAAATCGGTATGCTATACAAACCCCTTAAATACATTAATGGCACAAAAAGGCTATGTTTAGATTTTTTTCTCACAATTGTCTTGTTTAAATAAAGCATATGTAGGCCTTAACTTATCGAAACTTATATGCAATTGAAATTGCGGTGACTATAAGCAATGGTCCCCCTCCATATAGCCATGCATGCCCTTTAATGGCGAAAGAAACATTGGAGGTCGCGGTATATTCTGTTTCCACAAACGCGGTTGTTTTCCTTCCTCAACACCAAACTTTGACTGATATATTTAATAAAAATCTATATAACCTGTAGCCTTATATATCCGTATTTTGTTATCTTTATTGGCCAGTCACCGGTGAGAGCTGTATCCATTTACATTCCTGGAGGAAGTTATCCTGCACAAATAACTCGTCTTGTACGATATGAGCAAATTAAGTTAAATGTTAACGAATCTCCACTTACGCGAAAACTCCCGTTTGCTCAAGTGTTGGGGTTTGCCTTGCTTTCGGCGAGACATGTTGGTTAGAGGCGGCTTTCAGCTTAGTTCACATTGGGAAATCCGGTTTTACAAGGTAGCTTCCAAAGAAACGATCTTCATTGATGCTTCTTCTGACATCCAAAATGAATAACAGATCACAGAGAGGGTGATGCTCACGGTACGGGCTGTGCGGAGGTCTTCATGACTTTTTTTGAAAAAACAGAGGGATGGGGTACGGCGAAGCCCCCATGAGCAGCAAGTTCAAGTGCGGACGTGACGTTCCTGCGAACTTGAACGTCGGGAGATGGATGGACACAGACATACAAAACATGGGCAGGGCGAAAGCAGGGAGCGGGAGGGGGAGAGGCGATAGTAAAAAACCAATGGACAGTCATTATAGGCTACCTATGAAAAAGACCCCAAGACGCCAATGGACAGAGAGGATCAAGGGGGCCGGGCCAAGAGAATGAGCGTGTGTGCGTGTGTGTGTGTGTGTGTGTGTGTGTGTGTGTGTGTGTGTGTGTGCGTGCGTGCGTGAGAGAGAGAGAGAGAGAGAGAGAGAGAGAGAGAGAGAGAGAGAGAGAGAGAGAGAGAGAACAAGAGCAGCGCAGGCACGAGTCGTCCAAGTTCTCAACGTTGGTTTGCTTTCTAGAAGACAGACACAATTTAGAAAGTTTATGTATATAATGTTAAGGAAATAATGTATTATTTTAGGCTATTCTCCTGTGATAACTGTATTCGCCTTTAATAAAGGTTTTATGCGCATGTCGTATTAGATGCCCACACACTGTTAGGTAACTATCAGACAAACGAATAGGCGAACAATAAAATAGGCCTGAAACCACTGTGTCTCAAATGCACGGTGTGAAAGTCTCAAACTAATTTGATGTGCACAGCCAATGTAAATTGCCACTTATACATTATATTGCAGTGCAGCCCCATATACAATATCAAACTGAATCTATATCATTGGGGAAACATTAGGTCTGAAGAATGCTGTCTCATTTGCTTAAAAGCTAACATATTATTGTATAGAATATATTAATCTAACCCCAGCTCTAATATCTTATTTTGCCTTGTATTTGTGTGTTTGTTTCGAAATGTGAAATTATCTTATTGATCAAGATGCCCTTTACAGAACAAGTTTAATTTAATACAGATCAGTTTGTATGATATTACACCAATGGGACTAATGTCTAGCCTGTATGGCATTTTAATGCGCCCTGTTAGGCTATCATTTTGGCAGCCTAAATAATTTGATTACGATTAGTCACTTTGTATTTTACTTGTATTTATTTTTTTAATATTGTGTTAAATGGCATAATGTAATTGGTCTCATAATTCATCTAAATCCAGTTATACTCAAAAGTACTGCCGCGCTCAGGATAACAGTTCAACACAATGTCGCCATCTAGAGGCGGGACATTGTATTGCAATATTACCATAAACCACAATGAAAATGCAATGTCTTTCATATTGTGACCTGACCTTGTTACATTTTATTTTGACAATCACTCCTACACATGTAGTCACCTGTGGACCTTTTAGGCTATAGGCAACATGCTCGTAATAGGGGCTATTATTAAAAATGTGGTCTGTATGGATAGTTTCATTTACGATAGCCTAATTTGCCTATAACGATATTGATAACAGTATCTTAACTAAAGACAAGCGTTGTGATATCTTGTGGATAATAGCATAATTATGTAATGTTCGCATATGAGCGAGCAGCACATTTTCTTGCGTATCTTACGCATAAGCGTTATTGCTTTCATTGCGTAACACAGGTTTCTCTCTAACTGATCGACAGTAGGGATATATGCTGTAATCTAGCGCCACACTGAGGCCAAGGAGCGGTAATATTTGGGATATGGGCTGGGTAGCTGTCTTGCAGAGTCGATCCTAAATCGTTGACATCGGATGCTGATTCCCAACGCGTAAAGCCTGGCAGGTAATGTGCATGATAAAATGTATATTATAAAACTGTCCGAGGCCGGCGTATTTTTCGAGTGCATTGACGTTGATAATAGACTTCGAAATGATCATCGTTGTGTGTATTGAAGGAACGAGAACCAATGTCGTCCATAATGGTATGCGCTTGACAGCAACATCGGCTACATCCTGATATAGCCGAGATATAGATTTGAAATGTGATGATTATTATTGTAAACCGCTGATTAGCCCTTAGAAGTGGGCTAAGGTAATATCTGGGTTATTTGCGCCTCGTCACTTTGGCAAATGTATATTAAACAATAACGTTATTAAATTAATTACTAATAGGTATCATCCACAACAGACTCGTTTGATACAAATACCGTAGGCTTGTTAATAATCTCTCATTCGTGCCAGTAGTCTGTCTTTTTAAGGATATACGCGAAATCCTAAAAAAATGCTATAACATGGTAGCATTATATAGAATATTCTAATCGTTGCTCATTTATCGTAGCCTATATTGACTTACTGGAACCTATCCCAGCTCAAGGAATGTACAATATGTCCCAGTAGAAAATTGTTGTGATTGGTAACTGAGAGGAAATGTGGTTAAGCGTATCAAAACCAAAACTCTAGGCCACTAAAGCTATATGGACCGATCAAAGGGTTAACCAGTCCAGCCCAGACAGATAAAACCTCAGTCAGGTTATGGAGCGTTCATGCACACACTAGAGACCCAGATATAACAAACCTTGCGTAATTAAATCTCACCAATTCACCAATAGGCCATTCGGAGCATGAGTCAGCAGGGCCTGTTGGTTGATAGAGGAGAGACTGTGTATTTGAAAAGAGCTCTTGTGTGCTGTGCTTGTGTAACAGTAGGCTATGCTATAGGTAGACCATTATGAAACTGTGAGCACACCATGAGAGCCTGATGCTGTTTAGATAGATGTGGTTATGGACAAATCTGAATCCTGCTCTCTTTGCAGTGGTTTGGACGACCTGGAGACATTGCTGAGTAAATCATTTTGGAAGTTTAGGAGGATGCCTGGAGCTCTGTAAGCAGTTATTTACCCAATTTATGTTGGGACAAGGGCTGCTTTCTAGTTCATTGTGTATAGTACTGTATGTTGCAGCTACACCAGGCATGACACCTGCACTGCAAGTTACTGTAAACATACTGTATTTTGAAAAGCTTGACAGTATACT
This sequence comes from Forbesichthys papilliferus, assembly GCA_025399855.1. NCBI lineage: Eukaryota > Metazoa > Chordata > Actinopteri > Percopsiformes > Amblyopsidae > Forbesichthys > Forbesichthys papilliferus. The sequence goes on along the minus strand of JAODOY010000001.1, from coordinate 3,092,752 downwards.
AGTAAATACTGTAGTTGCACACACACACACACATAGATAAATTGATGCACTTATACATAGATAGATAGATAGATAGATAGATAGATAGATAGATAGGAAAGAAGGAAGGAGTCATTCTTGTTGTGTTTTGGAACTATGACATTCTGCCACTAGATGGCACACTAAGCACACCAGCATATCAGACCAAAACAAATGCTATGTGGGTCACACACACACATCCACATGCAGCTGAAAAAGAACAGAGGAGTTTAAATTCCAACACACACAAAGCGTGATGTCATTTTCTGCTCAGGATGCAATTCCGCCACTATATATTCACATAGGAAATAGTTGTTTGCTGCTATATTAATGTTGACAATATTGTACTGTATGTAGCACCGTGTCCTGGCTGAACTAAAGAGGTCATCGTTCTTGTTGTGTTAAAGGTCCTGGCTGAGCTAAACAGGTAATCATGAGTTTGACTTCCTGGTTCCTGGTGAGTGACGGAGGGACGCGCCATCGCCTTCCCAGGGAAATGATCTTTGTGGGGCGAGACGATTGTGAGCTGATGTTGCAGGTACAGTTAAGCTGCTGTCCCCAAACCTTCTTACACATAATAACCCCTTTTGTGCTTTGAAGCTATCAGCAATTAACCATGTTGCTGCATGTATGTATTGTAAGTATACACACACACACACACACTCACACACACAAGCGCACAGACAGACAGCAAGATAAAACAAGTGCTACCACTAATAATACATTTTTTAGTTTACGTGTATGCATACATAGTAATAATAATAATAATATTAATAATAATACATGATAAAATACTAACTAACTACTTGTTATTTAGTCCCGCAGTGTGGACAAACAGCATGCTGTCATCAACTATGAGCCAAACACAGACGAACATAAGGTTAAAGACCTGGGCAGCCTCAATGGGGTAAGACTAGATTATTGTTTTACATAAGGCTACAATATATCAGCATATATACTGTAAATGATGTATTTAGATATATGAGTAATACTAATGTTCAGCATATTCATGTACAGAATGGGTCATTCTTACTTAATGTTCTTATTGCTGGTTTATAACATTGCTAATGGTGTTTATTGATATGGCATTCATAATCCAAACTCTACATAGATTCTTACTAAATTCTGCTTATGCTTTCAGACATTTGTCAATGAGGTCAGAATTCAGGAGCAAATGTATGTCACACTGAAAATTGATGACAAATTGAGGTTTGGGTATGATATCCTTTGAATTTCTAATCTGTGATTAGTAGTGTTGGCAGTTGGAAGCTGGTGTGCATCACAATGTTGTTAGCCTGTGACCTATGGTAACTGTATCTGTATTGAATAGCGCTGAAACCTTACAGCCTATTGCATTATAGATAAGTCAGTTGTCATTCACAGTCGTCTGTGTGTTGTTGTGAAGAGCTTCTCATCCTTAACCTGCTCCACATACCAACCTGTTTACTGTCGTGAGAGGAGAGCTGCACGTTCCAGAAGAAGCGCTTAAGGTTGCACACTTGCTTTCTTGCTAATTTATGATGAAACAGACCAAGTATTATTTATATAACACTTGATATACCTCCAGTATTATGCATTTATCCCAATTATTGACATTATATATTGTATTGTATATTCAAGTTTAATGATTTACATACATACATACAAACATACATACATACATACATACATACATACATACATACATACAAACATACAGTACATACATACATACATACATACATGGATCACTGTTTCTACTTTTGAAAGTGTCATTTAATGTTTGTAAAGAATCTACATTCATTACTATACTTTCAAAACACTGTCCATAAGTGAATAGATATTTTTGAATTGCTCAATTCAAAGCTTAAGACAATCATCTATTTGGGATTGTAACTGTTTTCTGTTTGTAACTGTTTGCTTGCTAATCTCTCCTACATGTCTGCTGCTATCAGCATGAGAAGTTCACCAGTCAGCTCCAGCTTGGCCAGAAGAAGGTTCCGGAAGGCCATTCCGCTAGTCTAGCGGAGGCCAGACATCCAGAGGCTGCCGTGGCACCGGCAGCGTGTGAAGGGGAGACAGCAGCCAAGCCTGCCGAGACCAGCAAGAGCGAGGACAAAGTGACAGGTAGGTACAGTACACTTGAGTAGACGCAGGTTAGCATTAGCCAATCAAGGTGGGGTTAGTGTGACGACGCTGAAGTCCAGCGTGTTACAAAATGGTGGTAAAGCTAGACGAGGCGATCAAAACTGTTGTAGCAACGCCGAATGGTTCAACGCTGTCCAATAGTTTCAAAATTAACGATGGAGCGTGGCCAGGCCTTATTCACAAAGTGAATATTGTGGCTGGTAACCCTGCTAAAGAATCCAGCATTACTAGTCACCAGCATAAAGTATGTCTTGCATGCTGGAACCAGCATGGAATGCTGGTTTGCTGGTACCCCAGCATCCCATGCTGGTTGCTGGTGTGCTGGTGTATCAGCTAGGCCAGCATTACACCAGCACTAACCAGCATGAACCAGCCTGGACCAGCATTACACCAGCACTAACCAGTATAAACCAGCCTGGACCAGCACTACACCAGCACTAACTAGTATGAACCAGCCTGGACCGGCAGGAATTCATGGTGGTTTATGCTGGATTTTTTCACAGGGAACCAGGCTTACATTTTTATACTTTAAAGTACAAATCTTAAAAATGTACCCTAAGAATATACAACCATGTCCCCATAGGGTACTAATAAGTATTTGTTAACAGTACTTACTCATTCCTGTTGTGCCTTTTTATGTACATTTAGGGTACCACCCCAGTGTTATGTAAGTGTATAAGCCCATACAATACCTTTCCCTTCTCTGAAATACATACATTATATTACATGAAGTTTCAAACAGTTGGGCTGGGACAGACGTGTGGTTCTAGGGGTGCCAGATGTTGACAATAATGTCATATTAACCCCCTCTTAAAGTCTAATGATGGCGTAGAGTCCAGTAAGGGCTCATGGCTCTACGGTACGTTATGTTTCCCCCAGTGGACGCAGCTCTGCTGCACAGAGGCACCCCGCTGTACGGCCAGCCTGCATGGTGGGGCGATGGAGAACCTGGCCCCCAGCGCCCCGGGAAGCATGAGGCAAAGAGCTCAGACAGGAGGCATGAGACACTTGAAGCAGGTGCTACAGTATATCTGACCCTCGATGCAGCACGCTGTGTGATAATGTGATTGTTATTGGGGTTTGTGACGATAAGGCGTATGCCGTCGTGAGCCGTGACACTGAAGCAATGATACATTTATAATAGATGCCCTCCATAGTGGCTTTGACTATGGAGTGAGCACTTAAGCTCAGGCCAAATGATATGATTGGAAGGGTTTTTGCATTCCTGCGACTGTCACAGGTGACAGATCTTTCTAATCATATTGTCAGAGCATTCATTTTTTCATTGTTATCGGGATATAAAGAGAATTAAACAAAATACAAGAAAATGTGCTTCTGAAGTAAATAGCATCCTTTAATAGAGTAACAAATTATTTTGTCTTTATCGTCTTTTACCGATTGCAAAGATGCCAAGAAGAGTGTAGAGGCGCCCAAAAGTGGCCTGCTACAAGGAACCTCCAGTCAGGAGCCGAGCTACTTCGAGATCCCCACCAAGGACACCCCCGCGGCGGGTCAAGTAGCCGGCGAGGCTCCCTCTCGAGACACGGAGGCTGGGGCTGCCTCTGAGCTCGCCCACCGCCACGCTTCCTTCACCATTGAGTTTGACCCCGGGGCCTCAGGCAAGGTGGCTGGTAAAGACCGCACGGGAAAGGCGGCATCAGACACCAGGCCCCGCCCTAAAAGAGGGGTGGGGGAGGAGTTGAGTCCCCTCCAAGCCGCTATGGTGGCTGCTGAAGTCAAAGTGGCTGACTGGCTGGCCCAGAACGAGTTGCCGCTGGCCCTTAAAGAGACAGTCGCGGAGGATGACGGGGAGAGTGTCAAGAGTGACGTGCCTGTTCACCTGAGGAGTCTCAAAGGTGTGTGTGTGTGTGTGTGTGTAAGAGTTTCTGTATGTACCTAAGCAAGTACATTAAGAACAAATGATTATTTACTGTACACAGTACTTCATTTGATGTTTTAGCAGCATTAGGTCATTTAGTAGACACTTTAATGTAAGAGACATTCAAGCAACAAAGTAGTTCAGCATCTTTCTCAAGGATGATCACAGGTAGGTCAACTGTGGGGTTTGAACCCATGACCTTGCAGTCAGGAGTCCAACACACATAGATACCGCTATACTACCCTGCCATACTTTATTGTACCTGTATAGCATGATCTTTGTGCCTGTGTCACCGGCCAGGCAGCAAACACCAGGACGGCACCCAGAGTGACTCAGAGAACGCTGTGGGGGAGCAACACAGAGCCGCTGCCCTGGATGAGTGCTCGCGGGGCCTGTGGAGCAGTTCTGGCCTGAAGGTCAGGGAGGGCCGCGCCAACGTGCCCGAGGGCCTCTTCGCGGAGGAGGACAGCCCCGCGCGCCGCCACCGGCCCTCGGGAGCCAAGATGGCGCCACTCGGAGGCGAGGCCGGGGAGAGGCGGTGCCGCGGAGGCGGCGAGGCGCCCTGTCAGAGCGGAGGCGGCGGCGGTGATGAGTGCTATCGCCATGGCGATGACCACAGCGACAGAGGGACGTACACGATTGAGTTGGAGAACGGAGATCACGAAGAAGAGGAGGCCAGGAGAATGATCGATAAGGTGGCTTCATTGTGTGTGGTTCAGTTCCATTGAGCTACTGGGCCTTTAAAGGTGGAGTCAGGGATGCTGGAGAAAGATTGTTGATATTTCTATTCAATCAAAGCAAAAACAGCCTCTAACCTCTCACTTAATCAGTGCCAAAGCCCTCTCCCCCCCTTCATCCCACAAATTGAAACTACATTTCAAAGGCTAGTGTGGTATGGTGCAGTCATTTGTTGCTTGTTTGAGTCCCCATTTAGCCTGGGCTCTGTTGAAACACTGGATCACAAAGAATGGACATCCACTGTAGCGGTGACATACACTGAAAAGGTGCATTAGCCTAAAATCACTGGATCTGCCTTTAATTCCAAACTAAAAAAGTTTGTCCTGTGTGAGCATCTCAAGTGTCTCTCCCCTGCATTCATAGTATGCACTTTCTGTGTATGTTGTAGGTGTTCGGTGTGGAGGAGCAGCCGTCGGCCCCTGTGTCCAGACTGGGCGGTGCCGACCTTGCGAGAGACCGCATCGGCTCCCAGAGGCCTGGCACCGCAGACAGGGGCAAGCCTGGACGCATGGAGACAGAGGTGCATATACGTTATGTGGACCGGTCCAGAGCATCCCATGGGTCCCAACACAAATATCACAGGAGCGGACGGTTCTAACTTTTCTGCATGTCAAAATACACTGTATATAGTGTGTCCCCGTGATTTAGCTTGCGTTAACTATCGCTTCGGGTCAAAGTGAGCTCTTCTTCTTCTAAAGCACTTCTTTCTGCACACTTAACAAGATACTAGAGAAATGTGTCGCACTTTGCTGTAGAGATATTTGGCCGCATTACCTTGTTGCTGGGAAAGGCTTGTTTACCATCTCTACAAGCTGACAGCATGTTCACGGGTATGAACGGGAGTGGAACACGCATGTTGTGGGAGCGGGTGGTTATGGCCAGAAATTCAGCGGGAGCAGGAGTATATAGCAGTCCTGCGCAGGGCTGTAGACTGGCCTTGTTAAAGGTATAGTAAGTCAAGCTTGTTGATATTTGAACTCAATCAAAACAAAAACACATCTCCCTTCAACGCCATAGGCTGTTCCTTCATTAGCTCTGCCCTACATATTGGAAATGCATGTGTGCAACATGCACACAAGAACAATATTCCTTTCTGACTTTTTCCCGCATTTCTCACCTGGACAGTTATTGTCTGAGGAGCTAGTGGTTGGTGGTCCGCGGTGGGTGTCTCAGTGGGCCACGCTGGCTGCCAGCCACATCAGGACGGACCCAGAGGGATCAGGCGGAGACAGCCAGATGTTCATCACAGAAGACAGAGGTAGCGATGCCACCTCCGGTAGAGGACGTGTGGCTTTTGGGCGCGGCTCAGAGTAAAACGTGTTTTCTCTCCCCTCATAGCTGAGATCAGTGAGTCCAGCCACTCACCCTCCATGACCTCTTCCGGCTACAACGAGCGGAAGAGGAGGACCCTGCCCCCGCTGCCCGACGAGGAGATCTCTCCGGGGAGGAGGATTCCTGGCTCGGGCCTGCGTGCCGACATGGGCGAGAAGCAGGACACGGAGCTCCAGGAGAAGGAGCACCACCAGCCCGCCAGGTGCAACGCCACAGGCAGCCCCAAGCTCTCCTCTTCTTCCCCTGCCAAAGCCCAGGACCGCGGCAGGGTGGGGCGAGCCAAGGCCCCGCCTCCGCTCCCACCAAGCAGTGGGGAGAGGAGGCTGGAGGAGGCGCGGCGGAGGAAGAAGGAGGAGGATAAGGCCAGGGAGAGCACCGGGAAGCCGCTGCTGAGGCAGGAGAGCTTCACAGTGGACAAGCCCAGCGCCAACGTGCCGGCCGAGCTCATCCCGCGCATCGACGCCAGCGGCCGGGCCCCAGCGGCCAGAGAGTACGCCCTGGAAGCGACGAGAGACTCGGAGGCCGTGGCGGCCTTCCTGGAGAGCACGGTGTCGGACCAGGGCGATCCGCCCAGCCAGTCCATCGAGGGCTCGGCGTCGCCCGAGTCAGATGTGGACACCACCAGCACGGTGAGCTTGGCTGATGGAGGCAGGAAGGTGGTCCAGAAGCGGCGGCCCCTGGTGGCGGCGCAGCAGAAGGAGAGGGCGGCCGCGGGCGCTAGAGCGTCCGCCGGCAGGGGAGGGGCCCCGGCACAGGAGGGAGCCCAGGACAGGAGGGTGAAAGCAAGGGCCCCCCAGCCCCCCAGCCGGCCCTGGACCTCCCTGGACCTGACGGACGACGACGTCAACTCCAATTGCCTCCTGTCCGACTCCCAGCCCACGTCCGCCCAGGACCCCCCGCCCACCCGGGGCAGCACGGTGGGGGCCAGCACCAAGTCCAGCCGGGGGAAGATCTCCCAGGCTCAGGGCTCTGCCCACACCGCCGCCGTCACCGCGGCGACCGGCTCCGGTAAAGCCTCCTGCGGACCCAAGCCCCGGCCCACCCGGGCCTCTTTGCTCCGGAGGGCCCGCCTGGGGGACTCCTCCGACGCCGAGCCCCCCGACATGGACCGGATGTCGGTGGCCTCCGAGGCCTCCACCGCAAGCTCCACGTCCAGGACGGGGATGGCCCGGAGGGGCATGTCCCGGATAGAGGCGCTGGCCCAGCCCCGGAGGCCCAGGGTGGGCTCTCCGTCGGCCCAGAGCGACTCGGAGGCCACCATGACCAGGAGCAGGGGCATGGGCCCCCCCAGGAGTGTCGGCGGGGATGTCCGACAGGGCCTTAGAGGGTTCGGTTTGGCCCCGGTGTCTGCGCCCAGAGCCAGGGCCAACAGCGCCTCCAAGCTGCCAGACAGAGGAAGAGGCCCTGCCACCTATGGGCACAGTGTGGCACCCCCTTGTACGTACCACCGTTGTCATGGAAACACAGGACATCACTGTCCCCTTCTGTGTGTCCTGTGTCTTCCAGCTTTTCCTGTGTGTTACATGTGAAGTGTTCAGATGCAAAACCTCCAAGTCCATCTGAAAAATTAGCAATTAGCAATTTAAACAGCAATATTTATTTGGTTTCTATATTTGGGTTCACTAATTTCACCTTTATTACAATGAAAAGGTTGTTTGTCATTGAAAATAAAGTCATATCTTCCAAACATTCTATTCATTATTTCAATATTGCCAATTTAAAAACCAAACAGATGGACATTTGCAGGTTTTTGCATTTTAACTATTTGTGTGCTTTCAGGTGCAAACTGCGTCTGATTAGTGTAATACACATTTTATAAATCACGTGATTTGTAGGTAAACACATGAATGTGTCAATATTCAATATTCTCTAGTTTTACCTTTTATTTACAAATATGTTGAGAACCAATTTAAAGTGTGATTATATATATATATATTATATTCTGCCACTAGATGTCATACTAGAGCACAAGCATGACAACAATAACAAATCCTCCTTGGGCCATACACACACACACACACACCATAACATGCCTGCCAGGTTATGTTAACACAGAACAGAGGAGCTCAGATTACAACACACACAGAGGGAGGCACTCTGCTCAGAAGGCCACATTTACTCCACTATATCTTCCCATAGAAAATAGATGTAATGTTCAAATGTTAAAGCAGCTGTAATAAATGTCTCTGAATTCTCTCTTTACCGTAGCAGGCACTAGGTGGCGCCGTGTGCCTGTGGAGTACGCCTCCACCTCCGAAGATGAGTACGGCTCCAACCGCCATACGTCCAAGCAGAGCCACGAGCGATCCTTCCCCCCGACTCGGGTAGCCCAGCTGGGGGGCTCCGCTCCGGCCACCCCGAGCCCGATGGGCCTGGCCTCCAGCAGGCAGCAGTCTCGGGAGCAGGACGAGTACATGAGGGACTGGACCGCACACAGCGAGGAAATAGCCAGGTGGGTTGTGTCATGCCTGTCTCTTTGGTCTCCCTGTCTTTTCTTGCACTTCCCCTCCCATCCTGTGGGTGTCCTCGCTGGCTCCCCTGCGCCATGAGTTCTGTAATCATCCCCTCCTGTTAAAACACCCTGAGCCATGGAAAGAACAGAGTTACCTATTGACTACTAATTACCCAAAAAATTAAGGTATACAGTATATCTGTAAATATATATTCAAGCACTTACGGGAACTATTTTAGCCTCTCCAGGAACCATGTGACTTCCGTTAGCGTAACTCTGTTATTTGCATTCCGTGACAGGTTGAAGACGCACTATTAGATCTGCACACAGTACTAGAAGCCATTGAATGCACTGACTGGTGAAACTGGCAGATTTACGATGAGAATCGTTGTGTCTCTTGTATATAGTACTGTATACCATTGCTACAGTATGTGCTGTAGAATGGAGAATTTCAGCATGGCCGATGTCCGAGACCACTGCACTTATGCACTTAATTAATTCAATGGTATAAATACATTGTAACTGTAATAAAATGACATAAATAGAAGCATTCTGTAAATATAAAAAATATAAAAATACATCTCACATTTAAAAAAAATAAATTAGTAGTAAAAATCTGCTTCTGAGAAACTGCTGCAGGGGTCTCAACATCTGTACAGGGAGTCTGTGGGTTATCATGGCGCTATTGGGAGGGTTGTTCTGCCCTCCTCACATTTTAACGCAGGGGCGCGGGTGAACAAAGAGTTAACATTTGAGTTAACATTTGTGTCCGTGTATCAGGATCAGCCAGGACCTGGCCAAGGACCTGGCCATGCTGGCCAGGGAGATACACGATGTTGCAGGGGAGATCGACTCAGTCAGCCCAGCAGCAACTGATCCTGGAGCTCTGGTACGCTGCAGACAGCACGCCATGTGCAGGGAATAAGGGTTCCATCTTATGTGCCGTGGGTCAAACACATTATTACATTACATTATAACATACTTATAGCAAAGAGAAAAAAAAGAAAAAGAAAAAAAAAACAATCCCAGCAAACATTGTCGATTTTAGATTATTTTTTGTGGTGCTCAAGCACACCTAAATTGCATTTGAGCACCCTTACAAATATGTACTGTAAATATATCACCAATGAATTGTCATCACCAGGTTATTCATGAATTGGTGCGTAGAAATTCACCAGAATGCAGGAAATTAAAAATTCTAGTCCCCCACTTACGGTACTGTATCTCCGGCCCGATAGCCTACAGTAAACCTATGCCACTGCTAATACAAATATAGCAATGTACAAATATAGCCTAATAACTCTACAGTGACGGTCTGGTCCTAGAACCTCCCCTGAAACAATAGCAACTTGTCCCAGACGTGTATGTGTCTAGTCCTTATTTCGTGTGATTTGCTGTGTGTCCAGTTGGAGGAGCGTGTGTTTGACGACAGCGTGGAGTCGGGGAGGCCCTCTGCGGACCATAGCAGCATAGGAAACAACGGCTGCTCGGTGGAGCTACGTCCACGCGGCTCTAACGGACAGGGCTCCCGCTCCATTCGCAGACAGACCTGGAACAGAGAAGACGTGAGTGTCACGTTCACAGGCAGCCATTGCTCTCCCCAGAGAATGGTACTGCTCTAGGCAGGAGTTGATTGGCATTCTTCTTTCAAGCAATGTTATCACGCTGCAGTTGAATATTCTTGTCATATTTTATTTTTTGTCTTCTCTAGCTTTTCTCTCCGGGAAAAACAACACACTCCAGGAACGTGTGTTGAAAATCTTAATGAATCAATTGATTTACAATTTCTGTGCATTCTGTGCATTCCATGGAGTGAGCTTAGCCAAGGAGGGATGCAGAATTTCATATATCCTTATAAGTAAACTGTTGGACTGGCCTGGTTAGAACATAAGACGGCACTGGAATTGGTTGATTGATTGATTGATTTTTTCTTTGTTTTTGTGTGAGTGCAATACACTATTACAGTAGTACGTGTCAGCTGATGTTTGTCACTAGAGGGCGGTCTATCTATGCTTAGTCGAATCCAAAATATTGCTGAAGAGAGATGTGCATTTCTCAACATGCTAAAAGCTAATGCTAATGTTTTGCATGTGAATATAGGACATTGGGTAGGATAGAGGATTTTCGCATTTCACATCTCACAATCATGAGTTAAGAGAAAACAAAATGTTGTTTGCTCTATAGCTGCTTATGTTAATCACAGATCATCAGTGCAATATCAGCATGTATGGAATCTTAACCACTGTAGTGCTTCTTCAATATGATAATGTTAGGAGGAGCCTACCCATTGAATGCATCAGATTATATTTCAATCATGGTATCTTACACAGGAAGAAAAATGCCATTATGTCTTTCCATTCTAGATAACATGTCAGTCAGACACGCTCATCTTCACCTGTCACGCTACATCAATATACTGCTTTGTGACTTGTGTACAATCAGGTGTGGTTAGATGAACCAGACATTAAGCATAGTGATAATTCAGGCAGGCCAGGCCAGGCCACGCTTAATCTCAATTGTCAGATGATCACAATCAGCTCACTGCCAGCTGGTCTCAGTGACTAGACTGCTCAGCTGATTGGCCAATCTTGTCAGGGCGCACATTTATGTGTCCTTAGCCTACACCCATTCTTAACGCCTAACATGCAAGCATTTTTACATCCCACCACCTCCCAACCTCCTCCTTTGATGTTTGATTCCTCAATGTCATGGTGATGTCATTGATGCTTGCTCTGTTCTGTACGCTATGGGGGGTCTTTTTGCTGCTCTCCCTACCTTAGGCTTTTCATGTACGCGCATGGAAAGGGCTTTCCATGTACGCGTATGGAAAGGGCTTTCCATGTACGCGCATGGAAAGGGCAGGGAGCTCCCAGAACAGAGCCATACCTCCAAATATAAATAATGTATGCAAATAAAATACTTATTTTGACTATAGTGGTCCTGACTTTTGAGTTTAGAGTTCTCCATATTATCACATGAAAGAAAAAAGAATTCACTCGTGCAATGGTATCTTATTTCAAGATACCTGCATTCAGACATTCTATTCTGTGCTTAATGTTAACCTGAACGTTATTTAACAGAGATACAGTATACCATTTTAGTCAAATTTATGAGATAATGAATGAGTCCTAACATCTTTCCCCAGGCGGTGCTAGACAGTTTACTGTTAGCATCTGTGACTCAACTCTCAACTAGGATACGTCAGTCTGTTGACAAAACATCAGGCAAAATCAGGTGAGCTACTGTATAGTACTGCATGTGCAACATTACTGTCAAATGTGAAATAGCCCTTATGAGTCTGTGTTCAGAATGTTAGCACACACTGTGAAAATGCCTAGCTGCAGAAAAATAAAAAACTGCTACTGCTAGGCCAATTAGTCTGGTTTGAGTGACACATCACAAAGGTTACCCTGACACCCTGCCAGTTCCAGCAACTTTTCCTCGCTGCTGAAAACGCACACAAATGAAGTTGCGGAATTTTCTGTCACTGTCATACATAAGATAACGTACAGTAATATGTAGTGCTACTGTATTTTGATTGCCTTCTTCTGGTCTCCAGAATCTTGTTCAAGGATAAAGAACGTAAATGGGAAGAGATTGAGAGCAAACTGCAGACAGAGCACGATACCTTATTACTCAAGAGCTCCAATAAGGTGACGTACAGTATCTTCTTAATATCGTACACATTGTGGAAACAAGTGTTCCTAATAATGGGATGGAAGTCATTTGGAAGTTGTTGTTTTTGCTGTCAGAAAACACCTTAGCTTATATGGCGTCCTTATACTCTTTGGTGACCATAATTATGCACTATGGAACTTGTGCTAAACACAGACCATTAGTCAAGTGGGATGTGCCATCTGTGGAACATAAACAGAAAAGAGATGTTTTTTTAAAATGTATTTAGTTGCGTAATAAGGGTTGCAGTAAGGGCCAAGTGCCTTTTCTTGCAAAATGCCCAACGTGGGGCTTAATGAAAGCACAAGTCGGAAGTCGTCCCCCGAGAGCTAGAACAACCCCTACAGTGTGGCAGGCCCCCCAATTTGAGCACCACTGAAAACAGTTGGCCATGCTATGGTCCAGCAAATACACTGTTACTGGAGAGCCCCTAATGTGGATGATACGTTATGTGTCTGTCAAGTGTGTCTTTGCATACTTACAGTACATACAGTGCTTATATGTGCATCAGTGTTAGTTTAGGATACCTTGCTAATGCAGTGTTTGGAAATGCCCAATGCAGAGCTCTCAAAGTGAACTGGCTGTTACTTTAAAAATGTCCAAACCCCTTCAACCATTTCAGGATAGTCAGTGACAGATGCAGTATGTAGTTTATGTTGACATATATTGATGTAGTTGTTTATTCATTTTGTACATATTTCAGTGAAGAAATTAATAACATACTACGTTAATGTTTTATATATGCATTTATATAGCACTTTTTACAGGAGTGCCGCACATTCATTCAATACACCGATGGTGATGTCAGCCATGCAAGGCACCGCCTGACCATCAGAGCAGTTAGAGTTAGCTATTTTGAACACTTGAGGAGTTAGCAGGGTTCGAACCAGTGACTTCTCAATTACCCGCTGCCCCGATCTACCCACTGCGCTTTATAGTCCATAGGCGTCTATATAGTCTATCTAATTAACTCTTGCCAGCCATAGCAGTACAACATTACATTACAACATTAACTGCATTTACATGGACACTATTATTCCAATTGGAATCAGGTTAAAAGCCCAACCCGAAAGAAAATGCTACATATAAACACCACGATTGGAAGAGAAACTGCCAACCCAATCTAAATTGCATTCCAAAGTAGAGGGGTAGTATAACCCGTTCTATGACCTGATATAAAGAATAAATCTACCATATAAATGGTTAAACCCGATTACTTCCTGATTGCGTTCTCATGCGCATGCCCCAACTTACGTTTTGTGTGATGCCGGTAAACTATTCTGCACTGCCACTGTACAATGGATGTACTGTAAGACACAAAGGTACGGTACAAAGTCTGGACAAATCAACTGCGACGAGCGCAAATAAGTTAATGGGAGTCAGTACCGGTGATGTGCCCAAAAGTGACTTTCTGATAAAAAGCGATCCCACAGAGCTTTGTTGGCTATAGTGCGTGCTCTGGCTGGCAGAGCTGGGAGACGGGGAGAAGTGTCTGGTGTAGCCAATACTCTGTTAAGGTAGCTAAGGCCAGTGTGTGCGCGTCTCTCTGTGTGTGCGTATTTCTCTCTGTTTCTCTGCTTCTGTGAGACTTCATCTGGAGCCGTACATTTCTCTACCGGTCACACAAATAGCCTCACTCTCCGACGTAACTAGAAGCTGGTTTTACCATTTGCGTTACATTACATTTGCGGACACGTTACATTATGAGCTAAATCCTGTCTGCATGTTTAACATCAATTCTGATAAGTTGCTACGATGCATGTAAACATCCCATGTAAACAGGTAACCCAAAACCGTCAAATGTAAAAAGATTCCATTCAGAAAGGCAAAAAATCTAACCCTGTAGTATTCCTTTTAGTCTCTTCAGACCGTTTAGTCTTCTATTCCAAACCATAAAGTTCTGGCTGTGCTATATTGAACAAGCACAAGATGGGTTTGATTTGTCATAGGCCAAAGATTTATGAGCTTATAGGAGTGCAACAATGTAGTCTAGCCTTGCAGGGACAAGGTCATAAATTCAGCTTTTAACTCAGTCTGGCCTCATGAAACCCCAGAAGAGATGTGTTGTTAACTGCTCAGTCCCTTGCACATGAAAGATGAGATATTTAAACAGCCCTGCTCCTCCGTTTTTGCGCATAAATAAAGAATGAAACAGGAGCAACCACCTTCACTGAGATGCAATATTTATAGTATATCTGCTTGAACAGGAGATTTCCACTATTCTTCAAGACTTGAAGAGGGTGGAGAGGCAACTTCTTGGTATGTAACCATTTCGTTTGTGTTTAATCAAACCATCATTTAACACTGACTAACATAACACAACAATGTCATGCCCTTCTTTTAAAAGTCCTTATTTGCAACTATGATATGTCAACATTTGTGAAATACCATAAAACGTCATATACAAGCCAAGTCACAAATAGACGCCTGTCCCTTTTACTGGCCTGGAGTAGCTACATGTTTTTACCAATAAAAGCAGGTCTCATTTAGAAGCCTGGTCTATTCTTTCAAAATACATTCTTTGGTGGTAGCCTATAAAACTTCTGTTCCTTGAGCCAGTTATAAGCTGCTTGCATCCCACATACATGTAAACCATTAAAGCTTTGTCAATATAGTGTGTGGAGAGTGGCACAGATGAGTAGGAACGTGGCAATTAAAAAACTAGTGGTGATGTTGTTGAGTAGACTATACTTGTTTTCTTTTCCTGGCTACAAAATATAATTGTTAATGCTAGTTTAACTGTTCACCTCTTTTACTTTACTGTAGACTATGCCAAACATTGACTGGCTTGTTGCTCACGGGCAGCATTGTGTGACTTAATAATCCTCTGCACAGATGTGCCCAAAAATTTACAATCCCTTGTTATTTAGTGAACTGAATGTTGTCTGTAGAGTAAACCAGGAATTGAACACAACCTATTGCTGTATGTATTTTTTTCAATTCAATTTTACAACACATAATATTCATACTGGTTTAAATAATCAGTTTGATCACATTTCCTATATTTTCTTAGCAAGGGTTTTGTGTGAAAGTAATTTTAACGCCTGTCCCCTATAGACGGGCGTTCCAAAGGTTAAGGTCTGTTCCAAATAAAGGCCTGTTGAATATATTGATTGAAGAAAATAAAAGCCCGGTGCAGGCTATTAATTGCAGTTTTATGGTAGATTATATACATATTGTGGTTTAGGTCAACTAAACATATAAATAGTGTAGCTTTGCAAAAGGCCTGCCTTGCCACCGTTTATGTCTATAATACTTCAGATGTTCTGTAGCAGTCATTCTGCATGTGCTCTGTCCTGCCAGTGATTGATGTGATGGTAGACCCAGATGGGACCCTGGATGCACTGTCCAACCTGGTCCTGACCAGCCCTCTAGCTGCAGAGCAGAGGTTCAGCCCTGGTTCTCAGCAGGGGGCAGGGGATGCCATCATTCCCGCATGTGAGGCTCCAGCTGTGTCTTCCCCCAAGGCTGATGCCTCCACAGACCGCTCATCTATGGCAGAGAGAGACCCCGGGCTCCATTCTGTGCCACACATTTGATAAAGAGAAAGCCCAACTGTAACAAACCACTTTGGATTAGCAAACACAAACTCAAGCCTGTAGAAGCTAAGCATGGACTTCAGTTTTATGTTTATATTCAATTCAGTCCTCTATTAAACAGACCATATCACACTGGAAATTGATAACAGAAGATTATTATAGTTTTTTTTAATGGTATATTAACACTGTCCCAAGGATATCGTCTAATAACTACTTAAATAGGGTGCCATTGTAATGGAACCAATTAAGTACTGTTGGTCGTCATATGAATCAGCAAAAATAACATGCAGAAATAAATGTGTTGGTGTGTTGTAATGCAATTTCATTAACAATTATTATTGAAAAAATGTCAAATATACACTGTTTCAGGTTTTATTTATTTGCCGATTTTTTCATTTTTCATTGCCGATTTTATTTTGTTGCCAATCTTGTTCATTATTGCAAACCATGACGTCTTAAACAGACTGAGAACCTTGCTGCAGTACTGGTTTTCCCAATGTTTATTGATTATAGGGTATAGAAAATAGGGTATATAGCTGCAGTATGCTGTATCTACAATCATTATGATTGTAACTGTAAACATTATTTGTACGGTTATAGCAAATTAATAAAACACCTAAGATAAGTGTGGTAAATGAACCTAATGTACAAAACAACATAGCTCCCACAATGGTTTTACTCTCGTCCATGTGTTTTGCATCACAAGTGCCCATGATAGAACTGCCATTAGCGCTGGAGATAGGAGAAGCTACTATTGATAGTAGATGGTTGGCAGTGGTTGGAGAATATGTTAATTTGCACATTTTAATACTTGATATGTTTTTAATGATGGCCAAAGGACCAAGAACATGTGTGAATACTGGCTTTAAACCGATGAACAATTTACACATACAGTAACTTATTGTTGTCCTCAACCATAATGAAAACAGGATTTACTGTAAAGCAAGTTTCCTGTATATGTGATTGGTTTTCAAATTATCTTCTAATTCAAAACTGTGGTGTGTTAAAACCAGCAAGGCGGGATCACTAGTGACACTAGTCACAGAAGCGAACAGATAGTCTTAAACTATCCTGTTTCAACCTGCCATGTTTTGCCTCATAACAGTGTTTACACATGAATGTAGACAACTGTGGAATATCGCAGCCAAAACTTATATCAAGAAAATATAATTTATTGCTCAGAAATTGCTGTAGTTTTGTGTTTTTAATTGTTTGAGCATTTAAACACATTTTTGTTTGAATGTTTTGTATGAAAGTTTACTTTGTAATGATGTTAATTGTTGACTTTGCTAATATTTAATTGTATTATTTTGTTTCCTTTCCAATAAAATGCATGATGGTCATGAAAAACATGTATATGGGACTTATATAAATATCCAAGTATTTTTATCTGTTTTGATCATCAATCATGTTAAAACACTAAAGCAGAGTGTCATTTGCATCCATTGGACGTTGGACATTGCATGCATTTTGCACACCAGAACAATGTGCATGCATAATTTCCAAAACGATTACACCTGTACTATTCATTTGCTTACAGCATGGGGCGTTTGCATGTGCGTGCCCATGCAAACGCGCGCATGTGTAGCCTAATTTGTTAACCTGACATGCCAGATTAATTGTTGTCACACGTCCATCTGAAGAGCCGTACATTGAAACTGTTTGTGAATGGCTGTACTTTCAAAACAATACTTGGATGAACCATCTGGTCGTTTTCACTGTCCGCACCATTATCGGCACACTTAAACCAGGCCCGTATAGCTATAAACACGATGCTGATTGGAAAACTCCGACGCATTCAAAATTATTCCGAGGCTTTCCAGACTGATTCTCATGGCGAAATTAAAACTGAAGCTCTCGAGATCAAGATGGTCTCACGAGGCTAATAATTTGGCCCATCAAAACAGTAATTCTGCACAGGTATCATAGATGTTTACACTGCATACATTATGGATTGTATACACATAATAGGGTTATTACAATAAAATAAATAGCATTCCTTACCAATAAATGGTTACCAAACCAAATAACAGACAAGATGCAAATGGGCTTGGCAGACTAACCTACTACAAATGACGAGAAACACAACATTTGCCTTATCCAATGTAATTCTAGTTGCCATTGATGATTTAGCACCTGTGTGGCCTCACATTAAATAAGATTCATGGCACTTTGTGTGCAGCAGGTCTCTGGGCATTTACATATGCGACACTTTAGGATTGCAAGGAATTAGCATTTACCAATTTAAAACAGTCTGATAAAAGCCGGTGCCTCGACATGCGATGATGTTTACTTGATGGAGCTAAACTGTGAGATTATTACTTGAATCAATCACTATATAATCAATATCTAATTATTCTTTACATGCCTCAAAGTGAATGCTGCCAAAAAGTGAATCAGGCAAAGCTAAAACAACGTAGCCGTGGCAACATGACGACAGCACAGCAATCTGTGCTTCTAATTAGACCAGTGCACAATTTGTTCTGCTCACCCTTGTATACTTGTTAGGCCTAAACAGGAATTTGTAGGATACAATAAACTCATTCCGTCGTTCTCGCTTGCTGCAGTGTGTGTGTGTCTGTGTGTGTGTGTGTGTGTGTGTGTGTGTGTGTGTGTGTGTCTGTGTGTGTGTGTGTGTGTGTG
>JAODOY010000001.1:3039973-3074249 GCA_025399855.1 Forbesichthys papilliferus | reverse complement strand
TCCTGCAAAATAAAAAAATCGCTAAATTTCCCACTGTGGTATGAAAAAGGGATAAGCCATCTAGAGCATGTAATGAATACACAATGACATGATAACAATCGTGAGAGACAAAAAAGTCGTGTAGTGGATACCCGGCATTACAGAATCTGCAATTTCCCTGGGGAGACACGACACGTGTGTGCCACATTTCGTGAGTTTTTGTGCACGTTTAGGCTTCCTAAAAAAATTCAAAGGAGGGAGAAAAATAATCAAGTAGGGTTTCAATAGGGTCCTCACAGTGTGTGCTCAGGTCCTAATCACTAGGGTTACAATAGGGTCCTCACACAGTGTGCTCGGGCCCTAAATATACTTACAGGGCCTCAAATCGATCCTTGCCCTCTTCAAAATCCTCCTCTGACCCGCTAGAGAAACTGTCCGGAGCTGAATCTACTTCAACATATCCGTCCCAAGCTGAATCTACTTCAACGCTGAATGAATCATCCGCATATATGGCCATTACTTGCTCCTCTGTGTATTTTCTAGCCATGTTAAACTTGTTTTATGGTTTCATATGCTTTCTTTCTTCTCTGCTGTGCGCTCCTCTCCTGCTCCGTCCGAATATGCTCTCATATAAATTTATTCCGATGAGATTACGGTCTGGAAACCCCGATCAAGTTAATGCCTGTGTTACAACTAATTCTGTGTCCTGCCGAATTCAGTGACCCTTTCGAAACGAAGTATTCGTTAAAGTTCGATAGATCTATACATAATATTTAGAAATATCTAGACACCAATTAACCTTAAAACGACGAACACCGGGTTCAGATTACACGACTTTCAAAGTCTGTAAATATAATTAACAACGCCGTTCATGCTACAGGACTTTAACTCCGACAGGTCCAGATATTTAACCTAATATATATCCAATCGGGACAATCAGATGATTGTGACTATGACGATCGTCGCTCACGGGAGCGAGCTGTGATTTCCCTCCATATTGGGGCTTTGTCTGCGGCATAATCACCGTGGGTTAGTGAGATAACGTTGAAATCGAGTGTTGATGAGGCGTAAGGAACGCCAAAAGGTTCATAATAGTCATTATAGTTCTATGGTAACTGCACGCAAAACTACCATAACGCGTGTATTTAATAAACAACGTTTTGGTCGACAAAACGGCGTAGAATACGTGAGTTTGGTCAACCGAACGGTCATATTTTTCGTTGTTCTAGTGCCAACATAACGTCTCGGCAAAGCCATTAAATGCATCACAGTTGCGCTAAAGAGCATTTGGTGTTTTTTTTACTTAATCGATCGGGATAGCCCAAACTATATTTTTCTTAAAAATGTAAATGTAGACATGTAGAATAACGTTTTTTTTTTTTTAAATGAAAAATAACTATTTTAATATTACATTTGATTATTTTAGACAGCCATCGCCCACATAGTTCAAGGACCGTCGGAAATGTGAAACTCACAAGATAATTTAATTTTGACCGTTTCTGGCTAGACGAAAATGTGTAAAATTGTCTTTCTATTCAAAATAACATGTATTTGTGTTCTTTTGTGGTCCCGAGGCATATAATATTCAAATATAATTTTGAAGGAAATGCAAACAAGAACAATTGCTGCTCCAGATGCTTGCACTGCCAATTTGCACTTTCTTGGCTAATGCTATGCAGCTATCTATAGATCTTGAGCGCCTATAGCCTTTGATAACAATGTTGTATAAAGCATTTGCTCATTTACTTGTAGTCTTGTAGGTCACTCAGGTGATACCAAGTGAGTGGGGTCTAAGTTTTAGTCATGGTTTTATTAAAGGTTTAGTAGGGCTGCATTATTAAAATTATAGAATATTCTATGACAACACCCCACACCTCCACAAACTGCCAGGATTCAGCCACAAGTTAACAAGAATATTTTAAGTAACATAATATCAACCAACATTTTGGAAACTTGAGGAAGCACACAGTATACATTGTCTTATTACATTGCCAAATACTTTGTATGGCTTTGTGTTGGGGAAACCCACATGAAAACCAAACTCCACACAGAAATACCCCAGTAACCCAGGTCAGAACCATCTTACGGTATTTATCCCATTTTTGTCATTCCTTGCCATTCTCCACAGGATGCCTGTGTGGTTTTGATTTCCAGCACGCAGAAAAATACTGCAGCATGACGTCTGACATCTATCACCTCCCCCTTAATGTGTATGTTATCGTGCTGGGCATCGGCCTGTTTGTCTTCATGCTCAGCCTGATCTTCTGCTGCTATCTATTCAGGTACTGTGGATGGTGGGGCAGGGGGTGGGGTTGCTATTGTGTTGTATAGTTGCTGTTGCTGTAGTGTAGATAAAACCTCAGAGTAGGGGTCACGATGCCCCTAGGGGGCAGTTGCCGTAACTGCATGGTTACTTCATGCAGGATCACAATATAAAAGATCCCAAGAACAACTTTGAGGTGTGCTTGAGAGGACAAGAAAGGAAATAAATTAGATCAAAATGCATTGTCATAGGCTGCTTAAACCTGTCAGCGTCCATTCTTATTCTGTGAGGTTAACAATATTATCGTGTTTGTTTATTTTAATATTATTTCATAATAGGTTGAAACAGCAAGGTGCCAGAGAGCAGTTCAGCTACAATGAGGTACATCATTGCAACACTATTTGTCACTGTAGATGCACATGTAACACCCACTTCTAAAATACTACTATAGCATTTCACACTTATGTCATTTGTGAAACCTATACCACCACCCTTTAGAGATTATGTTGACTATCTACAGAGTGCTAATTTACAACTGCCAGCTCTCAAGTTCAGCCAATGTGTTTTATTTATATATATGTGCATTGCAATCAATCTGAGATGGAATTTTAACATGCATTTTAAACACAGGATGGTGTGATCATGTTTCCCTCCGCTTTCACTGTAGGTGGTGCTGAAAGGAGCAGGCAAGAAGTTAAGTCTTCTGGGAGTAAGTTTATTTTTTTTGTTTTTATTTCTGATTTACACTGAATACAAATGCTATATTCCAAAGCACTGGGCTAACTGGAATAGTTTTTAGCGCAGCAAACTGGGTTAGTGGCGTAGTGGCTCCAACTACTGCGTGAATGTGATTTTAATTATGAAAATGTTGCAATGCAGGTTTTCTAAATGTGCCGGGGTCTGGTAAATGGAAATAATGATGAATAACATTCATACTAACAGAGAAATCACACACGAACTAAACATTTTTTTCCCCGCAGCAAACCTGCGCTGTGTGTCTGGAAGAATTCAGGACCAGAGACGAGCTTGGGGTGTGTCCATGCTCACATGCATTTCACAAGAAGTGAGTGAAGCATTTTAACTGTAGACACATTTGCATGAAGACTTTGTGGATAATGGATTTATCTGTTTCTGTAACAAATAAAGCCTAAACTATAAGTGCCCAATATGCAATAGTCTTACATAATAATTTTATCTTAGTCCTTTTAAGTCTTACCCCGTTTTTAGGTCCACACTACAACAGCACTGCCACAAGGAACTATACATTCACTGTATGTGTGGACATATTCATTAATATGAATTGCATGTCTAAGAAAACAGTCTGGGAAAATGAAACCATTATACCGATTGCAGAATATACTGTATAGGCCTACATAACAGATGTCATCACTGCAGACTAATGGTACCTAAGTTTATTACAGATAAATCCATCATAAAATCAATGTTGCATTTCAGCTTGTGTGGACTAAATGTTTGTGAAATCCATTAGAGGTGCTCATCAAAGCCAGCTCCATTATGCATTACATCAGTAAATTGCACTGTCTGGATTTCACAAAATCCAAATGGTCATACTTATTAACGGTTTAGCACAGTATAAACAAATAAGACCATTGGGAGTTACAGCTGAATAGTGCAACTAGTGACTACAACTTACGAAATTGGTGGCCACAGGTAGTGATGTGCAATTGCACCCTGTCTATTTAAAAACAGAAGTTAGTCCCATTGCACACTTCCTCTTCCCCAGTATAATTGAAGGTGCCTTACATAGCAAAATTTGTTCTCTGCATTTAACCCATCACTCAAGGGAGCAGTGGGCAGACTCTGTGCAGCGCCCAGGTGCCAATTCCAGGTATAGGTCAATGGCACTGGCAGGAGAGATGAGAGTGAACTTGTTTTTTGGTAGTGGGGGACACCAGAGCACCCGGAGGAAACCCACGCAGCCACGGACCCGGGACCTTCTAATGGGAAACCACAGTGCTATCCACTGGGCCATTATGTTGCCCAGTCTAGTCAGTACACTATAGTGAAGTAGGGCTGTGCTATTAGTCTAATTTTAATCAAAGTATCAATTTAGTCTTCTGTCAATCTCATAAACAACGTAATCAAGCAAAAACGTTTATTTTGCACATTACATTTTGCAAGTTCATTTGTTTTGTGTCCGATTGTGTCTTGTGGTCTGAATGATGCTGCACGTGCCTTTTGGCCCATCCCAGGGTTAAAGTGAAAGGTCAACAGGAAAAGTATTCAATACATTTCAGTTGTTTTCGCTGTTGCTTTGTTTCACCTAGAGTTATCGTGGTAAATAATCATAAAGATTTTTTCCATAATCGAGAAGCCCTACACAAAAATTGGTAGTCAATCTTCAAGTGACGTGTAATTGCACGCCATCCATTTCAAAAGCACAAGTCACTCCCCTTCCAGCCACACATCTTCCCCAGTATCACAATTCCTTTCCCGGTACTATTAAGTAGTTAAATCAATAAATCCAAACGCCAGTGTTGGGCAAGTTACTCAGGAATAGTAATAATTTACTTATTACTCCTCCAAAAAGTAATAGTATTATTTTAGGTATTACTGGGTATTAAAAGTAATTAGTTATGTTACTATTTACATTACTATATTACTTTCACAATCACTTCCATCTAATTTTAGAATTGAATCCTCTTTATTGGAACAATAATTCACCTTAGGAGTCAACAATCAGCCAAAGTGAAAACATTGCAGCCTCTCCAACCAGATAATTGGACAGCTTGGTTCAATTATCCTTCCCTCAATTTAGGACCAGGAGTATCATTCTTGAATTGCAGCATTACTTGGATTAGTAATTGTAATAGTATTACTGTTTTGGAAATAGTAATTAGTTACAGGAAAAAGTAATGAGTTACTGCCCAACACTCGCTGATAAGCGGACGACGCTTGCTTCGTGTGTCCTCAGGTGCCTGCTGAAGTGGCTGGAGATCCGCAGCGTGTGCCCTATGTGTAACAAACCCATCCTCCGGCTGCACACGGACCCTCCCCAGGGGGCCGAGGGTCCCATGGACCCCGAGGAGGTGTGAGCGTGCCACGGAGAGAACTATGTTAGGCCTCTCGTATATTTGAATAAAAACCACCACCACATAAGTAAGGATGATGGATGGACAGTGGTCTCCCTTCTATCTCACAAGGCCTAACTGTGATAACATGTTCAGGCCCTTTGAGTAACATGCCAGGGCGGGGGTCCCGTCACTGGCCCTTTGAGTAACATGCCAGGGTGGGGGTCCCGTCGCTGGCCCTTTGAGTAACATGCCAGGGCGGGGGTCCCGTCACTGGCCCTTTGAGTAACATGCCAGGGCGGGGGTCCCGTCGCAGGCCCTTTGAGTAACATGCCAGGGTGGGGGATTGACTGACGATGTTCGATGGTCATAAAGAAAAGGTTGGAAGAATGTAACCTTCTCCGTAAGCAAGTACCAGTAGTACTTCCATGTTGCACTGTCAGAGAGACAGAGACCCTGCCACTCATTCTGGCACAGCACTGCCAGAGAAAAGTAAACCACAAGCAACATGTTCCGCATTCAGAGGAAAGTCATTGGCAACTAGCATCAATGTGGATACCTCTATTATCTCAGGGGTGTTACAAATAGAGCCAGCACAAACCATGTCAGTCACCCTATAACCTTGTGCCACAAATACATTTTCCAATACTGCCAATGTAGGTGACATGCTATAGCAATTAGAGGTAGCCAAAGCCTATGGCTGACATACAGACCGGTGGTTCTCATGACTCATGAAGTAACGCCATATGATTACTGCTTGTATCACAGGCATTTTCCTTTTAAAAGACTGATAGAACGCTAGGCTAGTCTGTGTATTGTACGTAAACGTGTCCTTACACATATATACACTCTATATTGTTATTTTGTATTTGTTGATTTGAAATAAAATGTAATGTAACGGTGATGAGCTTGTTTCTTGCTATCCTTTAAAAAAATTCACTCAAGACAATACGGTAAATCCCCTCAAAGCATGTAATATAAAAGAAAATTCAGGTTTACATCTGGTTACAGTCTTGTCATATACATAATTGCTACAAATTTGTCAAACATACAAACCCCCCCATTAAAAGGATCCAGTCCACTTAGACAGATGCACAGACACATTTAAATGTCTCAATATATAGATCAAAAGCCTCTTATTAACCAAGGCGCTGACAGATTTACTTAATCCCATTTTAGAGACAGTAAATTCAGTTATTTTTCCCCCATTAATTTGCACAATTTGCAGTTGTGTTTAGCAGGCTGCCTCTGTCCCTTTAGATTCCACAAACTCCAACGCCTTTTCCTTGACAGCTTGGATGTGGTCTGGCGTGCCATGCTTCTTCTCATACTCAAGGTAGCGCTTGAAAAAGAACTTGATCTTCTTCACCGGAACACTTAGATGGATCACACGGTCAAACAGTGCCCTGTAGGACAGACACAAGGATTTACCATTGGTAGCCAGTGTTGGTTATCTTTATATTCGGGATTATAAAACTATAAACCACGGTCAAATTCTTATCGTTCCAAACGTTAATTATCATTACAACCCTGTTGGATTACCGTGCTTAAAACCACACTGTAAATCTACCAGCATAGAACACGAACCAGTTAGCAAAACAAAAGTCTGCAGCAACGTGGGCTTGTTTATCGTCAGCGAAAACCTGGCAGAAGGTAGTGAGAATGCTCCTTCGCACACCACGGAGCAAACACAGATGAGAATGGCTAAACGGATCTGTTCCGCTTCCCGGAACTGCATTGAGGAGGACGAAGGCTTCGCCCTTGAAGAAGGATGTCAGCCTTCGACTCCAGCCGTGCAAGCTTACGGATATGTCATGTAATATGTGATGTTCAACAAGTTAAAGGAGCGCTGTCTGTGACTGCCTTGTTAAAAACACAGCCAGATCTTTACATCCCATGTTTGTATACACAGTAATGCTATCCTACATAGCCTACTGCAACATAAGCTTGCTAATCAAACATTTGGCTCATTTAACCAGGAAGTACCCATTGATTAAGAATGTCTATTGCAACGGAGTCCTGGCCAAGATAGGCAGCAGCTAGAGATTAAACTCTATGAACATTTCATATAATAGTGACCAATATGATCAATCACGGTTAACGGTGTCATCACAGTATTATTAAAATGTGCTGAATTTAAGAAAGGAGCAAGGAAAAAAATAAAAAAATTAAGTACTGGCATAATTAGCCTGGTTTATACAGGTAATATGATAAGCCTAAACCACAAATAATAGTTTTATATTTTCAGTCCCCCCTCTCTTCTAATATTTTTTTATTTTACAAAATTGCACTGACTGCATTGATTGTGCACTAGGCTAATACACTATTGTGTATGTTTTAGTACAGTAAAATTATGTGTAGAATTATGAATATAATATTAATGATAAAAGTTCTGAAAACACAAAGAATATTGTTTGGTACTTTTCTGCATGACAAAAACACGTAGCTAATGTTGGAGCAGACACAGAACTGCCTTATAAACAAAGACATACCAGTGACAAAGTCAATGGCCAATTCATTAGAATGGGCCATTAGCACCCTGGTCATTCAGGACAAGGCTGCTCCGTCCCTGTCATAGCTATGTTAATATTCTCAGATTCTACTGAACTGTCCTAAAACATGCACGACATCTTAAATAGATAAAGCCTAGTTAATAGTCTGTGTCTAGTCTAGTAATGTGTATCATTAAGAAATGACATAGGCTAGCATATAAAAATTAGGCTATTAGGTTACTTGCATAAATTAGCTATTTATGTCAGTACTTTTATTAGTTGATATTAAATACCGTTTCAGCTCAACTAAAACAAAAAAGAAGATATATATATTAAACGTCCACACTCTGTCTGGCTCACCTGACTTCCTTCTGGGTGCCATGCTTGATCATGAGATCGATGAAGACGGACCACAAGTCCGTACGTTTGGGGTAGCTGGTCAGGACCTTGTCAAACATGGAGCGGCCTCGCTCCACGTTACCGTAGCGAAACTCCATCTGCGCGAACTTACCGATTACATCCACACCTGAGGGAACGACCGGAGAGGGAAACACACTCAATCAGAACACTCGGCTGTTAGAAAAAATAATGCAGTTGGCGTAACACAGTCCTGGTATCTCCATAGCCAATAAGATGTCAAGGCAAATCATTAGCGGGGCTCGGACCACCCTGTCCAGTCAGAGGCTTGCAACATGCCAGGTCCCACTGGGTGAACAGCTAAATTTGGTTTGAAGAGGTGGAGAAACACCAACATGGTTGGGTTCGGTTGCGGTCGAGAATTTGTAGTGCGTGGGCAGACTGAAGGATTAAGGATCATAATCTCCTAATCAATTATTGTGTTGCTAACATGCATTACACATTCTCATGCCAACCAACGAGAAATGCAGGCTAATCGTAGAAGCCTTGCCTAGACGCGTTTTGCGTGAAAATTATACTGGATTGGTAAATACTGCAAGATTCTAGAATGATTTTGGACACTGACTGAGCTTTAATTCACTTAGCTTCAAAAGGAGAGTTTGCAAACGTGGAGAAAACAATGGAGGCTACCCCAGCAGATTCTAACGCAAATGTTAGATTGAGTGTAAACTATCACCAGAGTTTAAACTGGGATTACAGGACATACATTTAGTATAGGCATAAGAATGTAGCTGAGCCTTCACACAGTGGCGGTAACCTGAGGTGAACAACGGGGTAATTTATCAAAATCAGTCATGACTGAGAATTGAGCGAATTGCCTACTTTCATTGGCAGGGAGACTCTTCAGCGCCCTCTGCAGGAGGCTTCCAGCCGCATCACCCTGACCCTGCTGTAGCAGGAAGGACCCATAGCTCAGCCACACTGCCTTGTTCTGGCGGAAGCGCTTCACCATCGTCTTGTACAGACCTTCTGCCTCCTAAACAAACACAGCAGAGAGAGAAGGGTGCTCAAGCCATTTTCTCCTTGTAAAATCTAAAGACCCATACGTCAGATGTATGGAAAAAGCATTATCATCATTCAGGCTATTCAGCAGAGTGGGAGAGAGCCAAAGGCCCATACCTTAGCCTTGTTGGAGTTGGTGTAGATGTCAGCCAGCTGCTGGTAGACCGGCGTGGGCTCACAGAACTGTACTGCCCGCTCAAACACTTGCTTCAGACTGGCCTCTGTTCCGTACATGTTCTCCAGGTTCAGCAAGGCCACCCACACATTCAGCTTCTCCTGTTCCTCCCTGGGGAACCACACGAGTCAAACAAACTTGTACCGCCATCAGTGCCCTGTGCCTTATAGCAGTAGGTCTCAAAGTGGGGGTCGGGGGAGGGAGGTCGTGAGACACAGGAAGGGGTCAGATCATTTTCAGAAACAAAACACAGCGCACACACACACACACACACACACAGGTCTAGTCACAATAGTTAGTAGTACAGTTTATACATTAATTTGATGTATTCTGCTACTAGCCTATATTAAGATGCAATTGTGGCTGTTATGTTCATACCTCGCCTGGGGATAGAGGGGCGCGCCAGTGTCTGGCACTTTCATTTGGGGAGTTGTTAGCTGAAAAGTGTGATACCCCTGCCCTATGTAGTCAGGTGGCTTAATGCTCTTTAGCAATCTTACTTTTACCAGGCGGATAAATGTGCAGAAATCTGCATAAGCCTTCCTCAGGACATAAAGAAGGATATCTTGCCTAGGAGCCCGACAGTGAATTACAGGGATTACTATTACACGTTCATCCTTCCACACCATAACCGTCCAACATTAGGGGTATTTAAACACACAAATCTTTTAACAAAAGAATGCCCGTTTTTTTGTTATCTTCTAGATTATAAGGCCGTAATTACCTACTGTTCCCGCAGGTAAAAAAAAAATTACCTAACTACACAACTTAAAATCAAAGATCATTTGAACTCTTAACAATAATATAATTTAAGCCTCAGATGATAATTGTATTCATTCCATTTAAAATGGAAGACATTCAAATTAACAGAGGAAGACATGAACCAGGAAAGTATACGAACTCAGAAGTGCGTTTGCAGACAGCAGGCAAACCACTAGGATGCCACTCTCATGCTCCATGCACAGACGTTAACGCATCCTCGACTTGAACATGTGCAACAACACTAGCGGTTGCATCTGTCATTGTGTAGGACCACGCACATTATTTTCAATGATTGGAAGGTTTTTCTCTCTTTTTTTCTCTTCTTTTGTGCTTATCTTTTGGCTTCACTCTTATCTACTCATGTAGTAATTGTATAATTTATGTATTTACATTTTTACAATACTTTTATCTTGTCTGATACTGACCTTGTTTAACGCGTATGTCATGTGACAAGAGGTGCTACATGTGTGGATGAATGGTGTAAGCTGCAAATTAATTGCCCTTTTTGGGGACCAATCGTTTTCTACATCTACTTCACCTAAAGGAAATTGTTTTCAGAGCCCTCTCAGCCACGGCCCGGGCCTGCTCTATCTGCGTGGCTTGAAGGTGGTGAGCCATGTACTGGAGCCACAGCAGCGAGCTGCTGGGCGAGGCGAGGAGCAGCCTCTCGAAGGCCACCGGGTCCTGGGGTCTCAGGCTGGGGTCCATCAGCTCAGCTTCCCGCTGAACCAGGGCCTTCTCCGCTTCCATCTTCTGCTGCGCCAGCTCATGACGAGTCTTCTTCTGCACCTGGGAATCAATGGAAGAGCACAAGCTGCTGACCCCATGACCTCATTTGCGTCTTAATGAGCCAATCCAATCCACAGAAAAAAAAATAATACAATAATCAAATAAAGAAACCTGGAAACTTGGTGTGTATGGTAAGCAGTTGACCTGTCCCAAGCCCCGCACCTTTCACGTGTCCTACCTAGTTACTGTAACTAGGTAGGACAAAACACCGTAGAAAGCTAATACAGCAAAACAGAAGGTTCCGTCAGACTCAAAAAATGCTCGAATGTTATTTGAGGACATGCAAAACGGGGGCAGGGCTTGGGAAATGTCAATTGTAAGATAATACATTTGTCAAATTCACCAAATATCTCAGCAGTCTGCTGAAAATATAATAATGAATAATTATAATAATAATAATAATAATAATGCACTTCTACACAGCTCTGACTCTGTAAATAGGAGCAAATACAAAGTGGTGCATGCTGCACATAGCCAAAGTAGTAGTCTTTTGACAATGCGTTTCCGATGTGTGGGGCAGAGCTTCTGAGAACATGGCATTGAAAGGACCTCCACATACCTGGGCCTTAAAAGGCAGGGTCATTCTCAAGAACGCTTGCTAACTGTGAGCTTAAATCAAAACAAACTTCCTCAGAAGCTCTGCAGGAGCTAATAATTTTTTTCAGGACACTCAGAACGGAAACACAGCAAAATTCTAGGAGATATTTGGTGAATTTGACACAAAGTTCTTTAAACTACTATCTTAAATATCTTACAACAGCTACTTAATACACCTTTAATACTAAGCTCCTCCTACCTTGCTGCTCTCCTCGTGCTCCTCCCCGTCACTGGCGTCAGCCTCCTGTGCCACAGAAGCAGGCCGCAGAGAGTTCAAACCCACATCCCAGGAGAAGCCTTCAGACACCTGCAGGCCTGGTCTGGCTGGACCGGCCTGTTTAGCCTTGGTCCCCTGCAGAACAGACGTGGTCATGTTAGACAATGAGCTCCCTTGTTGTGGATCCAGCGCAACCCGATCCAGCAACCAATTAACCACGTCAATTGGA
Organism: Forbesichthys papilliferus; assembly: GCA_025399855.1. Lineage (NCBI taxonomy): Eukaryota > Metazoa > Chordata > Actinopteri > Percopsiformes > Amblyopsidae > Forbesichthys > Forbesichthys papilliferus. Next base: position 3,062,295 of record JAODOY010000001.1, on the reverse strand, counting down.
TGTCGCAAAATTGAAAACGCAAAAAAGAAAATATGTAGGAAAAACAATAAACCTTTGCAGGGTGTGATTTTCGCTTTTTCCTCGCCTCCTCATCCACCTCCTCATCCACCTCCTCTCTGAAGTACACCTCCACCCCGCTATCGATGTCCCCTGCATTCTCTGTATTCATTTTATTCTCCTTCTTTGTTTTCTTGGGGATGTGTTCTGCAGCGTCCTGGAACATGTAGAACAAGTTCGACCTAATGACAACCAGGTCCTCCTGTTGCACCCTAAAAGGCTCTACTTGCTCCAACAAGACACATTCCCACGCAGTGACCTGGACTCATGTACATCACGTTTGAGAGAAAATGTGTTTAGAATTGAACCGCCAGGGGAAGTATGTGAAGTTAGTGAGCAGAACAATGGCTTGAGTGGGAAAAAACAAACTTGGGAGAAAGGCAGACAACCTTGGGGGATTTCCTCTTCTTCTTGGCGTCATGTTTCGCCTTGTGCGCTCCAGTCAAGCGCTCCGTCAAACCCAGAGATTCTGGGAGAATGTCCGGCTTCCCGGTGTGCTCCGACAGCAGGGAGAGACTCACTACCTGCGCCTCCTTATCGATGCTGAAGTGGGAGGAGGAGGAGGGGAAGAGGAATCACACAGTTACTTTTATATCACAGCGCACGGAATCAATGTATTATAGTCTGTGCAGGCAGGGCATGCACACACACACACACACACACATAAAATAAAGTAAGACCAGGCTATTCCTAAGTCTTATTATAGCCTAGCCTGGTGTAACTTATTGGTGAATATGGTCTGGCCACGCTCCATTGGAAGTGTTAGCAGTCGTTTCCTCCTACGTTGCGTAGCCCTCTGGTTCATTTTTAAACCATTGGACAGCGTTGAACCAGTCGACATTGCTACAACAGTTTGATCGCCTCATCTAGCTCTACCTGGAAACATGCTCAACTGAAACATCATCTCACTGACCCACCCTGATTTGGCCACCAGCAAGGTGGCTGTGTATTGAGCAGAGAGCAATAGTCGGGCAGAGCCAGGCTAATTATATCCTGCCAGCAGTCAGCATCTCAAATACACTGGAAATATTAAAGAGAAATTATTTGGGTTGTGCTCTTAATTTCTATCTACTTTTTGTTCAATTCTCTAATGCTGCTCAAACAAAATCCACTTGGCCAAATAAAATACATTCTTATCAGAATGTGAAATCTCTTCATCAGAGACAGCCTGCACCAGATGTAAATGAAGAGATGTTATACGTTAATATTTGGCTCGTGTTGGCAAGCACAGGCGTTTATACCTGATAATCTTGGTGGTGAGCAGGGTATTGGCAGGCAGGTTGTCAGTGATGACACTGGGATTGGTGAAGAAGTACTTGGACGCTTGCTGTAGCTCGGCTCGTCCGACAACTGACCTAGACAACCTGCGAGTGACATAAATGTGTTTATTACAAGAGTCAGTGAGAAACAAGTATGAAGTCTTGCTGTAATATATTGGATCCTATATTCATAGTTGTTTATATACACTTTATATTTGTACATGCATGCATCACATAGTTTTGTGGGTGGTGGGTTTGAGAATATATTTTAAATTGGGTAGGTCACCTGATGAAGACTCCTTTCTTTCCCACGGACTTGACGTAGCCTCTGATGAGCTGGCCTTCTGTCAGCTCGTCTATGGAGAAAACTTCTGGGTCTTTTGCTGATGCGGCCTTCTCTGGATTCAGCCTGCAATCGAAAAGTTACCGTGAACCACCAAGCTTGAACAGACATGCAGAATAAATGAAAGCTTTGCATACCTGGACTGGCGGAGAGACAAATGCCACTTGTCATTCTCCTTCTCCAGAAGGTAACACCTAAAGAGAAGGAAAGACGTAGTAACTCGGCCTTAAAAATATATTAATGGTGCAATTAACTATTTCCTCCACATTCAAATAACAACACGTTTGGCAAGTTAATTCTGAAGCCAAACAGGAATTTTGAAACAGAGGAATATGCAAATATACATTTACATTCAGCATCATTCTACAAAATACAAAACAATGATTAAATTACTATATTTTACAATCTATACATTTTGTTTGTAAAAATAAACTAATTCTAACCTATGTGCAAGTTACATTGCACCTTGTCCGGTATACTTATTTGTACATGCAGTATATGTAGATATAAATAATTAATGTATTTTTGATATAATACGTCTTCATCTAACCAGTGACTGGCACTGACCTGATTAGCTGGTCCTTGCTGTAGGCCCCTAAGGGGTCTGCCCGGTAAGTGTCTGCCAGGTCCACAATAGAAACGGTTCCCGTAACGCCGCAGGGTAGCTTGACTAGCAGACTGTCGGCATGTTTGTTTATCACCATCCCCAAAGTAACACTTGCAGTCTTTAGTGTGTGCATACCTGGATAAATGATCAAAATACACTGTTATTTCTTTTGTTTCAATATGCCATCCTCTCCAGAGCATTATATACAGTGCAGGAGTTTAATCATTTTATATTCCTCCTCCTACCAGTGAGAGAGAGGGTGAAGCGTCGAGGTTTAGAGGACACCTCCACCACAGTGGCTCGGACTGCCTGGCCCTGCTTAAACAGCTTCTCTGGATGTGTGGCCTTCTGGGAAAGGAAACCATGTCTTGTTTTTCTTTTGGCAATAAAATCTCACATTGACATTCTTAATTCCAAAAACAACTAGAAATACTTGGTTTTCATGGAATGGGTCCTTTAAACAAATAAGATATTTCCACAATCTGTGAGTATATGACACTTACTTTAGGATCTGTGATCATCGACAGCAAATCAACTGTCCCAGTGACACAAGGATCAGTGGCAACCTCCAAGCACTTTCTGTCTGGATAATACTGTCCAAAGAATCATGAACAACACATGGCTTAGAGGCTACAGCAATTCCATCATCTTTCCCAAACTCTGTCAGGGTTCAGTGTTAAAAGTAAGACAAACACATCTTTCCAACCTTACCTTTGACACAAAGCACGTAATAGTTTCTCCGACCTTGTAGCTGCTAAGTTTTGCTTGTGGCTTGACTGGGTTGAATTCGGCACTCTCGTTCATCATACTACGAGGAGGGAGAGGCACGTTAAAATACACGAAGTTAAAAGTGTGACGCTACGTACAAGTCATCAAGTCACAGCCCTTACCTGGGTAGAAGAGTTAGCTCGGGAATAGCATATGAGAATTTGGGATGGGAGAAGGGCAAAAATCTGAAAGAAAGAAAAACAAGTCAAATTAGGAAAGATGAGAAAGATATCACCCACCATAGAATCACAAACACAGTTGTTATCAAACTATATGTACCTATGACAACCAGAATACAGATCTAAATTGCGCTACCGTGCCTGTCAAGCGACCCTTTTTCAGGTCCGGAGGCCTACTATAGGCCCATTTATACTTACGGTTATATATGCATACGCAACATCGCTGCCACACATCCTGTGTACTTTACGTTTCCCCAGCCCACGTGTCTACGCATCCGTAAGGTGCAATGCCAACCAAAATCATGGGGCAGTAGGGATGTTCTCCGAGACGCAAACCAGTGGCAGTGATTTTTGAAGAGAGAAATTACTAGTTTTATGTCCTTGCTGTTTATTGTGGGTTATTTTAAGAGTTAGATGTATTATCCTCTGGTTAAGATTGTTAAATGCTAGGCTACTGGTAAGGGGTTATTTAACCTAAATGATCAGATGTTGAGATGACCTCGTTGTACCGACAGCGAAAATTTAGATTAGTACTTTTTCAAATGCCATTTCTGTTTCATAAGCATAACATTGATGTAAATAAATAATAAAGATATATTGTATTCTTGTGCTGCTAGAATACTATTTTCATTGTTAGCAGGGCTAGCTAGCTGGCTGTTCCAGCTGTATTAAGTGCACTAGCACCAGAAGTAATCAAGAGGCACCAGACTGCTTCCTAGTGGACGAAGCTAAATATTGTTTTAGACAAAATACGCAGTGGAGTAATGTTGGCAACGCTGCTTGCATCCAATTCGCACACGTACAAAACTGGAGTATAAATGGGCCTTTATAGCTAACCGGACATGCCAGAAGATAGATTGTTAGTCACAAGTTCATCAGGGGAGCTGGCCATCAAAACCCTTAAGGGCAGGCACACAAAATATTACCTGGTAGTTGATTGGATGAACCATCTGGTCCTTTTTGCTGACGGCAAACCTAAACCCTGTGCCTAAACCACGCCTGTACATCTATCAATACGACCCTTACTGGTAAGTTCAGGCGCTACTCGGACACATTCGCCAATGATTTCTAGGCTTTCCAGACTAATTCTCAAGGCAAAGTAAAAACGTATGCCGAGGCTAACTTACAGCAGCGCTGATCTAAAAATGCCGGCCGTAGCTCTCTGACCTGTGGCTGGTGACCTCTCTCCCTCCAATGACCCTGGCCGTGACTTCGCTGCCCACTTTGAGAGACGACGTCGGGAAGGTGCCCAGGCACACGTCCTCGGACACCTGGGACACGTGCACGCTGCCCGTGCTGCCGTCCTCCAGCGCCACCAGCACGCAGGTGGGCTTGACCGTCTGCACCTTCCCTTTCACCGTGTCGCCGTAGCAGTGGCCCGCGGAGGTCGCCTGGCTCTCGGATGACGCGCGCTCCCGCCTCGGGGGACTGCGCTCCCATGACACCAGGGGGAGCCCCTGCAGTTCGTGGCAGCTGGCTTCAAGAACGGTAGCCACCAGGTCCCATCCCGGCTTAATCTTCTCGGACTCGAACCGGATCTCGTTCAAGTGGCCGGTGGTTTGGATCACAGTCAGTTGGGCCGTGTCGCCCAATGACACTGTGGCAAATTCGCTGTCCACGTGCTGAACTGTTGCTGAATATTTGGACTCTTCAGTTAACTGGAAATATGATTCATTCAACACAAATGTCATAAGTATTACAGATTAGATTTTCCTGTGATGGAAGAACCCCGCACAAAAATCACCGTGTTGAAAACAATACAGTAAGGCAAACTCACAGATTTCTTCTTAGCCACAAGGGTGGGAAGGATGGATACGTGTACGAGACAAGACACAATATCAACATGCAGGATAACTGCCTTGACCTGCTGTCCCGGGGTCAAGCTAATGCCTGGAATAACATTCAGACATTAGGGTCAAATCTCAGGAGATACGTAGCTTTTTGAAAAGGTTTTCTACCATTTTTAAACATTGTTGAACAAGCGTTAACATTGCATCACTGAAGGTGATGACTACCTTATAATCTATAGTTGAAACAGCTACCTTTAAAATGATATTCCGTGGCCTGTATAGTGGCAGCAGCAAGCTCATCAGACTTAAAGGTTGCACTGTCATTCTTCACACCATCCACAGTAACATTAAGCTTCTGTCCTACTGTTAAGGCACACAGCTGCAGACGGAGATCACATTTATCAGCTAAAAATGGAAGAAAGAAATGTTTTTAGAATCATAATTTGTATTGACGGCAGGCCAGACAAGACTCATGAAATGTGTGTAAAATAATATCAGGCCTGATCAAATTAACATTAGCCTGATATACAATTGATTACCTCTGGTGGCCGCCATTTCACCCACAGCCTTCCTCTCTTGTAGACCCGCAATTAGCCTGGTCTGGGCATCCCCATCTGGGGTCATGACCTCAGACAACTTTAGCGAAAGCAGGACACGCTGCTTTTCCTCATCCAAGTTGGTCACTTTGGCAAACACCGTCTGGCCATACTTGAATACAGCTGCAAAATCACTGATGAACTTATTGCTAATAGCCTGCGGAGAAAGGTGGACAGAAACGTCTTTAATTCCAGAAAATGCTAAATAAAAACATTAGTCCACCTCAGTTAATATTTCATACATTTTCCATCATGGGTTTCAAAGTTAATAAGTTGTGGAAGTTGGTCTTTTACTCACCGACTTTGGAGCAAGACCCACAAGGCCGTATGGGAACTCAACAAAGACACCATAAGGCATTAAGCGTTTTATCCAGCCAACAAGCTGCATGCCAACAGTGAGGTCAGAGAATTCCTTAGCAACTACTCCCTCTGCCAAGCACCACTTCACCATAGGTTTTTTGGTCAGCATCTGTAGATCAGGTGAAGTTATGGAAAATACAGCGATTTGAACAAATTTAAAATTATGTGGACTAAACTCAAAAGCTATAACTCTAGACTTTTAAGTGAGTTGTATCTGAGGCATTTTGACACCTTTTATCAAAGTTGTATTGATGTCACCGCCAGTATCAACTGCATAAGGACCATTGATGGAGTTAATCTACCTTTTAGGTCTGTCCAACATGTCTGCTGGACCAACTGCTGTTTGTTGTGACACAAACATGTGAGAACCTTTAGGCACTGCACATGGAAAAGCTTCCATGAATGAGATGTAGGCTTAACCGCATTTAACCTAGGTTACCTCAATCATACAGAATTAGCAACAATACAAATAGGAAAAAGCTAAAAGCAAACAATTTCACGCTGTTTTCCGAACCAAACACAAAAGGATACAATATTCTGCTTGCTTTTGGTGAGGCAGACTAGGTTGGAGATCACATCTCCCTCCTGTAATCCTTCATAGAGCAGCGAGCAGTTAGACGTGTGGTCAGAGAGATGCATGAGTGGCAGCACACCGCAGTGCTCATCGGGAAGAATGGCTACCCTTAAGGTAGTGGGCGTCTTCTCCAGCACCTTCACCTCCACCTTCTACATCGCAACCACATCAGTGGAAAGAGCAGCTGTAAAAAGCCGACGCAAACCTCTGGATTTACGAACATCGTTGTAACATTACGGACGCGGTTCCTTCATAGGACCCCTTACCTTCCCAACCTCAAAGTCAAACTGGGTTTCGGATGGTGGCTCTGTGTCTTTCTCTGCCATGTTCTTAAGCGACAGCACTAGCTTCTCCTTCGCCGGGTCACAGCGAAGGACTCTGGTCTTTAAAACCTAGCCAAATACCACCACTGGTTAAATATGCGGCTCAACCCCCAGTCTCTTAGTTAATTACTTATGGCTGGTTTCACAGACATGGATTAAGCCCTAGTCTAAGACTAAAAGTCAATGAAGATTTCCATTGGGAAAAACCTTTATTCTAAGACTAGGCTTAAAGCATAACTCACATCAGCCCTGAGCCTGACTTCACTAACATTAACATTTTAATTTGATGACGGATCGCTGGAAACCAGCCAGGTCCTGGGGTGATTTTTAATGGTTATGACATTTTTTTATGATGTTGCAGCCCATACAAATTTATTTTTTTATTTAGAAAAAACAGAATATTAACACCAGCATTGATGTGTCTCAACACACAGATGAGACTTAATTTACTTTCTTTTTTTTTTTAAACTAATAAAATTTAAATTAGGCATTTTAGGGTCTGTGAAAGCGGGCCTACAACGCATCATTACCCTACCTGTCCAATATAGAACATTTCCTCGGGATGCACAATAGGCTCAGAGCTCAGCTCCTTGACAGGCAGAAGGCCCTTAACGGCATTGTAGAAACGGACAATGCAGCCAAAGCTCTTGACATGGACGATATAGCCGTGGGACATGCGGCCTTGCTGGGCGTCTGCGTAGGTGACGAACAGTGGCAGACTTGACTCCACCAAAGACTTCTTCCTGGTTAGGGTCATACTCATCCTTTGTGGATCTACCGACAGCACCTGAGAATACATGTAGACAATGCAACGTGTCTAGTTACACTTACAACGCATGGCGTGGAGCACATTCGACACAGCCACCGCACGCTAGATATCCTCCAGGCACGCGAAGGCAGACTTACCCGACATTTGACCTTCATGCCCTCCGTGTACTTCTTCTCCGGGTTCTTGAGGAGGATGTCGGACAGGTGGGTCTTTGGCACAAAGCCCCTGATGCGGTCAGACACATGCACAACCATGCCCTTCTCCTGCAGGGCTGACACATTCCCCTAGGGAAGGGAGAGAGGACACACACAGGTTACAGTGGGCGAGTTAACAGGTACACCCTCCAGGGTACCTGTGGCATAGCAAGCTGCCTACTGCGCTCACTTACGAGGCACTTGTCAACACAAACGCTCTCTTACTAGCTTAAACTTCCCCAGGCAGATGGGGAATAAATTCATTCTTATTATAATTACAGCCTGCAAAGTACTAGCCTGGCACCGCTTCAAGCATGTTTCGAAGTGGTGGTAGAGCTAGATGAGGCGATCAAAACAGTTCAAACAGATAAAAACGCAGATTGGTTAAAGGCTATCTAATAGTTCAAATTAGCCAGAGGTTAAACCTTTTAGAGTACATTAGAGAACATTGATCAAATCTCCTGGAGAATGAGACCTTGTTCAAGTCAAAATCACAGACCAACTGTCTGCTTGGTCTAGCGCTTGTCAGCATCTGGCGTCCCTCCCGTCCCCTCCCATGTTGCCTGCGCGATACAGCTGCTGAACTCCATTTCATGCAAATTATGTTGCATTTATTTTTGATCATGTTTTTTGTGCGATCTCTCAGACAAAGTATGTCGGTTACCGGAAGTCGTAATGTACAGACATCGTGCAAAAACAGTAAGATGCATAATTAAATATATTGTATCTATATCACGTATCCTATCGATTCGACAAGTCATTTTTGTGAATTACATTTCTTTCACTTGCAAATGCGAGTGAACGGGCACTTCATAACTCACTGAATGCCCATATTATGTTAGCTAACGTTAGTTTGAAAAAATAATGCCTTATGACTATGGTAACAAGCAGATGACAACAATTAACATCAACATTATTCATGTTAACTTTTTACCAGTCACAAAATAAAAACATTTTTAGTCTGCAATCTCATAGAAATGCGTGCATGTTGGCAGATCTGCCAATGGAGCACGGCTAGACCTTATTCACAACGTACTAGACCTATCGATTAAAGCAATCTCACCTCTACAACCTGACCAGCTTGAATGTCACTATAGCTGAAGAAAGGCTCGTCGATTATGCTCCTAGAAGACACACAGAGGAAAATAAATGGATCACAATAGGATTCAAAGACACCACTCGCTTATATTGTAGGTTCTGTTGCCTACTGCAAAGCTACGCACATCATAGCAAGGCACATTATAGCAAAGCCATGTACCTGCGGAGACTGACAAAGTGGATCTGGTCTATGGGACTGAAGGTCAGGATCCTGCAGGTGAGCTCTGCTAAGGCCAGCCGTTTGTTGACATTAACTGACTGGCTAGGCTCTTTCGTATGGTATTTCTGTAGAAGGAGATGCGTGTGTAGAGACAGACACTCATCAGGAAGCCACAAACTGTCATGCACACGTTGGAAGAATTCAAAGTAGAATGCAGTGTATTACACAATGTATGCTAGTCCATATTTGTACTGTCCAGTACGTACTGAAACTACGTCTGAACTCACGTGTGCGAAGGCCATCGTGTTGTTGGGCAGCTCCAGCATCACACCGGAACCGTGGTGCCTGTCCTTCAGCTTGCAGCCCTCCACCACCTCGCCGACGCGGTCACCGTCAGCCGGGGCGACTTCCACCTTCGCCCCGAGCCGAAGGAGGTGGCTGCGCAGGGATAGAGCCACCAGACGGGTGGCTGGGTCCACGTACAGCACACAGGCCTGCACCTGCAGGGTTCAAGGACGCACTATGTTTGAAAAGGGACTGACAGGCAGGTGTTGTTGTTCAGGTTTGGACATACAGGTTTACACCTCATTCAGAACAGATAGCACGCGTGCGACTCTTTAGCATTTCTGCTGACAAAAAAGGTGTATTCCAATGTATGCATCATCAGATTGTAATGCCGTTTACACGGGACAGTCATGTACTATTCACGAAAACGTGAAAATGCGATATTGATCGAGAATACTGCAATATCGATATTAATTCATGGGAACACGTACAACATGTGTTCATAACGCATCTAAACAAGTTTGATTACAACATATGGGTTTATTTCAACTGACAGTCATATTGGACTGGTTCAACCAACAGTAATTCTTTTTCTTTTTTACCATTAATGTTTCCTCTTCCATCGCCATTGTGTCGTTGTCTCCCTCAGCCACACATCTTTACTTTCATTTTTTTAATAAATCGAACACAGCTAAGCCACACAGCCAACGGACGCATCTTACAAATAAATAACAGAATACTGCATACTTTCCTGTAACATTTTCAACATATTGCGATAACGATATTGAGTCAATACATTGTGCGCCCCTATACAACGTACCTCGTCTCCTGCAGAGTAACTGTGCTTTGGCTCCATGTGTAGGAAATCCACCTGGCCGCTGAAGGCCAGGAAGCTTAGGATCAGACCATGTTTGGTCACCTGCAACATGGACAAAGCAAACATGTTCAAATACCAGCAGAATGTTGCTAGTTCTGTGCAACGACCTGTGAATGTGTCTATGCCAATGCCGCTGTACCGTTTTGATCTTGGCTTGCACCAGAACACCAGGAAGCATGTTCGTGAGCGTCCAGCCGTGATGGGCTTCTGCGAGAGCCTTGTTAAAGGGCAAGGGACCGACGGAGAGACGCACCATGCGTCCATTGTTCTTCACCTCATCCAGACGAGGCGCTACATACTGGAGAACTTTCAACTCTGAGCAGACAATTAGAGAACAGATATGTTGTGAGTATAAGGACTCCTACATCATGACAATACATTTGCTCGACAGAGCGGAGCTAATGCCACTGTCCCCGAATGGCAGACCCTTGCAAACAGAGTTGTAATTAACCTTCAGGATTGTTGTGTTGGTCTTTTACCGCCCGCTTTGGCAGGAAGGCATTGGTTCCCTCAATCCCGATGTCCACTATGTAGCCGTGGTCCTCAACGCTAGCCACGAAACCACTAAGTATCTGAGTAAACAAACACATTCAGCACCAGTGTTGGGTAACGTTATTTTTAAAAGTAACTTGTTACATTACAGGAGTACTGACATTAAAAAGTAACTTGTTAGAGAACCTTTGTGTTATGAATAGGAATTAAAACCCCTTTGCGATTCCTTGCGCATGACATGTTGGTTACAAACAGTATACCGGTACTGTCGAAAGGGTGCTTATGTCTAGCCATCTTACTGAAGCCTACATTCAAATGTATCGATCTGATGTCATTGCATAGTCTACGAGTCTGATCTGATAACAGACAATTCCATATCCCGTTTACAGCGCTTTATTAATGAACGATTACGTTTAATAGAATCATGGGCTCAAAGCATATCCTAACACAGAATATATGCATTTGGTTTTCAAAGTTTAAAAAAATAAATAAATTTAAAAAAATGTTTTTAAAAAATCGGTAAAAGTAGGCTAAATAGAAACTGAGGTATCCTATCGGACAGGTGGAACCTGTGCAGACTTGTGGTTGCTAACGATATGACAGCCTTCCTTTCACACATTCAAAATAATGCTTCCACGCCATAATTTAAGACTCTGACATCTACTAGCAAGCATCCCTGTCCTGGGATGTTTTAATCCATTCTGCTACAAGAGCTTGCTGTATATTAGTAGCCTATATTTCATGTGATGCCCATAGTTTAAAAATGTTTAATGGGGGTTGGCATGCCCATAGAATCTACAGTGCCTCCAAGTTGTTCAGTGTAAATATACCAGTATGTTGCCAGATAATGGAGCTGCAGAGAGAAATAATTCTGCCTATGTTGACGGAAGAGCCTGTAGCCCACTAAGCAAAACTGTCCGCACTGGAACTTTCAGTTAACACATGACGCTTCGTTGAGCAGCCTGCATGCAATAATTTCCCGCAAGCCAGATTTGGGCTTAAATGTTATCAACAAACAAAAGACAAATGTTTTAATGTTTTTAAGGAAAGCTAATTTAATCTTACATGTTCATGGTGGTACGATATGAATTGTCTGATTACTGTACGTGTGGAATAATTATGCTATTCTGTTGCATTTTGTTAGGTAAAATAGCTATCCGGTTTACAACGTCCGTTGCCCGCTGACATCTGAGCCTATGGCTGCCAAGAAACGCACATGCCCATTCATGCCGACTACCACCACAAGTATATTTCAGATATGTGGGAAACACTGAATTGATAATGAATGACTCACCATGCCATCTTTCAAAGTGCCAGAATTTAGCGCTTTGTTAACCAATTTGGGGTTGAGTGACAACCTGATGCGAACAGAACCTCCCGGGGATATATGCAACCTGTCAACCACACACCTGACCAGCATGCCAGGGTAGAAGAGTTTGTGCAGAGAACAAATTTCCTGAAAATTAAAAGCTTTGTTACAAAGTAGTACCTGAAGATAATATTAGAACATAATTTTGATGATTACACTAGCCTGCACCTCATGCAATAAATTAGATCTCCTTCTCGACTCCAAAACAATTTTTAATTAAACCTTTCCCCAACACATTAAAATGACACAACATTATCATAATATATTGTCTCTAAAGCTTGTGATCATCTTGATCGTCTTCAACACTTATGCGTAGGAATAAATCAGTTGTGCTGCTGATATTGGGCTACAAGAGTGTTCCCTGTACAGTGCTTAATCTCTCTCTCTCTATTCAAATCAAATTCCATAGACGTACCTCTGTGTCATCAGAATCCAGTTGGCTTCTAAGCAGCTTGGTGTAAGAGTCACAAATGCTGTTGATGTTGACGAAGCCGTGTAGGCCACAGGGCAGCCCAACTGACAACTCAAAATCTGAAACCTGTGTCACGCAGCCTAACACAAGTAGGCCTTCCTTCACATTCTGAACAAGGAAAGACAACAGGAACATTAACATTTTGGTTACTATGATATCTGCATCTACATGTCACCGTTGGACATTTTAGAATCAGTTATTTTATGCAACAAGCAACGCTTGTTGGTATAGTAGTCTTACATGCAAGGCTCTTTAAGGTCATGTACCTTGGCATGTAGAGTTTCCACACACGTGGTTGCTGCATTAAGTGTCAGGGGTGCTGCTTTGTCTGGGTCAGTCTTCCATTTCTTGGATTTCTTGCCTTCATCTTTCTTCTCTGCTTTTCTTTTCTTGGTATCTGTTTTTTCGTGTAACTTTGAACAATATAAGTATATAAATTAAATTATCACATTCTTCAGTGCAGACGTCATTGGGCCTGGACATTCGAGCCCCCCCCCCACCACACACACAGCTAATAAAGCACCCGTAAGACCATGTTGCCAGATGGGGCGGGTTCCTGACATTTACAGTTTGCAGGCAAAAATGGTCTTGGGTGGGTTCATTTACAGTCCACCCGTGTGCGTTATACAGTCAGTAAAGTCTGGCAACCCTGATGCCAGATAAATTGTGAATGCCCAGTTATCGCTCATCATAACGTTAGTCAAGAGTCAGTAGCAGCATAAGACGAAGCAGGGAAACATTTTACATGAACATAGAACAGATCACATTATTGAATCGGTAGCTGTGGATGAGTTGGAGAGCGGATGCCAATAGCCAAAAACTCAAAGTGTAGTCTGCTACTCAACAGAGAGAGTTAGCGGCTAGAGCGGATTGCGTTCAGCATAACGCTCAAAGTACGTACAATCTGTATGTACTTACAATACATATTTTTAACCTATGCCTATTTGTATGTAAGGAAGAACACAAAACAACTCAATTTACACATGAATCATATAAACCACCTATCCATACTTTGTAATTGCTGATTAGTGTAGGCTACACACACCAAGAAAGTTATGTTAAAAATCTAAAAGTAGTTTCCTGTTAGTGACATAATGTGAATTGTTCATATAAACATTATTTATAAAGTTTTATTTCTACCATTAAATAAAATACAATAAACTCTGCATCAACTAACATTAGGCTAAATATACTAGAGCGCTAGAGATGAGTGACACAACAATTATATTGAGAAACAAGAAGAGAGAAAGACAACAGCAAAATATGATGGAGACACCAGGAAAGACACAGAGACAGACACCAAATAGTTATGGAAAGATAGACAGACAACAAATAGGCTTAGATGAAGACACCAAATAGTAGGCTACAATATGATGGAGAGACCATGAAAGAGACAGACAAGTTACAACAACTAGTATAAAACGTGATGGAGACATTAAAACACATACAAGTAAAAGACACCAGGACAGACAGATAACCGCTAGCTAGTGAAATATTATGAAGACACCATGAAAAACAAATAGTAGGCTATGTTATGCATTACAGAAAGTGGTACATACAATTGGTCAGTAGCTGTTCTAAACTGATATACATGGAAACAGCACATATTTTGAGATGGTAGGTTATAGTTATGCTTGTTAACGTTGTATGTTTGACAGATTAGTGCATGCTCATGTATAATATTTTATGATTTAGGCAAAAGATGAAAGAAAGAAGTGTTAACCCTTACCTGGAATAGGTTATCACCTTCTGTATGTTGGGCCTGTGGTTTACTCTCGATCGTTTTCTTAACTATCCCTCCACGAGGGAAGTCCTCTTCCATTGACGCCATATTTCTCTACTTAACTGGATTACTGAATAATGTTTAAAAACAAAAAAAAAAACACCTTGAACAAATCAGTGGAAAACTCCTAAATTCGACAGACACTGAAGACGGATGCGATCATTGCTGCGACGGTCTCACGAAAGAAACAACTTGTCATGTTAACAAAACAACAAATAAAAACATACACACGTTCATCAAACAGCAGTGATGGCTACCGTAATGATATGTTGTTAATAGTTTCTCCAGGACAGGCATATGACAACTGCGATATTTCCAGCTAAATCATGAACCAGCATCAATGTCTTACGCATTGTCTTATGTATGCAATTCAGTTAATACGGTAAATCGTGAAATATTCAACAATGTAATTATATTAACTATGGTTAAAGTTAAACCACAATCGATTCGTGCATTTACTTACAGTAACTGTGAAGCTCACGTGTATCCAGAGTCAAATGTTGGTAGAAACCACTTCATGGTTCCGGGGGCGGGAACTAAAGACCCAGGACATTTCATATTGCCCACTCAGAGATGCGTATAGGTGATAGGCATTTTTTTATACCAATTGGTGAATCGTTTACTGCCAAGGGCCAGCCCTCACTTTGAGTGACACTATTATGAGCTATACATTCTTTCCCATTGGTCATTTGGATGGGGAGGGATTTCCTGGTTGTGTTCCGTTAGCGGCCTCTGTTGAAGGGCACTTGTTCCAATAGTGATAGCAGTCGTGTTGAGTTGAAGGTACGATTAGTTTGTAATAGTCTAATGGTTTTTAATTTTCCCTTTTTACATGTATGGTGAAATACAGCTTTACTAGCTAATATAGACAGCTTATATAGATTTCATGCTGAATCTGAATCTGTGTTTTACCTGTTAAAGTTATTAGCGTACTGTAGCTTGTTAGCTTACTGTAGCAAGCCTCAATGTTGCTATTATGTGTTTTAGTTATTTAGGTTTTGCAAAATATAACAGTAACATGGTACCGTAGTCTACAATGTGCACCATATATAATGTTGAACATATGTAGAAAACGTAACATGGCAGCTTATACTCGATCAATGTTTATCAAATGTGAGAAATAATTGTGTTCCGTACTTGACAATGTGGTTACGGTACCAATGTTAAAACAAATACCGTACAAAATAATGATTTCAATCTAAACTGCAGCTTGGTAATGCTTTGCATTTGTGCCATCAGCTACTACCTACAACTAACATTGTATTTTCTTTCAGCATCTTACACTATCCAATATGGCAGGACACGATGCAGGAATGCAGCAACAGTTCACAGGGATTGCCAAGTACTTTAATTCCTACACGATTGTTGGAAGAAGGAATGTGAGTAGAGCATATTTTGATTTGGTTGTGAAACATTACACCTTAATATATAGCCTTGATTGTATTCCCCACATTATTCATGGATTCAAGTGTAGCCTAATTCTGGTCAACTCTAAATACCTAGCCTACTTAACATCAACTATTTGTTTTCTGCAGTGTGTCCTGGCAACATACGCCACCATAGCAGCTATTGCCCTCTTCTTTAAACTAAAGCCTAAGAAACAGGGTGCTGTCACAGAAAAATGAAAATGTAAGTACTTGATATTTTGATTAATGCATGTGTAAACTTTAGGATCTCTATAGCAACGTTTGCCTCTTGTCTCCACTAGGTCCCCATCTGTTTTACCTTTCTATAGATGAACATGCCGGAAGCAGCTTGATGTCCTTGTAATTATTTCTATAGTATCACGTGTAAACAATAAAGACATGCCCAAAATGTACAAAATGTTTTATTTACAGTTGTCACCAATAAAAAAAACACAAAAAAAAAACAACAGAAGAACACCTATCGCATTATAAGTAATCATTCATGGCAGTGATCAAAACATTGTAGAGAATGTCACTTTATAAAAGGGCTGTGTAATATAATTTGATTTCAGAGGTAAATGTTAGCCAGTTGTGACTGTTGGTAAATCTTCATCCATGGACAGAGAGAGCTGGACAATTCAGCTTTCATAATTTTCTTTCGCATAAAAGTGTTGAGTTACCAAAGTTTGTGGTAAAATTATCTGCCAGTTCCAAATTGTCCTTCAGGGATTGTAAGCGCCAGCAGCAAGCAGCAGGTTCCTTCGTGTGAAATGTAAATGTATGACAGGTGTGGACTTGGTCATGTAGGTGCCTAGCAGAAGTTCCTGGGAGTTTTCTGGCAGATGTATGTGTCCAGTAGTCGCTGTGAAGTCATCAGTCTCCAAATCATCAAATGCCTTCAGTGCATCCCACAGGCGGACTGTATTATCCATTGAGCCTTTAAATAGAAATATTTGCATAAATGTATAATATTGCTTCACAGCAACTGTGGATAATATGCATGTTAAACATTAGGGTTCTGTCTGGTTAGTAACATTTGGCTCACCAGAGGCGAGGATCTCCCCATCCCTGCTGAACTTCAGGGAGTAGATTGTGTCCGTGTGGCCTTTCAGCTCACCAATCATGATCCCGTGACCAATGTCCCACAGAAGAACTCTGCCATCAGTGGCCCCTGACGCCAGGAACTTCCCGTTTGGAGAGAAGGCCAAAGCATGAATGGGGCCCTAGAAAACAAAGTAAAGACATACATAAAAATGATGCCTATTGTTTCAGTTGATTGATGTTAAATAAGCAAGAGCTTGATGGGAAATGCTCAGGACCAGCCTAACCTTGTGACCGGTGAAAATCCGAACGCAGTTCCCTGTTAGTACATCCCAGAGCCGAATGGTTCGGTCTGAAGAGCCTGTCACTACGTAGTTTGAATTGGGATGAAAGCGGGTGCAAGTGATGTCGGCCAGATGACCAGCAAACATCCGCAAGGGCTGGTAATGGTCTGTAGCCCATAGACTGGTTGAAACAAGAGTCAGGTCAGGGCACCTCAAGATATACGTCAAATATACTGTAGTATGCATGTGGAAAAATCTGTTAATGATACACAAATCAGTTAGCATTTCGCTTTCAATCAATCACCTAACCCATAATTCACTTAATTATTAAATTGTATTTACGTAAGTGATCGTTGCAACAAAACTGTCACAACATTCCTATGGGTGATTAAAGGTAGGCTCATTTTAATAGAACCTTACCGTGCCACTCTGTCATGTCCCCCAGAAATAAAGTAGTATCCATAGGGAGAAAACTGGGTGTCCCACACCGGGTAGTTGTGACCTTTATAGCCCACCAGACACGTAAACGTGTGCAGGCTCCACAGCCTGACGGTACCATCCTCAGAACTGGACAACAAGTAGTTCCTGAAATGCAGGATTAGTTCATAACAATTTGGGTCTGCTTCTAAATGGCAAATTTACTGCCAATTCCTTGCTACACATGAATACACTGTGGAAATAACATTACCATGAGTCACTGTAGAGGTGCCGTACCTGTCAGGGCTGAAGCTTATGCCGTAAACAGGGCCGCTGTGTCCATAGAGGATTTTGGACTCGCTAGCTGTCTTCTCGTCCATGATCCTCTCCAGCACATCGTCTGACTCTTTATCAATCAGATTAAGATCTGAAGGGAGGCACAATATAACAATTACACAAGGATCTTGTTGAATTCAGGCAAGGCCATTATTTTCAGTTTAGTGTGAATCAATATGAGATTGCAGAGAACACTGCGAAACACCAGTTGTCAATACCTGCTGCAGACTTAACCTTGCGGAGTCTTTTTGGTGTGACGCTCCAAACCCGTACAGTGGAGTCAGCAAAACCCGCTGCTATCAAACTGGAGTCATCAGTAAAGTCTGCCGCAGTCAAACCCTGCAGGGATTAAGAATAAAACATTTAAATCACTTAACAGACGTGTGTTATTAATAGTATCTGTCACAGCCATGTTTTTAGTGACATTGATGGAAAATAAATATAAAAACAAAACAAGTATTGGTATTTAATTGAAAAAACACCAGTGGCATTATTGTTCATGTACATATGCTATGTGTCTTTATTGACCACACAGCAGAATTGATATGTGCAAAATAATTGCTGTTTTTAACTGATCCAATATTTCCTCCTAAAATGTAAAATAGTGTTTTCCATAACCCAGTTATATTTCAGACCACCGTCTAGTTTGTAAACCAGCCAGGCTGACTGATGGTGACTTTACCTGGTATGCATTGAGAAAGGAATAGAAGCAAATGGAGGGAAGGTTATCTGGGCCCAGGCGAATCTTCTTGGTGGACTCTTTCAAAAACATGATTTTGTCCAGCTTGTCAGAATCCTTCAGTTCCGGAAGAGGAATCCTGCGTTGAAAAAGGGTTTTAATCCCATGTAATAAACAAATCCCATGTAATAAACAAATCCCATGTAATAAACAAATCCCATGTAATAAACAAAACGAAAGTATACAAAACACAAACCATAAACAACAGACCATTGCACAACACAAGGAAGTTTACAGTGTAATAAAAAAAAAAATTATTTAAAAAATGCAATCGCTGTACATATTTACACCCAAATCTAAATTTACAAACAGATTGTGAGGCAGTTATCAAATGCTCTTCTAGGTGGTGATGTTTTATTGGAGTCGCAGTAAATAAGATGCCTCTTCAATAAATAATCCAATGGCTCACAATCATTTCAGCACAATACACTAAAGGTTAAAAGTAATGCAATAACTAAATAAATGTGCAAGCAACATTCTGTTGACACACCTGTGAGCTCATTAGTGTGAAAAAGCCCAACCTGTTCTGCTGCGGTGCGTTTGGGTCCTGCTTCTTGCTTTTAGAGCCCATGCTGTCCTTCTTGGGCTTCTTCTTCTTAGGTTTTCCCTCCTCATTCTCTGCCTCCTCATCCTCGTCATCTAGAGGCACCTCGATCTCCGGTTCCTTCAGAAGTCCATAAAACACCTGCACAGATGGAAAGGTCTTAATGTGTTTCAAAGTAATCTTAATATTTAGTGAAGCATTTGGATCATTATATATATTCTAACAAACAATATAATATTTTTATAGAATTTGAATTTACTTTTATGACTCTTTATTGGTATTTTTGACTTGTAGTAAAATTCTAAGTTTACAGCACTGATGCTTTATAAATATTTTTTTATTTGATTTGATTGATTTATCAATAAATGGTAAATGGTAAATGTACTGCATTAATATAGCACTTTTCTAACCTTCCGGCCCCTCATAGCGCTGTACAGTATTGCTTCACACTCACACATTCACACACACATTCATACAATGCGACCAACCACTAAGAGCAGTTAACAAGGTTCTTGGAGAAACATATCGTGTGCGCGTGTGCGTGTGCGTGTGCGTGTGTGTGTGTGCGTGCGTCAGTTGCAGATTCGTGGCCCACCTTAGCCTTGTTGGCCTCTCGCTTGCCCTCCCCTGCCAGGCTGCCAGACATAGCATCGATCTGACTCTTGCTTCGTGGCATGCCATCGAATATATCGATGTACAGGTGCTCCTGGATGATATTCCAGATCTGGTTGTTCTGGCGCTCCTGCAGGTGCCGTTTCAGCAGCTGGTAAGAGTCACGGGAGATGCGCAGGACAAACTTGCTGGTGCGGAAGTCCAGCAGGGTCTCGTTGCCCCTCATGTGCTCTTTTTTGTTCAGGCTTGACAATATACGCAGGTCCTCTTCATAGTAGCATTCCTGGTCCCCACTGAATCTAAGGAGACGATGTGAGGACAGTGGATGTTAAAGGGGATAGTCAGCTATTGCAAGATAATTGACCAATCCCAAGCCCCGTTCACCTGTCCAATCTAGTTACTGTAACTATCTCCCCTTCAGTGTCCAGCATCCCCATACCCCAGAGTGTGTGGCAGTTGTCAGAGCTTACAGGTATAGTTAGCTATTGCAAGCTAATTGTAAGATAATATGTTTTGTCAAAATCAACAAATATTTCCTTGCATTTCGCTACCTTACTGTTCTCTGTGCTAAAAAGTTAAACTGGTACTTCTGCACAGCCCTGGCTCCATAAATTGCAACCTAAACAAAGTGGCGAACACCACTCACATCAATAAAGACGTACTGCGCTTTGCTTCATTATGTGTTTCAATGTGTGAGGTGGCACTGCGGAGGGATATTGTTTTGATTTGAGGTCGAGGTAAGCAAGTGTTCTCAAGAATAATTAACCCTGCCTTTAAGGAGGTCTTGTTTTAAGCTTTCTTATTAATCACCATATCGTAATTTTTATTTTTAACCTCATATTTAAAAAAGGTAGTATGGGATTATAAAATAATAAACTTTTTGTCAAATTCACCAGATTTCTCCTCACAGTCCACTATCTTATGTTCTCTGTGCGTGATTAAAAAATAACCCAATACTTCTACACAACCCTGTAAATACGAACACAAAGTGGCGCAGACCACACACACAACAATATGCTAGCCATCGCAATGCATTTTCAATGTGTGGAGCAGGGCTACTGAAGGAGCACTGTAGAGCATTGAAGGAAGAAGTGGTTATGTTTTGATTAAGTTCAACCAGCTTTTCTCAGAATTTCTTACTAGACCTTTAATTCAGCACTGATGTTACATCTACATCCCATTGTAAGTACACTTACTTTTCAAAGAATGCTTTGGCCTCATTCTCGTGGTTATTGTAGACTAGCTCCAGGTACATATGGACGAAGAGAGGGTAAAAGACCTGGGAGAGTTCTGCTCTGTGACAGTCCAAAACTGATTCTATGAACTTTTTTAGGCCATTGTAATAAACGTCGTACAAGACCGGGTCCCCCTGCTGACTGTAGGCCGACAGTACAACGTTGACATCTGGTTGATCCTCCCCTGCTGCTGAAGTGTAAACAAAGCCAATTAAATATAATTTGCAGTGGAAATACGTTTACTTTATTTATATCAAATCGACAGTCGTGTATATTATAAAAATGTAAACTCGCAATAAAACACTATAATATGTTTATCCCGTGCGTTGGTGATTACTGGGTCCTACCCACTCAAGTCATGAACGGGGCTAGAATATTTCATGTCTCTTAAACGCGCACTTCTGCAAAGCATATATCCGACATGCGAAACGTGTATATTCTGTTGTGTTTAAGCATAAATAAGTTGATGCATCGACTTGGACCTTTGCATGGCGCCTGAGCAGGAGCGGCCGAAACAGCGGCGGAGGATGGGACGGACACCCGACTCAGTAGAGAGTTTGCATCTCCAACTCCCGCGTCAGCAGTCCCCACAGCACCAGCCGAACCAGCTGCAGAAGACTCACGTCCTTTTGAATCTTCTATTTCTTCTGATAAGCCAGCTTCTCGTCGCAGTATTTCGACCGACTCAGTCAATTTGTTCTTCTTCAGAAATTGCAAGACTGCAAGCAACGTCTGCTGGTCCTCAGTGCCTCCAGTCGAAGGTTTATTACTTCCACTCGAAGAAGTTGTGCCAGGGGACGTAGAAAGTGGTCTTCCATCATTTGTGTGATTATTTCTAGAACCATCATTTGATGGTTCTGTTTTTATTTCACGTTCTTCCTCCGTATCAATCTGACCACCTTGTACGGCCGCCATTTTCCAAATGAAGTGCGCATGCGCAGAGTAAGCCAAAAGAATATTGACAACGCAATATAGGTTGATGTGATTGGTCGTTGTACAGTTCTCTACTTACATGCATTTTCTTGATAAAAAACGTTTAAAAAAATGTTAGGCTCATCTAACGTTTAAAACATGATCAGTAACGGTACTTTTCTCTCTTTTCTAAATCAGAATGTTCACTCTACACAAGTCTGAATGTAATGTAGGCCAAGTACTTTAGCCTACAACATACAGTATCTCTTTATACCAGTTGGGGGCACCACCTTACTTCTCTCTGAAGATAATGGAAGCATTCAAAACCAGATTAAGACTTATTTCATTGTTATGGCCTTCATTTGAAAGTTGAAAAGCGTGTGTGTGTGTGTGTGTGGGTGTTAGAGAGAGAGCATTTCTATCTGCATTTCTATCTGTACC
>JAODOY010000001.1:3012110-3032019 GCA_025399855.1 Forbesichthys papilliferus | reverse complement strand
GAACAGTGTAAATTTGCTGTCCCCTCAAAATAGCACAACACACAGCCATTAATGTCTAAACCGCTGGCAACAAAAGTGAGTACACCCCTAAGTGTAGTCTACACACATTGTTTTCTGTACAGTATATATACGGTACTGTGTGTGTGCACGTACATCAGTAATAACAAGTTAGTTGGGGTACCTGATACGATGTGACAGGCTTGTGGTAGCTCTTCAGTGCATTGACAGCCTTAGAGTAGCCTAGTGCGCGCCATTTGTCCCCTTGGTGTGTGTAGGCCTTGGCAAGCATTTCTAGTTTGTCAGTGATGAGCTTGTTGTGGTTGTTACTTTTGGATTCGGAGGACTGGGCACAGACCCACTTCCCTGAGACAGACTCTGGATGAGTCGTGCTTAGACTGGGGTTCACGCTGGAGCCGGAGGTCTCGTTTTTAGGATGCTCGCCGCTGACCAGGGCATCCAAGTCGCTCTGTGAGACTCCCTCGTCCTCTGTAACATCTGCATTGCTTTGTGAAGCCTGTGTACAATGTAATAATAACCAACTACTACAACAATAACGGAAAAACGGTATAAACATGATGACAACCTAAAGTTACACGTGCATAACTTAGCCGTAGCCTGTTTTTAGGTTCTACAGCATGTTGTGATTAATCATCAAGAAAG
This sequence comes from Forbesichthys papilliferus, assembly GCA_025399855.1. Taxonomy (NCBI): domain Eukaryota; kingdom Metazoa; phylum Chordata; class Actinopteri; order Percopsiformes; family Amblyopsidae; genus Forbesichthys; species Forbesichthys papilliferus. Next base: position 3,031,359 of record JAODOY010000001.1, on the reverse strand, counting down.
CAGGGTAATACATTAAGTGTACCCTAAATGTGTTTTTTGATCTGTAAACTAAGTAATAGGAATGAACTGTGACGAGACACATCAATGCTGGTGTTAATATTGACAAAAATAATTGTATGGGCTGAAAACAGATCTACACGTAAAAATCCCCACAGGACCTGGCTGGTTTTCAACAGTACACATTCCGTCCACTCATACGTAATCAAATTCAAATGTTAACGTTAATGGAGGTTTCCCTCTCACACTGTTTTAGCATTTTTCAAAGTTGTGTAGTGGGTGGAGTCAGGCTTAAAGCTGGGATGCAGTTAGACTTTAAATAAGTATAGCCTAAACACACACACACAGACAGACAAAAACATTATATGACCCTACCATTTGTGTGTTCTCCCCTAGCTGTATATGATCCAATACAGGCTCCTCTATGTTCTGTGGTGTAGGACATTGGACATCATTGGGCAAGTCTTCGGCTTTATCATCATGTATTCCCTCAGGTTTCCTACAGGCATATAAGAAACTCAGAGTCACAAACAACTAACATTTCAGTTCCATAAATGCAATCTCACTAAATAAATAAATCAAGAACATCTGCTGCCTTTGTTAATTATCTGATTATATAAGTGAGCAAGTATATTAAGTCTACCCTTATAATAAATCATTTTAATAAAGTAAGTGACCAGATCAGCGTTAAACTGTCAAAACCTAACTACCTACTACTACTACTACTACTACAAGTCGTAGTGGGTTAACAAAAACAATAAAGAAGAAACACCAGTTACAGTATACACATTGCAATTGTGTAGCTTATTAACCTATCAGCGGAAAGAAGGCTGTAGCAGGCTACATCTTGCAGCCGATTCTCAGTGATGCATGAGCTCAACCAGGCACATTTCACAAGTTGGACTGCAGGCGGCATTCTATCCAGTTTTAGTATGCGTAGGGCCCGGTCTGTCTTCATGTTGTCATCTACAACTACGTGAGTGACACCAGGACAGAACGAATTCTCAGTCCTTCCTCCGTTCTGGTGGATTTGTGTCTGGAATATTTGGCATCTTGCGTTCCCTATACCGGCAGATATTATGTACACCGTGACGCCAAGGAAAGTATTCCCTATAAAAAGAAAGTAAGGGACGAACCCATTATAAAATGCAAACCAGAGGAATTTATGATCACCTATCTTTTATTTACTGACTATTTCACGTGAAAACGATACCTGTGACACGTTCTTCAGATCTCTTCTTTAAGGGGGGCTGCTGAAGGTCCTGCTGCACCCTGGCCCTTTTAACTTTAGGGAAAGCTTTTATTATCCCATGAGGAGACTCCATTTCGGATAAAAGGGGAATCCCTGTCAGAATAAAAACATTAATCAAATCTATATGTTTATGGCAAGAAAGTTTGATTTAGCTGGCCTCACCTTTGCTACTTGTAATATTTAATTACTTATATATTTATTCTCCTGATATACATGATTAAGTACTTGAGTTTACGCAAATCTTCTCTTCTTCCTCTTCTTGTTTTACGGCGGTTGGCATCTGGCAGCTAACTGGTGCATTTGTGTTTAATCAATGTTTAAGGTGCCATGGACGTAAAGTGTATGATCTTACCCCAGTGTTCGGTGTTCCCATGGAGTGTTCCGGGTTCCTCAGTCAACATTGTTTGACTACCGGGTCAGTCACTTGGTGAGTCATGTTACAGATTTGACGTGAACATTTAACGTTACATTTAGACAAATTATTGGTTTATTGTTGATAATATTTATATACTATTGTCATGAGGTATTATTATGTATATGTTTTTCATACTTGTAACGTTTCATACTTTGCATAATAGTTACCTTTGACCTCGGTTGTCAAGGTTACGCACTGTTTTCAGGAAGTGTGTCTCTAACAGAAACATGTCCGTGCAGAGCTGGGCTGAGCTCATCAGTTCGTCAAAGAAAACAGCGTTAATACTTGATGGTGAGTACCGTAGTGTACACACAATAGTTGATAATAAATGGCTACTGTTGTGTTATTATACAGAAAACAATACGGTACGTTTTCTATCTTATTTGAGCAAATATTTGTTTGGGTTAGCTAGATAACGTGGACTATGCATGACCTTTACAAAGCAATATGCACAAATTAACATAAACACAAATAAAATCCACACGCTACTCGTGTAATATATTCATATATTTTGAAATTACAGATACGTTAGTGTTCTTAATTCCCCCATATTTCCCACATGTGCCATATAGCCCTAATTTAATAATCTGTTGTATGACAACCCAAAATATGCCAAATAAACTATTATTGTGTGTGTACGTTTTCCACTTTCTTTATAGGTTTCAATTATGTATATGTATATGTAATTTGAGATTGTGTTTTTTCAACTTTGTAAGGTAAAAGAAAAATCCACTACCTGTTTACAGATGGGAAGGAAATGTCAGAAGAATATGATATAACAACAGATGAGCTGATTGGTAAGCGCAGTAAAGGTGTGAGACTTATTACTGTGATACTCTAACTGTGTATATATTCTAACATTATGGCCCATTGCAGTGCGAAGGTGGCGTTCTAAAAGTGCTCTAGGTGCAGCAGGTCAGTGGCACATTGAAATTGGAGAGCCATTGCCAGCAGTGGTAGTCTCCTCAGATTCCGAGGTGATCAAAGAGAACTGTTCCAATGTAGGTTTACATTTGTGTACAGTACTTCTATTATACCTAACATTTTAAATACACATTTAAGGCATTTATATAGCTTTGGTTTTTGCATGTCTTTTCATCCACTATTGAATAAATGCTAATAAAAAAAGTTGATGAGGGTTTCTTTTTTCTGCAGCCTGTATTCATACGTAAAGACACAAAGACTAGCTTTCAGTGGAGGGTGCGCAACCTCCCCTACCCAAAAGAGGTCTTCACCGTGTTAGTAGAAGCATCTGAAAGACGCTGCATAATAAAAACCTCAAACAAGAAGTAAGTAGGCTAAATATGAGTGAAATTGTGTCAAATACTGTGTGCTTCACAAAGAATGTACGTTACCTGTTTTCATTGTGTCTTGCATGTATTGTTCATGGATCTCCTATAGGTGTCACTGTTGTAAATACATTTCAAACAAACTACAGTATATTTTGTATTTCTTTCCAGGTATTACAAGACTTTCAGTATCCCCGATCTAGACCGAAGTCACCTGCCACTTGACTGTTCTGCCCTCAGCTACAGTCATGCAAACAACACTTTAATTATCAGTGTAAGAAAAGTACACTAGCTTGCATTTCATATGCTGCCGCACAACATTGCAATTCATTATACAGAAGCAACTCCAACAATTACATGCAAATAATAAGACTGCTGAATTATTCGCATACTCAGTTCTCATCTCTCTCACCTAGTACAAGAAACCTAAAGAGATCTTAACCCTTGAGCGCACGATATTAAAAGAGCTGAAGGAGCTGAAGTCTACCAGTGAAGGGGATGTTGACTGCAAGACCCAATGAAAGCCCACTGGGAAATAATAATTTACATTACATTATGGTGTGGTTTGTTATGAATTCATAAAACTTTTTCTATATGCAATCCTTCAATAATTTTCTTGTGCAATCCTTCCTGTCCACAATGTAAACAATTATGTTTATAGTTATTAAAATTAAAATAAATGTAATCGAAAAAATGTAATTAAAAAACTGCGTATCTTGGTGTATGTGGTCAGAAGCAAACTATGACTGGAGAAAATGAGAAAAGTCCAAGTAAACATGCCACAATGCTTTTGTGGGGGGAGGGTGGGGTAACAAATGGTCTCCTAACCACCTCATTTCACCTCAAGTAACTAAGTACAAATACTTTAATGCTGTACTAAAGTAGCTTTTTCAGGCATTTACTTCAACTCCTTACATTTTAAAACACATATGTACTTTCTACTCATTACATTTTCCAAACAGGCTAGTTACTTAAGTGATAATGTGTTTGTCTATTTGGCATAATTGTGTGCCTTCAAGATCGATTTCAACCTAAATAGATTGGACTAAAACGGAAGAAAATACTATTCCAGGTATAGGCCTATTGGTGCATTTTACATGAATTACATATTAAGATGAAACAGACAAGAAAGGGTCAGCTCACATTTTGGGAAACCATCATCTCCACAGTATAGACTAACTTAATTCATTCAAATATACCAGCTATTGTAAATGAGAGATGGAAAATTTAAAGGCAAATCTGGCGACTTTTAACCATCTAAATATTTACACACATATATATATATATATACTGTACACAAATTTTGTGGCAATGCTAGTCAACTCTATCTTCTGCATGTAGCCACAACTTCTCATCTGAAATATCATATTTTGGCATGTCTGATCCATCCCTGGCAATAGGATACAATGGGAAGCAGCTGTGGCTGGTTTAATTGATCTAACTAATGTTTTTTAAATGCAGATTTTTAATACAGTTTTTCAGATATGCAATTTCAATATGTTTGTAGTGTTAGGTTTTGAAATAAAATGTATCATCTTTGTAAAGAATTGTCCTGCAGGTAGACTAACTACAGTAGTTTTGGTTGTGGCTATGTGTGAGAGAAAGGAATCCATGACGTGAAATATGTAGGGCCTACAATGATACCATTTTGTGTCAAAGCAATGAAATATAATCCAGTTTAACCCACATATACTTCTGTTGAGTTCATAATGTGAAGAGTTTTGGGTCCTAGCATAACGATATCAGGATATATTATAACATTATTTGATTCAATTGTATTAAAACATTAATTGAGTTTCAGTTAGCTTTTTCCCTGAAACTGCCGGCACAAATATTGTACTTTAAAAATGTATTCTTTTTAATTTTGAATACATTTACTTTTACTTGAGTACAAAAGTTGAATCAGTACTTTTACCTTTACCAGAGCAATTTTTTACACAAGCATCTGTGGGCTACTTCTACTTAAGTAATAACTTTGTGTTATTTTGACCTCTGCCTTTCAGGCATCCAGTAGCCTATTTTACAGCAGGATAAAAAAACAATAGTTCTTATAGGAAACAATGCTGTTTAAAATTAGATTTTTTCAACCTGTTAATTCCTAGTCTTTTTGCCATTTGTCCAAACTAGTTAGCATGTGCAAAAGGCTTAAAACAAAATCACAGGTCTCTCATGCTATTGTTAATTGTGTATTTCCTAAAGGAAAGTACAGGAATACAACAAAATATCTTAGATTCTTCTCCACATTTTTGTTTTACTTGCTCATATAGGTTTTATTTTAATTTTCAGCCACAAACAATGAGAACATTTTACAGATTGCAGATACTTTTTACATACCGGTAGTTTCTAATTTGTTTGTTCTTAATAGTGTTGTACTTAATTAATCAAACTATTATAAAACAGATCTGATGTTGAGTATAGATCCGATACAACAGGATTGTATGCATTAGTTAATCCTTTATAGTTCAGTGTCCTGTCCAAACATATTTTGCCTAGTCTAAATCCTTCAATTGCAAGAAACAACAACATACAAATTGGACATCTAGCTCCTGTATTATGAGAGCGGACAGTCATTCAGTTCAGGGTCTTCTTTCCCCTGTCGTTTGGCCTCTGATGGTCATGCTCAACTGCTTCTGGAAGTTTATTTTTCGCCTCCCTTTCATTCCCTATTCCCAGCAATTGCCCCCCTTTCAGTCGTTGCCACATTTTGACACACAGATCCTGGTGCTTTTGCTGCAACACCTCATCCCCCCCTACTGCCCCCTCACCCCCATTTGGGACTGGCTTCTTTTTGATAACTGACCCCTCCTTGTGTTATTATGCGAACCCACTATTGTATAACATGCCCTTTTATATGAGGATTCACAAAGGGTCCATTTGATCAGGGGGGATACGGTGTGCGATCGTGAGAAATGCAACTACATGGTGGTAACCTTTGTTTGGGCCAAAATGGTGGGCTGACCTCATCGCTTTTAATGCATAGCCCAGAGCATTCAGGTTCTAGTCTCACTTGCTGAGCACATTGAATTCAACAGCCTGTCACAGATATTGCCCCTCAGTTTTCTGGGACTCTCTTGTCTGAAGAAGAAAAAACATTTTTAATACAACCAACAATGTATGCTAACTTTGCATTCTAAAACCACCAAACAAGAAGAGCCAAACAGTTTGCCATCCATTCTTTAGTGGTTTTAATGTACAAACTACAATAAATATGCCATTTAAAGTAATTTACAATTTTTACAATAAAAATATATTCATATATGTAGAAAAACAAACTATAATGCACAAAATTGACAGCTTCACGGCAATATACTCTAGATTGTCTACAAAGACTCATATTGCATCTGCACAGGTGTCCATAGCTGCCATGTCTAAATTCTTGTGGATTTATCCTTCATAGCATGGCTAATCTCTACGTCCATTCTTCTTTTGCACCTAAACCATTTAACTCCTTTTAAATCCAGTAGACACTTTGAGTTGTCTACTGGATTTATAATACATTCCCAAATTAATACATACTGTAGGCATATATCTTTATGATATACACATACATGTCTGAATGTACAAAAAAATTGCCTAATTGGATCAAGGTCAATGTTTACACACAGTACATTACAAATAACCCCACACGTTGTGGCAAGATGTACTGTTTAGTTGCTTCATGGTAAAACAATGAATATTGCTTCAATGTCATATTTATGGAATGTGCTGCTGTGTCTCATATGTTATGCTATCTCGTATTGGTCCATTTCTCAGGTCTTCCTCTGTGGTTAATTTGTCAGTGGCTGGTGGGGGGAATGTTTAGTCCTCCTGGTGAAGGGGTTGACAGGGACAGGCAGTGGAAGAACATCAAATGGGCGTCTCTCACCCAACAAGTGCCCCCTGGGAAGGCGTTTCATGAAATGGGCCTCTCTCTGGTGTTGCTTGGTCTTAGAGGCCTTTCTTGGACGACCCTTGCGGGTGAAAGCCATGTACCAGCCCTCGTACTTGGCATTCTGGAGCGCTGTGTAATTGTTTTCCAGCACAATCTCTGTAAAGATGCAGTCTTTGCCTCGTCCTTTCCGCTGTGAAGACAAAGGCAGACGTCAAGTATTATGGCTTTCTCATATGTAGCTCACAGAATTGGGAAATGTTGTTTTCATGCCTGTATAGCAAAACGTTGAGAGCACTGCTGAGGAGAACATGACACTCAAGGTTACCATGGCCTCAATTTCTAACTCCACACATGTTCACATGCTGGTTCAAGAGTATGATAAACCACAGACAATTATTTGCTGATAGCGCCATGCATATTACCTTGCCAACCAGCTTTCCTTTCTTGTTCATACATATGTAGTAGCCTGTCTTTGCCCCTTTGATACGAATTCGACTTCCAAAAGAGTCGGTCTCCACCTCCAGCTTAGCTGAAGGAATAAAACACTATTATTTCATGATCCAGCGGTATAGCACAAATATATTAGAATGTAACCACTGATGTAAGATCAATTCACCAAGTGAATTACACAGTATAGCCCGTGGTACGATATATTTGTATTATAATTTAAAGGTTTAATCATAATGGGGGGATAATTTGGATTTTAATACAGTAATCTACAATGAGCTATGAAATTACTGTTATAAATACTGTTAGCCACTAAGCCGTTTAAATCAGCATTTAAAAATTAAACTTAGTCTTCAGCCTAGGCTATTTAGTTCACTGTTCGCTGTTAGTGAAAAGTATATGCTCTATTCAGAGAGTGGGACACCACCATGCAAAGAACGTGTCAGATCTGGCCCTGCTAGAGACACCCTCTTTTGTATGATGTGTATGTGTGTGTGTGTGTGTGCGTGCGCTTGCGCTTGGATTACATGCGCACCGGCAATTTATGAGTAATTTAGGCTGGGGACAAAAGAGCGCACCAGAGACGAGAAGAGGAAAGTGGATAAAGTGAAGATGCTGACTTCACCTGACCGCTGCTTATAAATTGAGTCATACACCGAATTGTAAAGCAATGAAAATTCCTCATGAAATGGCCCTCCAAAAGGCACTGAGGTGGATGGATGGGGCTATAGCTGTGATGGAAAGATGGCTAGACACTCGAGAATACTTTGGTGACAGGAATTTGTTCCCCTTCAATTTATGACTTTTTCCACCCTCTGTAAACAGAAAAAATAACGTTCTTGTCCAGTTTCAACAGCAGGTGTCTTATGGACTTCTGACCAGCTAGGCCTATAGGATAATCTTTATAGACAGTAAATTAAAATATATATGCTATTGTTTAAATTGTAGGCTACCTGCATGTGTTTAACTTTAGTGAACATGTTTAGAAAAAAGCCCACTGCTGTGATTTCTTAGCGAGGTGTCACTTTATCACATCACATGCTTGTCTTCAATTTTCATTTGACAATATTTAAACGCGTCACTGACATTTCTATAAGCTAAGTTGACAGCAGGAACAAGTAACACATTTGTGGCTTCAAGATCTGCAATTAGGCTCATAGCATGCAATATCCGACTTGTATCTGCTGACATATCTGCTACATAAATTCACTAATTGCCCCCCTCCCCGACCAGTAGTCTACCCTGTGTGGTGGAATAAAAATGAAATCTATAGCCTCTAGCCTGTTTTATTAGACCTGACCTGACTATGTGTTAAGTCTATAGCTAAGTCATGTCGTCATTTTCCAAACACGAAAAATTAGGCTAAATTTAATTTATGCATTTCCCGAGTGAAATGTGTAATGCCAAAATAAGACGTAGCTAGGCTAAGCTTATATTCCTACCGTGCACTGCGCCGTCTTCGCCGTTGGCATTAACTCGCTTGTTGCCCAGAACCTGGACATGTTTGCCGCTGGTGCGGCTGTACAGCTGGTAGGTTCTGGTAAGTCTCCTGCTCATGCGGTCTGACAGCCTGCTCTGCTCCGTCACATGGTGCTTGAAGTTAGGAGGAGACTGCACACTGCTCTGGACATACACAGACGATAGGACAACTCTTAATAAAATCACACGTAGTTTTGACGTATAGCCTATTCGTTTTTTAAATGTATTATTGTATATATATCTTTTTTTAATAGGCCCTGATTTGGTTGTCTTTTAAATGTCCCTCACTAAAAACCGAATAACAGGTTTATATTATTATTAGCTTCTTTGTTGACTAAATCTGGTTTTGTCAAAAATCACCAGTGTGGCAGTAAATTCCAATTTTAAATGAGAGCTTGTTTCGCGGTGTGTTTAAACTGTCCTCACTCGGGATGACACCCCTCTGATAGGTTGTCTTTACCACGGATGACCTTTCACCCCCGTCTCCACGGACTATTTCCCTTAACAGTTATTTTTTACTTGAGCCATACGCCATCCACATATGTTTTAACAATTACCCTTTAGACTGGCTTACCTCTTTTCAAGATGTTTGAATTGTAGCCAATTGCCACAGACTTCATAGTGAAATGTTCTCATTGTTATTGCACCCATTGCAGATGCTAGCCTACAGACTGTATTAAGTCACTAAGAATGTAGGCTAGCCAATAGGTTTTGTTTTTTTATTTTTTAGAAATGTAATAGGGATAAAATATGATTTTTTGTTTCATAAAAGTTAATTAAGCGGTTAGTTACCTGTGCGTAAAAGCAAAGCGCAGTGACATGGAGTAACCTGTAAAAAGAAACAGGTCCAAATGCTTAGAGATATACAAGAGATAGATGACCTGTTGTCATTTGCGGTCTCCCGCAGGTGGTTTACTTACAGATAACCTAATTTCGACGTTCTAAGTCTCATCTTGAAATACGTCAAATAATGCTTCATGAATAGGCTACTCCTGCTCAAAGCCCTTGGAAAATAAAGTCCTCCCGTTCAATTCAGTTTTATCCCACTCCTGTTTCTGATATAAACGGATAACCTCGACAATTGAGAACCCCAAACTGAGTGTTCCATGCTCACTGATAGGCTTGCAATGAAAAGTTCAGATGATTTGAAGATATTGCTTAGCCGATCCGAACTCAAAGTCAGGTAGACTGCGGTCAATCGACGGTTATCGGCGACCTCCATCAAATCCTTCTTCTGCCAGTCATAATCAACAAAGTTTTGAGTATGCTAGTGATGTATTCCTTTGCGTTCCCATACAAGCAGAGTGTCACTCTTTCAGGAATCACAAACATGAATGACGAACTTGCAAGATATTAAAATTAATTATATATGATCCAGTCAGTAGTATACGTTTTCAGTGCAATTAGAGCGACCATTTCTGTAGAATTTCTGGTTGAGTAGATCTTTGATGTCAATCATGATCTCACGTGTATTTCTTGTGGTTGCCTTTGCTCCACAGCCAGCGTCTCCCTCCCTCAACATTTAAATATTTTAACTTGCGGGAAAGTCAATTTCCTCAGCGAGAGCAGGCGGGGCGTCCAGTACATGCAGGCCAGGGCCACATTGAAACGCAATACTTACTGAGTGCTTGTAGCTATTTATATAGAAATACAACACCACAAATAGAGAAAGGCATTGTTATTGATGCAAAAAGGTTTAGTAGCCTACTATCGATGCAGGTAGTAGCCTATATGACTGTAGCCTTGTAACCTACAAGGCTTCATATATAGATATATATTGAACAGAATAGCCTAAATAAACTAAATTATAAGTGCCACAATGTAGTCTTCCATTCAATTTAAAAGTAAAAAAGTTCCCTTTTTTTCTTATTCCCAAGGATTAACTCAAACTAATTAATTGTTTTAAATACATACTGTAGGCCTAACTTTACGTTTTTTTGTATAAAAACATTTTTTTGTTTTATTAGCAAATTTCCACATGGAAACGTTCCCGACATGTCCTAAGAAAATCTACAGTTACTTTGACTGATTCCCTAACTGCAGGTTAAAGGTTGTTTGTTGGCCCCATAGGACCGACCTTCATGTGTACGTTTTCATCATAACACATGTAAGTAGGCCTAATAAGTATTCCATGTGAATATGGGGTGGTTTTCGCATGACATCTAAGCATTTAGTTTCTGATAAAAATGGTCTCTCCCTTACAATCCTTCTTTCATTACTTTTTATAATCGTTGATTGCCATTGTATTAAGGGTTTGTGTGCTGTTACACATCAGGAAATAAAGTGTTAATAATCCTTTGTGACAAACAAGTATGTGTTCTGATCAAGGGAATGCACCTTTCCAAAACTTCTGCATTTATGTTGATCAAAGTAAGTTATATGTTACTGTACAATATTCCACGTAAAAAAAGAAAAATAAAATCTTTGGGCTAGATGAAAGATACCGCAAAGTGGAAGACCAAGAAATGCAAAAGCCCCACTGGACAATCCCTCGTATGTCTATATGATTAGGAGTGGAATTTTGATGATATATCTTGATGACTAATTGTGCACTACTTGCTTGTGTGCATATAATGCATAAAGAACCGCACATTTCAGCTAACATGTATACAACAGCGAAGTGCTGTTGGTAGTGGGGTAGAATAGGAACCTATAGGTTTACCGGTTGAGACATTTAAGTCTCTTCTAAAGACACACTTGTACTCTTTAGCATTCAAGTAAGTTCTGGGACACTATGCTAAAACTGTCTTGTTTGTTGTGTATTGTGTTTTATTGTTTTATTTTATTTATTAATTGTATTGCATTGATGTGTACAGCACTTTGGTCAGCATTTGCTGTTTTTAAATGTGCTTTACAAATAAAATGACTTGACTTGACTTGACTTGTCTCTTTTAGTAGGTAGCTAAAGACCAGCATATGGCCAACCTGTTTTTTTATAGTCTGTTTTATTATGTGATTTTAATATTAATTATTTAATTATTATGAAACATTTTATTGTGTATTGTACCTTTTCTTATTGTCCTTATTGCATTTGTTTCTCCATAGTTTTTTATTATTGCAACTGTGAAGCACTTTGTGACTATTGTCTGTAAAAAGTGCTATATATATATAAACTTTACTTACTTGCCTCAGGAGGGAGAGTATACACTCTACAAGGATTAGAAACCTTAACACCGCCTCAGCCACAATGTTAATTCCAGACATGAATCAAGGACTGTACCTTTAATACAAACATATACCTGCATGTACAAACCAGATATACAGTAGAATAGCTCTGTCTTTGTTGCAAAACTGATACTATACCATTTCTCCTGCACAGAGAGGCTTGATAATGACATAGGCCCGTGTTTTCCAGTATATGAAACATTTGTCCCCTAACAACCAAACAGCTGTTCAAGTGTTAAACGTATAATCATGTGAATTTGGTCACCATAGTAATAAATCAGTCATTTTAGCCAGTGTTAGGGATTTAGAGGGTGAAAATGTACCTGCCTTATTAGTTCCAGTGGGACACTGCAACAAGTGATTTTGCCACCTGGAACAATTCAGCACTTTGACATATTCTGATCCTTGTGAAACAATGGCACATACAGATACAAATTCCACATGTTTATATATGCATGATAATTGAAACTCTTGAGCATTTCTTTGTTTTATCTAGACTAGGCTCATGATTTATTAAATATGCAGGTTTGACAGATTATAAGGTGACATACAAGTCAACGAGACAGCAAATTACATACTATCGCCATAGACCATGCAAGGTTTCCAATGGTTAGCCTACAGTATATTTAGTAAAACGTTATTTTAACTGTATATATTATTAATCTTTCTAAACCTACAACATTGAATAAGTAGTGTCTTTAGTCAAAATGTCTTGGCATATTGATACTTCTTTTTTTGCTTGTGTATAATAATTGAGAACATAAATTTGTATGACTTGTTGGTACACTGCTCAGGAATGGGACAAACATACCTCATTTGGCAACTGGCAAGACATCTAAGCTTATTGTCCTTTATAGACATATGCAAAATTTAGGTTACAACAGGTTCAACAAGTCAAAAGGCTCACAGATATCTGCCCACAAAATCATCTAAAACAGCAATCTTGATATCCTCTCTGAGGACAGATTTCATCCTAATTACATTTTGCCAGTGTGACCTGTCAGACAAAATGTGTTCACGTTCTCCAGACTATACATGAAAGTATATATTTTTTTCTTTTTTAGTTTCTTTAGCCTGCATGCCTTAGTCCTTAGATACTCCAGTGACCAGTGTTTCTAACATTTTAATGAGTCGAGTTGTGGGGCGTTGACACAGCTCCAACCATTGCCCCCAGACCCCACTTCACTCCCTCTTTCCTCCAGACTCCCTATGGCTGTTTGCTGCTATTCACATTTAGATCAGCCAACCACCAGCTAATACAAAGCCCTGATATCACCAAGTGGGGCACAGGGACAGCATCACTGGATACTATGAAAATTATGAAAACATATTGAGAGCAACCTTTTGGCAAAAAGTGTGTGTCGGTTATTCTTAGAAGAGGAGTGACTGTATGTCTGAAAAAGGTCCCAGAGCAGACTAGTGTTCAGCATAAGGTATCATTCGCCCCAGCTAATGCGAGACATAAAAATGCACATACTGCCATTAGGGCCAGTGGAAAGGTAGACACCATAGAAGAGTAGAAAAAACAGAATTGGTAAGCGAGACAGACAGTGAGAAAGAGCATGCGCGTGCAAGAGAGGTTGGCGTGCGTTAGGCTGGAAAGAAAATATGGGATTTGGGAATTCTCAGTGTCATCTGGTAGTTGGTGTCACCAACCCTCAGTGGATACATGCAGGAGAAAAACTCTCCCAACCTCCTTAAGCTGTGTTGTAATTGCCGCTTGGTTTCTTTGTTGTTGCAACACTGCGGACCACATAATGTTTCTGTCACCGCACCACTGCACTGCCATGAATTAACTGGAGAGTGCCACTGCCTTACAGCATTACTGCATAATGCTGAAGGTCAAAATGTGCTCCTGGTGCGACTGACAGAATATTAGGCGCACTGAACATTGTAATTACATTGAAAACTACATTTGCATTTCACTTCAAATGTATTTACTCACTTGAAAAAGGAAACCAGGCAGAATGGGTTTGACTAATGACAAACGAAAATGTGTTTCGCAGTCACAGAAGTCAGTATATACAGTATATACAATATATACAGTGTGTGTATATATATACAGCATATATATATATATATATATATATATATATATATAGTGTACAATGTTTATGGTTGGATGTGATATATAGTTTTCATGTTGTACAAAATGGAGTATTTAACAGAGTCTTGACCCAAGAAAACCAAACTTTACCTTTAATTGTTAATGAGACATTTAAATGTATATTTTGTCATTAAAATATGTTTTTTATAGTATTGTCCAAAATGGTTCATAGTTGGGGACCCATGTGGGATTTACAGAGAGGCGGGGGCGAAGGGGGGGGGTCTACTTACTACGAACTCTTAGAGGGGGCTTGCCAACTGTGACTCAAAATATGTGAGAACCACTTATAGTGAGTTGCTGTTGGCCCAGTCAAAGAGTTCTTCCATCCAAGAAAACGCCCGCAACTCCCCCCCCCCGTCCCCCTCGTCCCCTTGTCCCCCCCCCCCAACCCCCCCACCACCCCCCCACCACCACCACCACCACTCGTCCCTCACTTTACGAATGGGCTGTGATTTACTGTCTTGTAAACACATAGGAAGTGGCATTGAAAATGGTTTAACAAAGTCAATAAACGCAGACCTCACTCCTGGTATCGCAGCTGGGGAGACTGCTTGCTTTGGGAGGCAGGCCTCCTCTCTCACCTGTTGTGTTTTGGTATCTCTCTATCATCAGGCCTTCTCCTTGTCTGTCATCTGTCTCCTGTGTGATGTGTCTCATCTTTCTTTTCCCCCGCTGCTCTCCCGTTCTCCCTCCATTTTCATATCATCCTTTTTCCCCTCACTCTCTCCTGCTCTCACTCTTTGATCCCCTTCCCTGTTTCTTTTATTTATTTCTGGCGCTGGGGCGGTGGAGAGCCGAAGCAATGGCTTTAGCAGGCCCGTACCTGCAGGGATGCTTAGGGTGGCTCTTTCATCTGGGCTCAGGAGAGAGAAGGCCCTCAGTCCTGCTGAAGCAGCTGTGTGGACCTGCATGGGGAGGGAGAGGACCATGAAACGGCTAAGAAGAAAGAGAAGAAAGTAAATGGACCTCAGGGAACCCCCCCTCCTGCTTCTTCTCTCTCTCTCTCTCTCTCTCTCTCTCTCTCTCTCTCTCTCTCTCTCTCTCTCTCTCTTGATTCTCTTGCAATAGTATGTTTCATATAGGCTAGTCTGACTTCTTATTGACACTATTTTCTGTCAGTCAATCTTCTTAGTTGTTAATTTCCTCAAAAATGTTCATTCCCTTCTCCTGCTCAGCCCTGGTTTTGTCTGGTTTTGTCTGAAACTGCTGTTTCTTCAATTCTCATTGAACTTACACTAAAGGTTCCATATATGATACTTTATATTCTAATTTAGTAGCAAACAACTATATTAGTTAGTAATTGCATCCTGAGCAGAGACTGACAACACATCAAAATAAATCTGATACTTCTACACAGCCCTGGTTCCATAAAAAGCGACATGAAAAACCTGGCAAACACCGCTCATATCGACATACCGGAGTATACGCTTTGCTTCACAATGTGTTTCAATGTGTCGATCGGCACTGAGCTCGAGTTTTGCAAGCTTCTCGAGAACGACTGTTTTTAATAACAAGATTTACAAGAAACACAAGCTCACAACTGACGTGAACATACAAACAATAACTGACACTAAACAATATAACCCTTTCCTACTGTACATGTGCAATGCATTAGTGATTAATCCGTTCAGTACACCGGCGAGGATTAGTTGGAGAGAAGAGCGTGGGTCCAAACGTTACAGTAGCAAAAAACAACATTTGATATTTGTTCAAATGTATCTGTAGTTTAATGACATAACACTGTAGGTTGTATTTAGCTGAAATGTGTTTTTAACTATTTCCATACAAAAACATCCTTTGAAATAATGTAAATAATATTTACTGGTGGCCTACATAAGGAAACAGTGACTCCACTGAAGAGTTCACCATGTTAAAACTGTTAATGATCTTCAACATAAACGCATTAACACTGCATGCAAGTAAGACCAACTTGGAGTGATTTTTGTTATAATTTTATGAATGTACTTTGAGCTTTAGCTTCTGAAAGATGAGAAGGAGGAGTTGGAGTTTTAGTGTTGAACGTAATGTCCCTTATGCATCATCGGCAGAAGTATACTCTACTGGTGAGATCACCGTTGCGGTTTTAAAACACTTCACTCATCCAAGAGGTGGGAGACAATAAAATCTGAACAGTTAGTGAGAACCTGTACGATCTCCCAGATGCTGCTCAAATAGCTTTTATTCCTAGAGGTTCTAGTAATCCTATTATTTCACCTCTACTGTACCTACAGCACCAGTTCCACAGCCTGCAAGTGTAATTCGTTTGGTGGGATGTAACAATGGACTGAATCACTATCATGTCTTTTCATTTCACTACAGTGCGCAAAATGCTATTCACAGGAAGAATGTGATGGCGTGTGTATGCGCGCGTACTGTATGTGTGTGTGTGCATGTGTGTGCCTTTATATGTGTGCTTGTGTTTGTGAAACAACGAACTACAGACTCGGGCCAGACAGTGAATTCTGGTGAATAGACCTTCCTTGGAGTGCTTATTTGCATACTACCCAATGCCATGTTTGTTCTGTTCTTAGGTCTGTTCTTAGGTCTATCATAGGTCGAGTCTACCTCACACCCAAAGTCAGTTGAGAAAGGCTATAAACTACATAACGGAAATTAATTTTACAGAATTCAACCTCTGAAAGTTATATCAGTTCCTGGTTAATCTACAACCATGTCCTTCAGATGTGGCAGAGTCTCATTTGAGCGGCTAAAACAACATTAATCCATCAAAAATAAGATTGCAGGTGTTACATTGCTTATGTGGCTTCTAACAGCAGGACGGTTGCCGTAATAGTGAGGTTGACCGTTGACAGTTACTGACAAAGTACTCCAGCAACACCGTTTTTTTCTTTCTTTTCTTCAAACATGCTACAGCCCTACTGTGAAGCTGCAGTTGACCTGTGACTCGCCCGGTCCACTCACCCCGCCGCTCTTCCACTCCCTAGAGTGAGACCACACAACACAAAATGAACCTGGGGCGCAGAGCAAGGTGGATGTACGTGCAGAAAGGCAGCCAGGCTTTGTGGGGACAGAAGAGTGAGAAAGCAGATAAGGAAAACCTTGGAGAGAAAGTCGGACATTGCTGGTGTTGAGTGCAGTCGTGTTGGTTTTGTCCTCTTCAAAGGCGGCAAGCCTAATTCTTTTACCATACTGTGGAAATACACAGCAGACGGCATGCAGGGATCCTCCATCTCCTCTGACCAATGGGTTTAATCGTTTTAATTCCTCAACATATCACACTATGTCACGTAAAAATATTAATAAATAAAAGAAAAGTTTTTTTGTAGATATTCTCCTTTTAATGTTATCCACTTAAACTGTGTTCAAGAGATAGTCTTTGCACACAGTTATGGCTGTGATCTTTTATAACATATTCAGATCCATATGTAGTTCTGGAACATTTTGATATATCCCATAAAGACGTTGTTAACGTTTGAGAGGTAGTCGGATGACAGTGCAGGAATCCATGTTTGACAGAATATGAATCTTTGAAATACTGTAAATTCCGCTGCAATAGAATAGCCTGTGATGTTTTTCATCCAGGTATGACAAATGTGCAGATGATCACATTTCATCAACTGGGAATGCTGCTAAGTGAAAAAATGGATATATGTTATTTCTATGGTCTAGACCGTCTGGTGCAGATGACATTAGGATATGAGAGTTGGGAGTGTGCCTGTGAAAGATGGTGTGGTTCACGGCACTGCAAATAAATGTGCAACTTATTAGTCTAAAATTTTGTTTTTAGTAATGGATTAATATAATGGCTACCGCTTACTCTTGCAAGAATGCAGTTGCACATAGCTCAGGAACTGTACCTAGTGAAACAAGGCAGACAGACTTATCTTCTATCTAATAATTGATGCTGACTGAAGCAAGCAAATGTATCTTACCCCAACATATTTGAAGTTAAAAAGACGTAAAAAGACAGAACATTTGAAAAAAAAGGGTAAGAATATCTATGTTATTACACGTGTTGGAAAGGAAACACTTCAAGAAATGTATAATACTGTTTCATAGACAACAAGAGTTTAAATTGTTTTATCTATTTCTTTGTCCATCTCTTGAGAAGTGCTCTGGAACAAAAGCATTTCATTTGTACCTGTCATTCTACATATAATATCTCTTTCAAAGGAGTGTATAAAAAGTGGGATGGTGAAATTAGACAAAAATTTCAAATAATGATCCGCCATATTGAAGCAATACATTGTTTCAATTGACAAGAGTAAGTTGAAGTATGGAATATGTTTAGAGTTTAGATTGCCAGTGGTCTCTATACAGGATATAGTAAATAATGCAAATAACACACGTTATAAAGTAAAAGTAGAGATCTCCATATCATTGACAGACCCACTAAGGCTAGCATTATAACTTTATACTGTTATTATAACAGTTTTTACAAATTGCGTGTAGCTTATGCAGCCTGATAAATAACGTTTTTTGAGGAGACGTGGAGAACCAGGAAGTTTAGTGAGCAGGAGTTGAAAGCTGCCACCCTTGCCCGTTAGCTCACCACGTTGGCTAGCTAGAGCATGTCATACCAATGTTACAGTAAAGGTCCCTGTAAACCAATAGAAACGACTTACTCCACTCCTTGTACTTTTACATGCTTTTTACATATTTCTCCCTCCCCTCATCATTCTACTCTCCAGTCATTCTCAAAAGTCTAATTTTCCATCTACAGTAGGCCTATAGTTTTTCTGCCATTTTTCCTTCTGCAGCTGGGTGAACCCCATCCAACATGTCACACAAGCAGGTGGGATGCCCATATTGTATAGCCTGCTTGGACCACATGCCTCCATTGCTGGGTTTGAGAAGGGGTAAATGAGGAACCACCAGGCCTAAAAAATAAAAACAATAATAAATGACTGAGAAGATCTCTTCTTTCACTGTGTAAAAAGCAAACATATTAATGCAGAGATTACAGTTTAAACCAAATAGCTTTGAGAGTAATGTGCTTTTGTGAAGGTTTGTATTATTACAGTTTTTTTCAACTGCTAACACACATTTTTCAGAACTATTCTCCCTTTTTCAAAACATTACACAAAATCCATGAATCGCACACACAAACCGCAGAATGCCTCATATCTCCTGCAGAATGAAACATTACATTAAAAACACCACACACACCGTGCAAAAGTAAATACCTGCATCACCTGACAAACACTATATCCATAACAGTACACTCCTGGATATACCATGTACACACTGTTGGTCAAAATCTAAA
>JAODOY010000001.1:2986106-3006162 GCA_025399855.1 Forbesichthys papilliferus | reverse complement strand
TATATATACACACACACACACACACACACATATATATACACATATTCAAAATGCCCACCAAACACTTCCTGGAACTATTTTGCCATAGGTTGCCATAGGTTGCCACAAATATTAATATTTCAGATAAATATCCATCACATCACAAAGCATAAAGGGAATGGATATGATATGAGCAGCAAGCAAATTGATTAGCATTCCATCTATGGTCCATTTGAAATATGAAAGCATGACTTCTGTCACACAATTTTCACTGGAAATACTGTAACATGACATGTTTTATTCATTGTAGTGGATGTTGACCTTACTTCGTAGGAACGATATACTGTGCTGTGTGGATAAGAGCTTATTGGTGACCGGATGTACAGTACAAGCAACCCTTTACTGTACATAACATAGCATTTGTGTGTGTGCATACAGTAGGCAACCTTACTGCTTTGACCATCTAAGGCAAGTATATGACCCAAGTCAAAACAAGTCAGAACTTTGATACCGCCTAATGTTATTTCTCATCGTGATGGTTGAGGGCTCCATAGCCTTTCATCCGCTCAGCCTTCAGCTGATCCGCGGTGCACCTCAACTCTGTGCTCTCATCTTGCACAATGCCGTTTCTGGAAGCAAACATCTGACTGATCTCCACAAAGGTCTTGTTCTTCGTCTCGGGGATGATGAAGAGGGTGTAGCCCGCCACGAACATGCACACAGCACAGAAGATCATGTAGCAGTAGAACCCCGTAGCCATCTGTGGTTGGGAAGGGGTGGAAATGGTGTTTTGGTTTATAAATCAATGGATAGAACTGGATAACTAGAACCATATTATTGTCACAGTACAAACACAGGTTTCCACGTTCCACGTCCTCAAACGAACAACTGCTGATATAGTAAACATAGGCTACAGCAGTCATAATAGATGGAAGGAGATTGCAATTATTTTCAGTGGTAATAGTAAATAATTAAGTCCTATAGACACTGTAAGCTCTAAATACAATGTTACGGCTTAGACAGAAAACTTAGACCAAAACAGACTGTTAGAACTTTAATTTAAATACAGAATTCAGAATGTGACATTCTAACGTTGTCACATGGTTGCAATGCCAAGCCATATTTTTGGTGCAATCATGTAATATTTAAAACCATTGTCATCGCCATTGTCTTCAAACTATGCAATATCACTGATGTGATTTGGCCATGGGCACAAGCTGAAGGTGAATGATGGTGTGTTCAGTATACTGTATATCTTCCCATTTGGGACAGAATGTATCTGCTACAAACATCCAGAACAGGTTAGCAGCATTAGTGTTTTATTTGTTGCGAAATCTGCACCAATCTTTTTGCAATACAATAATTTAATCAAGGCACAATATGTTCAGGGAACTATTTTATGTTTTTTACAACTCCCTTGTGGCAAAAAAAATTACACCACCAACACTTTAATTATGCAGTCTGAAGTGAGGGGAGATATAAAAACACACTGGCAGGATTGTGCTGTAGCCTCGCAAGACAGTCCTGATCTCGCGAGCTTCAGTTAAAATTCTCCGCGAGAATCAGTCTGGACAGGGTTGTGTTTCAGGCCGGTAAACCTAGTGTGGCCAATCAGCATCGTATATTGCCAGCTACGGGCGGGGCTTAGGTGTGACGAAAGCAACTGGAAAACAACTCGAAAGTGGCAATGGCGGGTCCTATAAGTTATAATGTAGTAGATGATTATTATAACGTATTAGAAGAGCAAAGGCTTGGAGAATGGATTTAACAACAGGCTTTGCTGGTTCACAGGTTCGACCCTAGAATCAGTTTCAATGGACGGCTTCCCAGACGGATGTGTCTAGAAGACACAGATATCTGGCGTGTCAGGACGCGATCGCGCAGGGACAAAGTGAATCCACGATTTGCACGTGACACGGATGTTCACATACCTGCAGGAAGGGGAAGACGAAGCCAATGACGAAGTTGGCGAGCCAGTTGAGGCAGCCTGCCACGGTATAGGCAGCCGGACGGTATGACTGTGTGAACAGCTCTGCTGTCATCAGGAAAGGCACGCCCGCTGCACCGTGTCACACAACAACACAGTGGCTGAAGAAGAACCACTGTCTGACTGTGTCTGTCTAAAGTAAGGACTTCACACAGACAGTTTGGCGCACCCACAAATGCATTCACACAAACACACACATACAGTTGCATATACACAGTATAACAGTATTGTTAAATCATCTGAAATCATCTGATAGTTTATGTCCCATGACGGTCAAATCTTGACTGTTTCTGTTACAATCTAACATCAGTCATGGCTGATAGTCTAGCCCAACTAGGCTTTATATCATGCTCTCACAACACAAATATAATCTTACAGCAACTGCTGCAATACACAATTGCACACTCACGCTCACATCAGTGACATATTATGATGCAAATTATACAAGTGGTGTGTCTATTTATATGCTGCATTGTGGTCAGTGTGAAAGGCAAATTTCCAAAACCACAAGGCAAAGACACAGTATAGCCAACAGAAGTAGTGAGACAGTTCATTAGTTTGATATTCAGGTCTATGGACCGGTTATATATAGCTTTAAACACGTAATTCCTCATTGTTAAAATGGAAGGCTGTAAGGAGAAATAGCATTAGTAAAGCTCTAATGCTGGGTTTTCCAAATGAAGTCCTCATCATCTGTACATGATAATTGCACACAGGAAGGTCTTATATTGTCAAACCAATCACTAGACTATAATTTGTCAACATTTGTGGTATGTACAGGGACTTCATTGTGCAGGCAAAGTTTTGTCTAAAGAATATATTCATCACCACTGGCTTATGTACAATGAGCCATTAAAAGTCTAATTGCTGCAACAGAATTTCTTATCTGGGAGTGGATGTATGGATTTTGCTGGCTTGATGAATGACGTTCAGTAAACCACATTCATTCACATTCATCATCCTTGCAGACCGGTTTAACATGGCTCCCGCTGTTGACTAACTAAACTATTGCCTTTTAATTCACTTCACTCAGCTGAGCTGACACCCAAATGGCTGTAGGAATTAATCTATTGTGGCAATTATGATTTCCCTAATTTAGACTAAGGAAATACACATATTTTCCTGTGAGGGAGGGGAGATGTGGCTAGATGTGGCTAATAACGTTTTTAATTCAATGTACTTACCTGGCCCTATGCAGAAGCCAGCAATAATCCCAACAACACAGGCCACACTTACATAGCGCATAAACCCCACATAGCCCTGTGGTTGGTGAGAAATAATTTAAAATACTGAACATGGGCCTAGATTAAAATGTAATCAATTATTAATGCATTCATTGTTACATTTCTGTTTGAATGCTGCTTGCTAGTTGTTAGGACAGTTTATTGCTTATCCTTCACAACCTAAACAGCATGTACTGCACTCCCACATACAGAGGAGTTAGGTGGCAGTCTAATGTACCTGGAAGAGGAGTGAGAGGGTTATACCAGCACAACAGAATCCCATGAAGGTAAAGCCGCCAATCATCAGAGGCCTCCTGCCCAGCCGTTCGATAGCAAAGCACTGCGGAGGGGCATGAAAGCAAAATAAATGCTTATTGGCTGTGAATATGGAAACCATCTTCTGTCCATTATCACCAGGTCAGGTCACATAAGGAACTTTGTGCATCTGAGCTTGTGATATACAAACTGTACGCTCTACAACACCGTCGGGAAGTGGTAGGCCTGTTTTCATTGGGTGTTAGCAATGTCACTCACAATGTTGCATCAAATAAACATAGCCTGCTTACTTAACAGATATACAAGACCTGCAAACAGCCAGAGTTGTGTCGTTAATTTTCCCAATAAAGTCCTCTGTTTAGGTTTAATTTCCAACTTGGTCATTGAGATATGTCGTTGGTCGTCGTGCATGCATCAAAATAGTTTTCCTGTCAAGTAGGCATGTCTTGGCGCAGTTAGCCAGCACTGTGTCCCAGACTTTATCTAACTAAAGGCTGGCTCTGTGGGACTTATCTTTTCTAATTGTAAATAGGAACAAATCTTTCAAGTATTTTGGTTAATTTGAGTCAGTCTCTCCCCCATTTCCCTCCACCAGCATTAACAAGGATCGATCAGTAGATTACGTGGGATTTTCAGGTGACCCAGAGCCATGTGAAGGGAGAGTCGCGCCATTTCTGTTCAGCCCAATGGACCGTTTTTTTCACAGCCATGGCGGATAGTGGAGCGTCAAAATATAGTTCCCAGAAGTTAGCCAAAAATACTAAAAGTACCCAATAAATTTGTTTGTATGTAAATCGGTGCATGTATTGACTAATAATGAAAAATTAAGTAATATATCTGAATATATCGATTCAAATTGCCCACCAAGCACTCCCTGGAACTTTTTTGCCACAGGGTTTGCCTCTCCATGAACCATGTGATCGTTGAAAAATGTTAGCTTCCGTTGGCATAACTCTCTCTTTCCATGGCTCTGAATTGACCTATCCCAAGCCCTGCCCCTTTTACTTGTCCTACCTAGTTACTGTAACTAGGTAGGACAAAACAGCATAGAAAACTACAGGAAAACAGACAGTTGATAGCGTCTCTGCCGGTGTCCTGACAGTCTATCCTACCCGACAGATTGTCTTACCTCGACATACTGCGCATGCGTACATTCGATTTGCGTCATTTTCGTCATGACTTGAGACACGCCCAAAACTTTTTCCTACCGGCTTCCAGAATTATATTGTTGTTTAATATATTGTGGAAAGGTTTGTCTTGCAGTCGAATTCAATTATTTAAACATAATACATATAATATATTAGTTATTGAGCATAGTATATTATTAATACATTAGCTTAATTCATGATAGTTTACGTGGCCCACTGTAGGCTATATGAATATATTTCACGCCATTCACGTTTTAGCGCAATCTTTAGTTATTTTCACCCGTCGATTTAATTATTTATTTTCCAGCAGTAGCACTAGCTATACCATAACGTTATTTTGTCCCGTCGAATCATACCGCTTTATTTCGGCCTATAAGACCTAGTAGCATAACTTAAAACCTAGCAATCTGTAGGGTAGGACAGATGCACAGACTATAACTGTCCTTTTGTGCTCGGTAAGACAATCTGCCAAGGTACGACAGATAGTTAGAACACCGGATTCAAAAAATGCTCAACTGTTATTTGAGAACAGGTGAAAAGGGGCGGGGCTTGCGATAGGTCAAGCTCACAGTGTATCATTTATTGTTTTATTAATAATAATAACGATTTAATAACAAATTTGACATAATTGTTCATTATTGTACCATGCATCCAAATATCAGTTAGAAATATGTATTTATAATGCTTCTGCTGGCTATATAGGTCTAGTTTTCTCTGCGATTTTACATAGACGTTGAGTGGAACAGGATCTGGAGGACTGCATTCATAAATGTATAAATGTGCTGAAAACTGTTGATGAATGAAACTTTCTGTAACGCTGTGTCGTGAGGCGAGTGCAGAGAAACCAAAAAAACCAAAGACACCACTGCTGAAGCGCGATAAGCCCCACGGCTCGTCTTTCAATACAACTTAAACAAACACAAACTCCAAAAGAAAAACGGCGTGCACAGTCACGTCTCCTAACATGAACGGAAAACAGGAACAATAACCCACGCCCCCTCCCAGCAGTCACCAGCCTATATGCCCTCACACCCACACGGCTGAAGGCAATCGGCTGATTGCACGTGTGGGTGTGAGGCGCTGGCGATGCGGACAGTCCTCCCCCGGCTGTACCACACCAGCGAGACCGAGGGAACGTTACACTTTTGTTCAATTGAACGACAAAACTGTCAGTCGTTCATGAGTCATTTTTAACTTAAGCTAAATCTTGGTGCATGCAAGTATTGTAGGCTACTATGCTAACTACCAATTATTAGTTATAAATATGTCTTTATAATACTGATGCATAATGGGTCTATTTTTCTCTGCAATTGTACATAGATGCTGAACGAACAGTGAGCTGGAAGACCGCGTAATAGCGGATCATGTTGTATAAATCTGCTGCAAACTGTTTAAATGAACGATACAATTGAAAGAATCACTGATAAAAGGACTTGTGAATCCCGACTCACTAAAAGGATTCGTTCAAAATGAACAAATCGTTTGCAAACTGCTAGTTGTTAGTTGGCAGCATACAATAGCTTAGGGCAACAATTACTGTTACCTGGGTCCAACTGTTACCTATAGCTACCTACACAGGTTGATAGAATGATACAAGATTATACAGTACTACCAGTGAAAGACAAAGGTTTGTGTTACTATAATCTGCCAGAGCAGTACATGCACATTCAGCATGTTTCAAAGTGTCTGGCCGGACCTACAGTAAATATTATATACGTTTATTTAAAACCATATACATCACTGAAGAAATGTACACTATTTTAATGAATATAATAATAACTAGATTTAAAATAGTAAAAATATAATTTAAATATCTTTAAAGTAATGTCATGGTTCTCCTCCAAAGTGAGTACGACATACCCCCAACATTCCAGAGATAACCTCAATGGCACCAGTTCCAACAGTTGTGTATTGTATCTGAGGGCCTGGGATGCCTGCATTCTCAAATATGTCATTAGTGTAGAACCAAATCTGAAATAGAGAATAAAATAAGGTTTATACGCATACCTAAACAATTTAAATTGCATCCAACTTTGTAACTGCTCACCATATGAAAAGTTCTGAAGAACTTTGAAGAAGGCAATCGATACCTGATGTTTTCTTTGGTGATATGATTTTTCAAATTTCAGCATGATTCATCATTGCGATCATTATCATCCGACCTAACATCACTCAGGCATCTGATATAAAGCCTTTCATCAGCACAGACGTCTGACAAGTACTCCCCTAGAAATTAATTTATGTGTTCTCATTAATCATACTTTACTATTGCCCTATCCATCATCCGTGTAGTTTAGACAGCATCATGATCGCTGCAGTTAAATGCTGTCTTGTTGATTTAGTAACCGTAACCGTAGCGTTTCATCACCATTACAATGTTGAAATCTGCATACATGCAGACTCATACGTGAACCTTGAAATAAATGAAGAAACACAACGCCAAATCACATTTCTATCGTGTTACAGAAATGTCAGTTCACTCTGAAGAGTATTAAACTGAAGAAATAAACTTCAATTGTGTTACTTAATGAAATCATCAAGGATTTTTAGCATATGTCAATCAAACTAAATTGTTTCATATAATTCTGTTACGTTTGCGGATGTTTGCGCTTTAAAACATATTAGATTTTAAATGTGTCTATTATAGAAAAGTGCTGAATGTGCTTCTTTTCCTACTCAGATGGTGAACACGTGGGTGCACTGTGCATTAGAAGCCATCTGGTGTTCTGTATCCGGAACAGCAGCAATGATAAAACACAGCATGTTAAGTTGCATGCTGGGAAATAGAAGCATGCCTACTGCTTCAATCCACATGGAGCAATGCGTGCTCTATGGGCTGAGGGTGTATGTGTGTATGTGTTTGTGTGTGTGTGTGTGTGTGGGCCTCCCCATAGAGGGTGATACCATGGCAGAGTGGACTAGGTGATAATGAGGTGCGGTCCTGTTGCTTTACCACTCGCTGGCAGTGCACTACATGAGACGCTGATGCCTTGACAAGGGCCTCTTCAGATGGGACAGGCACAGCTGGAAACACCATCTCTCACGGGACTGTACCAGAGATTTATAGCTTCCCATGCATGCAAAGTGGCACAGCCACAAACGACGATGCTAGTGGCACCTCTGCTGCTCTTACCACTCGCACGCGGAACGTATACGTTGTTCTACACAAGCAGACCAAGGCCATTTAGAGTGGATATTTAGGTGCAGGTTAGCTTTCAGTGCTGTGTGGGACCTTATAGTTAGTCCGTTAGGCTATACGGCCCTCGCATAAATGCGTGCGTGCAACCTGGCACAGGCACACACACACACACACAGACAGTGTCATCTCACCGCGTCTATGCCTGACAGCTGCATGCCAATGTTGACCACCACGATAGTTATGAGCTGCCAGCGAACACAGCGATCCCTCAGCAAGTGGCACACAGACAGGGTCTGGACAGAGGTCAAAGGCCGCTGCTCTTCCTGCATTTCCTCAATCTCCGCCTGGATGTTGCCTTTGGAACGATACCACTTCAGAGCTGGAGGAAATGGGATTAGATGGTGGGTGTGGGCAATCGCATTTATTAAGCTGTAGAGGGTCATTTATTTGTGCTTATTTAGATCAAATGTGGCTCTTGATTGATAGAATGTCATTTTAATAATTGAAATTATGATCAATTAAAATCTTAGGTGACATTTACCTCGAAGAAAGCATCGTACAGAATTTAGGATGTTTTCAGTAAACTAGAATAAACATTTAATGTGTGTACATTGAAAGATAATAATATCATTATTATTATTATTATTAATAATAATAATAATAATAATAATAATAATAAGCAATTCCTATTGTAAAACACATGATGTTCCATAATAATCTACAGGTATGTGTTATTATAATAAATAACATAATTATTGTGGTATTTGGACCATTGAAATGCATGAAAAAGAAACCCCAATTAAGACGGAACCGTCAGTGTTCCAACCTGAGATCGTGGCGGGAACATTTCTCCTCTCTATCAAAAGGTAGCGAGGACTTTCTGGAAAGAAGGGCAATAGCATCAGCTGGATGAATGTAGGGATCATGATCAGAGATAGAAGCAGGGGCCAGTGGTCCTCCTGTATAGAAGCATATACTTTATATAGCAATTATTTTATTTTTACATTTCATAAATATATATACTAAAAATGCCTAGTAATATTTCTAATATTTGAATCCAGTTTTCTGTAGCCTACGTGTACACTATACAATGCAATACAATTGTAAATATAAAGCTGTTAATCTTTGAATGTATCACATCTCAAACAAAATAAACTCATCTAAATGTGTTAACTCGAGGTAAAACAGGCCAAGAGATAAAAAACATGTACGCCTCATTGTGACCGGGCCACGGACATGCATGTCATTTCAAAATGTATACATTTTATATGTATTTATTGATTGAGTCTTCTCAACAATTCATCCTCTTCCAACTGCAATTGTTCCAAATCAGTTGACAGTTTCATAGCAATAACTTGATTTACCCTGATGTCATATCCCAAAGCAACAACAGGAGAAGGAATGAATCCAGTACCTTTCCCAATAGTTCGTGGAGCCCCAGGATCTGAGCGATGAAGACTCCAATACAAATATGGATGCTTGGCACCAGACCCAAGAAGCCCCGTATGCTCTTGGGGGCAATCTCCCCCAAATACATGGGCACCACACTCAGAGAGATACCTACTGACGAGGAGACTAACATTGTAATGCGGTGCCTTTTTGTTTAGAAAATCATGATAACTAATAATTATAATCATCTATAATTAATAATATTATCATACATTAGTCTATTTTAACATCTATGGTACACAAACCTGAGTGTATGCCTGTGATGAATCGTCCAGTGATGACCATGGAAGGCTCGCGACATATTCTGCTGAAGCCCATAAGGCCTCCAGCTATAAACACCAGTACAGTGGATCTCACCAGTGTCCCTTTCCTAGTGAGTGTGTGCGTGTGCATTTCAGGATGCCAGTTACTCAGGATGTCTTAGGAATGAACAATATGTATCATGAAGATTGTTTAACTGCACCCCGGCTCTGAGCCTGACTCCACCTTTTAAAGTGTAACTGCACCCCAACTCTAAGCCTGACTCAACCTTTTAACGTGTAAAGGCGTGTAACGTGTCCTTTTACACCAACCGCAACGCGAAAAAGCAACGCGAAAAAGCAATGCGATAAAGCGACGGTTAATTCTTTTAAATGCATTATAGTAAATGACACCATTTACATACAGTGCGAATGATCGCAATGCAAAAATGCGACATACATTTTATTCGCTTCAAGGTCGATTTATTTTTCTTTCGCCGGCGATGAAATGGGTTTAACGAATCACAACAAACTATTGATGTCACACGACAATAGCGGAGCTTTTTACATTCTGTTTACATTACAATCAGCCGGTAAAGCTTCGATAAACACCCAACACATGGGAAGTATCGTAGGCTATCTCTGCAAACATCGGGCATGATTAGCCTACAGTAAGTAAATATCTATTTGATAGTTAACAGTTTTTATAACAAGATTGTATTGGCTGGCATTGCTACCAACATGGATTGAATTTATTACAATCTATAGCATTTGAACTGCGTGAGTTTCATCCGGAAATATCGCCCTCCGACGCACGAGTGGACAGTTCTGTTGGAAACCTGTCAAGTCCTGGGTGATTTTAACTAACGTGTAAAACTTTTGTCAGACCATATAACACAAATAAAAATAAAAAAAAGTGAATATGTGTCAATATATCAAGTATGGTCCAGTTACACTTTAATGTTACAAATTAAATTCAGATTAATTTGCAATTAGCCTGCCATTACCTTCCATATCGCGTCACCAGTGTGCCTACAAGCAGTGCACCAATCATGCCACCAATAGCGAAGATAGACACTGTGAGAGAGTACATAAGAGTGAGGTCGTCCTCATCCAGGTTCCAGCCTTGGTTCTCCAGCAGGGTCTTGTTGTAAAAGTCTTTGATGTACTGCCGGAATGAGTCAATTATAGTTTATTTTGAGTGTTATTGTTGTTAATGATACAAGTATTGGTATATACGTCAACTGGGAATATAATTAAGTTAATTTTAAATTAAGTTAAGTTAAGTTAAATTAAGTTAAGTTATTAATTAACAGCATAGTGTGTAAGATTACATTATTTCATTATTATTATTATTATTATTTTTATTTATTCACATTAAGTATAAAGTGAATCCCAGCTGAATTAGTTTGAGGTGTTGACTTCCAATCACCATGATCATTTCGCAAGTAAGTGATGCTTCTTCTTCTAGCAAAACACACCTCCATTTTGTTTCAATGCAAATAAGGCTGCAATTGGACTTTATATGGGACAGATGAAGTCCCGTATAAAGTGCTCAACCCTTGGTGAGGAGTTAGCATGGCTCCAACCAGTGAGATCAGGCCCGTCGGTATTTTGCAACAACAACAAATTCCCGCTCTGGTTTAGATCATGGAGGACGTTCATCCCAATCACTCCTTTCCAGGTATCACCATCATTGCCCATGTGTGTGTTGAAGTCTCCCAGCAGAACTATGGAGTCCTCTACTGGAGCCTCATACTGGACTCCATTCAGGGTCTCCAGGAAGGCTGAATACTCCAAACTGCTGATCGGTGCATATGCACAGACAACAGTCAGAGTTTATCCCCCACAACCCGTAGGCGTAGTGAGGTGATCCTTGGGTAAACTCCAACATAGCAGCGCTCAAACATAAATGTATGCCATGAAGTTGAATGGATAGAGAGATTAAACACAATTGTTTGTTCAAAGGAAAGAAAAACATTTGGCAATGTAATGTAACACTAACCTCGGCTGGAGAGTTTACAACTGCCAGATTGTAGCCATACAGCATGGAGCTGCCAAATGAGGACAGGAATGTCACTGCCAGCAATGATTTAGTAAGATGCTGTAGATAAAGAGGTAAAAGCTAAATATGTAAAACATTATACTGTACATGTATGGTTATATAAAATACAATATATATAAAATGCTATATATATATTTACATTATATATAGTACACATATACATATAGGGTATAACAAAATCCCCAAAACATATAGGGTATAACAAAAGCTTAAAAGCCCAAAAACCTGAAAATAATTTCTCATTTCTAAATTCCATACTAAAGCTTAAGTTAAAGAGAGAAGCTAGCATGTATTTTCTCAAAATGCAAATAACCTAATTTATTATATGACTAGTTTACCTTAATGAAAGGTATAAGGCAAAAATGCATTGACAGTAACTTTATCAGCAAGACTGGAATGAGTAAGACAGTTGTTGAATTGTCCTGTACAGGCTTAATTCCCAAACACCACATGACTGAATCAAAAGGACTAAAGCAATTTGTGTTAGTTAGCCCTTTAGAGAACACTAAGCTGCCTTTTGAAATTCCATCAAGCTTAACTGACTATTTAACCGACATTTGAATGTTTTTTGACTAACCATTTAGTAGGTACAATACAAGTCATGAAAGTTGTTAATTAAAAGGGTCAAATTATTTTAAGATAGTGATAAAACATATACTTCATAATATATGATGCCGAGGATGCTCAAATGCTTAGATGATATTTCTAAAACCCTTATGACATTCTTTACACATAAAGAGCATGCAGTTGAGTGCAGAAAGTTCACAATATACACAATAGATCAATATTTAGCTGCCAATTTAGCGGCTAATGACCAGAGAAACAGCTGCATGTGAAAATAGTGAGGATGTCCATTAAGCCTTTAATTGATTGCTATTTAGAATGAATGGCCAACCATCACATGCTTGAAAGTATTTACTAAGTAAGTTTATTTTGAACAACCAAAAGTGGTTTTGTTTTGTTTTAATGCTGCCTGATAGTTCTGCTTAAATTTGATATTGAATCTTTATAATTTAACTCTTTAAAGTAGTTTATTAATAATTGTGATATCATACTGAATGCATTTCCATACAAATCTCATAAGTAGACCTATATTTATAACGAAATGGTTTCAAGTAAATATTGACGATTTAACAGAAACATTACTTAATTATGAACAGAAAATATATGGTTTTAATCCATAATTAACATTAAATCAAGATTCATGGATGGATTTCAATACTCACCCCTGCGCCTTTCCCATCGTTTGCAAGTAATAGTTCTTCCGCCATTAAAGTCATGAATTATTTCAATATTCTCTGTAAAAGATTAATCAAAGAGGGAAATTTGGTCATACAAACTCTTTATAGGAGTTCCACCAGCATCTTCATTTGTACCGTCATGCTTGTCTGGGAAAAGGAATGCAGGTTTTCACGGCTGTCATGAATGGTTTGTCCAACTTCAAAATCTCTGAAGCCTAGAATAACCCCGCCTTGTAGCAAGGCGATTTACCACTTATAACAGCTGTGGGATCACATGAGACTCCATGTTTGAAACCTCCAGTAATGTAAAATAGTATGCCTTCACTCTGTTCAATAACAATTACGCTGTTATTCTGTCTTTTTCTTTTCTTTTGTTTTATCATTTGTCATATGTTTTATTATGTTATTTTAGGCCTTCTGCATATTATCACACAGAAGAGTTGCTTTTATTTAGCTATCCTTCCAATAGGTTTAGCAATTCTATATATTGCCAGTAAAATCATCATTTTACCGGCACGCAGCACACATGCTCTTGGGAACAGAGTGAAGGATATTACAACTTAACCACTGTCTGCTATTAAGCATGCACTGATGTTTCCTACTGCAAAAGGTACATTCTTATGTAACAAGAGGCATACACACTGTAGCTTGAAAGCATGCTTTGTGGAGTAACTTATAAGCATGGGCTGGCCCCAGGGTTTTGGTGGCACAAGACAGGAAATATGTGGGCCCATAACACTAAAATAAATAAGCATCCCTACTTCTCATGGAGAATATTTTTCTGATCGAAAGGATTTGATAGGGGCACAATAAAAATAAAGATCCCATATTATCTTCATTATATCACAAGTAATGTTACAGATATTGGACATTCTGCGAAGAGACTCCTTTTGTCTTCTGGAATTCACTGCTGTAAGATATATTATCATATTTGCTAAAAATACTTCACACAACACCTAAAATATACATTGTAGAATTCACATACATTATCTATGCAGGGTTTGAAACATTTCAATGCATGGCCATTTATCATTATTATGTGTGATCATTGTTGCAAGCCTTACAGTAGGCCATACATTTGTATTCAAGCTTTCATATATTTAAACATTTTCAACATATTTTGTCATGTGACAATAGTAAATAACATACAAAATAAAATATAGTGTATATCTGTATGATTCATTATTTACCTTATGTAATATGCTTTATTATCTATTAAGTTTCTGAGACAATTAAAATATAAGAAAATATTCTTATAAAAAAATAAACTTCCAGGAAACATTCCTGCATAATGACTCCCCCGAAATATTCTCTTAATTAGGGTTTTGCATAAATGATTTAATTTACATACTTATAAAATAAACATCACCCATTCTGCCTTTATTATGCTATACACACTACATAATAGTGCAGCTATTTTTAAAGTTTAAGTCACTTTCTCTGCATATTTTTAAAAACAGAAATCTTTGTGTCAAAAGTTGTTGCTTAGCCATGCTTCAGGTGTAATTAATTGTTATGTAACTCGTATGAGCGTTGAAACTATTGGTATAACTACATAATCCATCTAAAATGCATCATGATGTGGCAAATTCAACAAATCATTAAGCAGATATTATAACCTAATTGTGTACATCTTTCATAATTTACGTACATATACATAGGTTTCTTGCATCTGTCTCCCTTTTCTTTAAGGCTGTGGTCACATGTGCTTTGTACCTGACTCAAAAACATTATGGCAATACAATGTTTATTTTCTGGTAAAGGTTTGCACTCACAACCTCTTTTAAAGCCAAAAGCTTCTGCTCAACATTATTTGAAATCACTGCAGATAAACAGAGTAGAACATTTGCATAGTCTATTCTTTATTGCATGATGTATGGGCTTCGAAATAGTTTATTGAAGTAATAACCGTGCCAGTGGATTAGTTGTTTTTCTTATCTGTGCAGTTCAGGTAAAATCACATTCACAGACTGTGTTGCTTGATGACAACACTTCTCAACACTGGAATTTCTTTAATAACCAATAACTAACCATTATCTAGAGGTCATAGGGCAGCCGCACCATACTGTGTAAGTCATTGTCAGACATCTTGGTTTGTGTATTATGTGAGTCACTTATGGCCGTACTCAGTTTTATCAGTGTATGGAAGGCTCCAACATAGCACCTATACAGCATTCCATAGTTGATTAAATATTTAATTATGTGCTTGAATGATTAAAGCAATACTATAATGAGCATATTTCATTTAATTTCTATTCACATAATCCTTTTCTGTTTATAGAATCATTTTCTGTTCATCATTCTGGCATTTAACAGAGCCAAGGAAAAAAGCAGTGGTCCACCAGAGATGATAAATAAAAACTAATAGACGAATAACTACAAAATCATCTTAATTAGACCACGATGTACAGTATAGATGTTTGTCCTCAGTTTGATTCTGACCACTTAACTTACTGTAGCTGTAGGCAGTCATAGACTGTACCATTAAGTAAGGATAACCATCCCACCTCAGGCTAGGCATGTTTTCAACATGGTTGTGAATCAGTGGAGAGTTTTACAGGGTGGACAGAGAAATGGCAGACCCACTCTTGGTCATGTTGCCTTGAAGCACTTATGGTACCTCCATTGCCTATATCCCATCTCCCACACACACATACATACACACTTTTATATATGTGTTTATTATTATTATTATTTTACAAGATATGTCAGTTGGAACATGTGCCTCCAGACACACACACACACACATCATACACAACCTTATATGTCACATGACCTTATGTCACATGACCTTATATGTCACATGACTTTATATCACATTACGTCTTCCATCATAGAATGCCTGCAGTGTCAATTTTGGATAAAACAAATCAGTTACACAGGTTTAGCTGTGATGAATGGAATAGCTTCCTCAATGGGCTTAAGTGGGCTTTTATTTTTATATAAATTACGCTTTAAATTGCTGTAAACTAATCACAGGGCAAGGGTAGTTTGCACTATGAGACGGTCATGTAAAATAATGACGTGAACCATGATTAGTGTGGTGACAAATTAAGATATTACTGGTAACTTACTGATTTGTCAGTAGAGGTGTTTTGAACTACAGTATATGTGAAACTGCTCTGTTTCCCACAGGCAATGTACATTCTGTCTTTTAGATTCAAGGAATATGGAGTAAAATATAATGTATGGTTAAATATACATTCATGCAGAAATGTATACTGTAAGATATGACACTAAACCCCATTTAATCATACAGGCCTGTGCCGGTATCTGTTTTAGATATTTTCTGAGTTTCTAAAGCATATTTTAGGTTTATATTAGATAAGATAATTAATTAAATGTTTCATAATTTTCATTCATAATGTTTTGAGGCTTTCAATGTGAAGCTTTCAGTAGTAAACCTATAGAAAACCATGTTTCTCTTGATCTAGCATACAAAAATACAAAGCTCATTTGCTGCTCACAGTGCTTCTCAAATGCCTCACTCAAGATGGCCACTAACTACTGTACATGTATTCAATTTTAGAGTTTGTCATATATGTATTTAGTGTAGTTTCTAACTTATAAAGCAGTGTAGATATCCCATCTCCCTTTTTTCCTTTGCATCAAGTTTATATTTCTGGAAGTATATTTTACAATATATTGTATTACTAAGCTGGCTGTCTAGCCCACACACATGCAGAATACACTGGAGTGTGTATAACTGTAACTGCCAATTGTTGTAAATGTTGAAAGAGAGAAAACCATCATTCACTTACTTTCCCAGCCAAAATTCTTCAACCATGTGAGAGTCAAACCTGAAGCTTTCCAATCGGAAGATGTAATACCATCAGCATTCAGCCAAGTGACTGCTCATGATGATTTATGCAAATATTTGCTATATGCTTTAAAATAAAATATAGCATATAATCAGGATATTACTGACATCAAACAAATGTCATGAAATGCCCAAATGCTGCATGATTTGTTTCCTTCAGCATATAATGAGATGCTATTTGATCAATTCTTCGCTTGTCGTTGTAGGGTGTAGGGGGGAGGGGGTCCCTGTACACGTGTGTATGTGCATACCAGTGAATGCATGTGTGCCAAAACAAAGTGTGCACATTTGTTAATTGGCTTTTCTTCTCTGCGCTTGTCCAGGTTGTGTTTTGTGTTTTCTGCAAAAAACGAAATTACAGCAAAAATAACTTCACAATATCAGCAGCGGCCATTATTTCAATAAGCCTCCCCTCGCATACTGTTGACAGATCATCTTCCTAGCGACGTGGATGTTGTGGCCTTTATTCAGTCAGCCCCCTCCTCATTGCCCTAGTCTCTTGTGCAGTATTTAAATTCCTCATTTACACTGCAGCAGGCGGGACGTGGCTGTCCCCCATTGTTCGCTCTGAACAAACTGGGGAGCTGATTGTGTTAAGTGCAGCCGTGATTGATGGCTACTGATGAAATCTAATATCTTCGCCCCATGCCATCGTTTAGCAGAAATATGATTAGAGAGAAAGCTTCCAACATTGACTGATAAAAAATGGAAATGTAGTTAATGTCGCATTTTCACATCTTCACTTTCTCTTTTTTCTGCGAATGGAGGAGTTTGGCGGTGGTAGACTAGTTCCAAATGGGGTTTGGGATATTAACTGTTGAGTGATGACTGTTGCTGTTAATGTACCTGATGAGACTGTGCAGAGGAAATGTGCGTGCGTGTGAGAGAGTCTGTATGTGTGCGTGTGTGTGTGTGTGTGTGTCCCATGCGAGAACAGCATGCATAAGCCTATTCAACACAAGTGACATATTTTAGAGCCGTAATGGAGTGACAGTCAGGAGCCAAGCTAGCTGTCTCCATTACAGCAATTATATTCTGTCTTGTATCCATCTTTCTCCTCACAGTGCGGTCAGTAGTTAATTTAGAACTCTCCATTTGGTTAGATACCGATATTCTGCTTTGACACGCTGTGGTGTAAAACTAGCATACCGCACATTCTGCACACGATGACGTTAGCGTATGATTCTGTAAAACCGGGAGATGATCAATGAGATTGCAGGTGGCTGCTGGTAACAACAATGGTGGGATAGGGTTTTAGTGACCCCTTGTGGGACTCAGATGTATTGTTTTATGATTAGGAAGCAAAAAATTAGGAACACAATGCTACCAGTTTATATCTTTGCAACACATATATAATTTCAATTAATTAACAACTGACAGTTTTGCATATGCATAATTATACATAATGATTAGAGCCAGACATAAACATATAATAAGATAATTTAAGATTACTACAATAAGATAAAATAATTTAAGATAAAATAAGAAAGGATCAGATAATATTAGCTAAAATCAGATAAGATCAGATGATCATCTGGCCCAGAGTGAGTCTACATTAACAGTTTATTCTAGAGTGCTGCCTGCAATACATCTCCCTCTTCCACTTCCATCCGTTTCCATTGGCTGCGATTGGCCTCCAGCCCGGCCCACCTGCTCCACGGCGCTCTCCTTAATGTGACTGGCCGAGGATGATGGATCGCCGCCTGTCACTTCTCACTTCTCCTCCAATCAACAACCAGCCATGGAAATTGATTGTTCTAATTTGCTCTCATTATTATTATGATATTAAGCACAATATACAGACACGGCTCACTGTCAGAAGTGAGCAGCGGCGCCATTAGTTACAGGGGCTGGAGAATACACCTCGGCGGGGTTCGCTGCTATACGCACCGTGATGTAAAGGAATCCGGGCGCAGTGGAGAAACACGCCGGTTGTTCTTAATAAGGTTTGCCATGCAGCCCCTCACTGAGGTGATGTAGCATCTAATTATGTTCAATTTGGTGCATCGGGGAAAGAGGGGGGAAAAGGATATGATTAAGCCCCTCCTTGTCAGATACAAGGTGTTCGCGCTCATCTGCTACAGCTACAGTAATAAGAAAGTGCTGGTTGCTGGAAATAAAAGCACTATAGTTTGACTTAAAATGTGCGCTGGTTTTTTATTATACCAATTAAAAAATCAGTAATTAATTAAGCACTTGATTAAATTACATAAAAACATTTAAATTGCAATACATTCATTCATTCATTCATTGCATTGCCAGACAATACTGTTACAGACCTAAAGAGCCAACAGTATATTCCATATACCTTTGGGACACATTAGATAATTGTAATTTGTTAACATCTGATAAAATATTGTACAAACCATGGTTTAACAGGATATACCCAAGGAAAGGAGGCCTAAATAATAGCTGCATTATGAGTGTAATATTAGCACACACCCCGTCCATTCGCCCATTATGTATTTATAAACCTTGTACAAACAAAATTAGACTCTAAATGGCCAAACCAACGCCAGGGATCTCTGCTTCTGATGCCGATTGTATCGCATCACCCACTCCAGCTGTAGGCTATAGCTCTTGTGTTCCATGGGCTAAAGGGTATCCCCAGTCAGTTGTTACTGGCCCAGAGTATATTGGATAGTGCTTACATTAATGCACAGTGTCTAACAAACCTCTTACGCTTCTATAATTGGATTACAAGAGTGCTGCATTCCCATTGGTGAGATTAGGACGGTCTGGGCACGGAGCCGACTCCCCCGGCATGAGGGAGGGATCTGATTCGCTGCCCTCCCTAACGACCTGCAGATGCCAGATGTTTGATTGGTGGAGTGGTGCTGGTGGGGGTGTTTATTGGTCCATGGCATTGTAATAGGAGGACTTGTCAGGGTTTTAAAGTGTCTGCTCTGATCTAGAGGTGATTAATTATACCTCTTTATTCGATGTCCTTAAATACAATGTATGGAGGTATTGGTAATAATTTACATAGATTTAAAGGATAGCTGGCTGCGTCCCAGACAAAATCAGAACCTGATTTATGCACTTACTTTACTCACCAAAGAGCTGTTTTGGGTCTGGTTCTGGATAGTGAGGCTATGTGTGTGGTCTAAACCAGTGGTTTACAAACCTTTTCAGCCACAACTCCCAATATGGAATGGCTAAGAGATTGCAACATGGGATGGGATGTGTGGTGAGGGTGTTATTGGCGGGCTGAACAAAATGGCATATAGCAGACAAATCTATCATATATTACCAACCTCGAACATGCAATTATTGAAATATCTCAAATGATTTAGATACGGTCCTCTTCAGTGAAACCTGTGGCTTAACTGACGCCCGCTGCTTGTTGGCATGGCATGGGTACAGAGGAGAGAATGGCGTTGTTGTGGTTACAGAGGAGCGTACAGTTAGAATGTAAATTCCCATGGTGCTCAAACAACCGGCCAGCTGCAGCGTCTTTCAGCATTGAGAGGAGAGGCTTGAAAAAGAG